>JAKOGI010000531.1:282500-327500 GCA_029747015.1 Carnegiea gigantea | reverse complement strand
GTAACTAACTCTGATGGTAAAATACAATTAATACTGTTCATAAAAAGTGCTAGATGATAAATTCAATTTTGATTAAAGTATTTAATATTAACGTTTTTGTTATCATAAATATAAAATTCATGCATCACATGAGTTCTTAACATCAGTTCAACAATTATGTTCAAAGTGTCGTAAGTAACAGCCATTTTTTGGTGTCCGGTTGTGAGAGTATAGATTAGGTCCCATGTGAAGGCAATCACTTGATATTTGATAACGGTTGTTTGATTGACAAGCCAAATCAAGCCAAGCCATTACAAATTTTTTATTTTTTTCCCTTTCATTGTGTAACTGACAAGATTAGAAACGGCAATTTGGCTTTTTATTCTTCTACGTCCTGTACTTTTCGTTGGGACATGATAGATGTGGGATGTGTGAGCGTGGAAATGAGAAAAGGAGTAGGTGAGAGTAGGTAAGAGTGATATTTTTTTAAAGTGTGAGAAGGGGGGAATGAGTGGGTAGGAGTGGGAAGAAGTTGAATGAAGTAAGAGAGTTGGTTTAAGTTACATATTTTGTATTTTAATGTAGTTTTTTTTATGATAGTAGGTAACGATCAAAAAATTAAATTCTGAATGAAAAAAATATCTTTCTATGTTGAGTCGGTTACGAAATATTGTTTGATAGCCGTTTGTTTCCTGAAAGAAATTAGAATTTTCGTTAATGACTTGATTCAATTGCGGATGTTAATTTTTTTTATATATTAACAAAATTTGTTAATTTTGGCTGAAATTAGAAATTTAAATATCGTATTGTACGTTGCACAAATATGGTTTATTTTGGTTAGGTTACGATAAATTGGTTGTTCATATTAAAACTACGTATGCAATTTTCATTTTTTTGGTTCAAATTAATTATTCACATTTTACGTTACATGAATATTTTTCCACTATCAGACTGAAATTGGATGTTACTGTTCTTCAATTCTTAATTATGTAAACCATACTGATGAATTCAGTTTGAAATTCGAAATCAGATATCACCAAAATTATTATCCAGACACAATCTTATTACCCTATCCAACAGTAATCCACAAACCCAATCAAAACGTGACATATGTCATATATTTCTCTCACACCTCTCTCTCTATCAGACGCATCTCTCTAACCTCTCACATATCTCTCTCTAAACTCTCAGCTCATCTCTCTACCTTTCGTGCCTTACAGGGGTTCCCTCTCAAGCAAAAACTCAGCACTCCTTTCCTCTCATGCGTGGGCACCGCAGCTCGCCGGTGTCAGTCCTCCGCCAGCCCCTCCGATCTGCCCAAACAAGGTCAGCCCCTCCGTTAGCACCTCCGATCTGCCCAGACGAGGTCAGCCCCCTCCGGCAGCACCCGTCGCCGGGAAGACAACAGATATGACCGACGGTCGTTGAGCAAGGGCGAGGTGAGTGTGTCGTTTTCCGGCCACCTTGTAACTCGCCGGCCACCTCATACTTCACCGGCCACTTTCCCGACCTCGTACCTCGCAACTCGCCAGCCACCTCGTACATCTGCATTTTCTGTCACGATTTACGATGAGTAAAAAATAATGTGTTACATATACCGCAACAACAATTCACGTGTTGGTGACCTATAACAAAAATTTCGGAATCAACGAACAAAAAATTATTAACTATCTGTTCCGTACAAAAAATAAAACCCAAAACATCTACCACTCATGAATAACTAATATTTGCTTATCAACGCAAAAAAAAAATATATCATTTCTTCAATACATATAACACAAATTATTTCATGTACAATTTATGGCCCGACTTACAAATATTTCAATAATATCTGAAAAATAAATAAAATTCTTCATAATTGTTATCATATTACTCATACTACAATTACATCAATTATAACAGTTTTCAAACTATGAGAAATAGTAATTATATGTAGGAGTGGATGAAAGTAAGTAAGAGTGAGTGGGAGTGGAAAGGAGTGGTATTTTTGTTTAAGTATGGAAAAGGGTGGGAGGGGGGGAAATGAGTGGGTGGGAGTAGAAAGGAGTGGATTGGTTTGATTAAACCGCGAAAAAAACAGGGCTTAGATCTTTCTTTTGTAGTTTGTCTTCACACTTTAAACATTTTTGAATGTATTACCTTGAAGACCCAAAACAAACCATTTTTGGAATATTCTAAAATATCACACGTGGATGATTGCTCCCTCTCATTTTAAAGCAAAATGGAGGTTTTTTTTCTTTTTTTTCCTCCTTGAACAGGCATGTTCGTTTCAGTAGTAAATTGAAGTGAGAAACAAGAATGAGTGGGAAGGTACAAGATGGATCTGCTGAGAGAAATGGGATTGAGTGAGTTTTTTTGAAATGGATGAGTTTTTTTTTGGGGGGGGGGGGGGATGAAGAGTGTGATAGAGAGTTTTTGCTTAAAATTGTCATCAAACTTTTCAAAATATCCAAATGTATTTAAGTCAAAAATGTCATTGAGTTTTCTTAAAATGATAAAAGAAATCGCCTAACTTTTCAAAATGACTCAAAAATGCTCCTATCGTAATGGCATTTTTGAAAATTTTGAGACGTTTAATGATATTTTTAACTAAAACAAAAGTTGAGTTGCATTCATGAATATTTTGAAAAGTTTTGTGACATTTTTTAACAAGAATTCTGTGATAGAGTGATATTTTTTTTTAAGAAAATGGGAAAAAATGAGAAAAAATAAAAAGAATTAAAAATTTTAAATTTACACACGAAAAGAACTGCTTGCTCCGTTGTCTGAAATCCAAGCCCTCTTCATGGTGATTAAGAGCATCTCCAATGGTGAGCTAGTTTTTCAGCTTACCAGTGGGGTCTGCCTCTGTCACGTTAGCTTGTGAGTCAATTTTTTGGCTCACAATCCTCTATCTCTCTAACGGAAAGCTCACCATTTTGGTTCACAAAATCAAGAAATGGTTCCTCGAGTGGCTCGCAAGAGCAAACTAGCTTGCAGGCCGTGAGGGGCAAGCCAGTCATTACCTGGCCACGAGCGGCTCGCACGCAGGGTGAGGGGCTTTTTTGGCTGGCAAGGTGCCTGTTGGAGTTGCTCATATAAGCGGAAATTCATCAACCTATGTACAATATGTGCAACCTTAGCAAATTTAGCCAAAAAAACTACGAATAGCCTACAAAGTTTGCACCTCTATCGAGATGAGAAATAGGAAATTTAGATGATGATTATCAGTAGAATTAATGAGATCTTCGAAGCATGGATGTTGTAGATTCCTCCAAATTACGTCTTCAAATTTCACTACTAAAAATTCAATTTATTCCGATGGGATTTTTCGATGAAAATAGGTTCATTGGAATCTCCAACGGATTCTGACAAATTCGCTAAAATTTCAACAGATTTTCCGACTGAATATTTTCCAACAGAATGCCGACGGCTTCTGAAGGATTTCCGATAGAACTTCCATCGAAAAATATTAAAAAATTCAAAAAAGTTTTTTTGACCCAATTTGAATGGAGGGAAAATTCAAAATTTTTTGAATATGCCGACGGTATATAGAGAGAGATAGAGAGAGAACACCGGCCGCTTGCCATCACCCCATCTCCGCTTGCCGCCTTCCCCCCGCTGTCATCCGTTATTAACTTTTTGAAAATGTTTTCTCGTGTGTAATTTGTACAAATTTGTAGTGAATTAAGTATATATATTGAATTTAATAATTTGTATAATTAGTTTGCATGTAATTATGTAAATTTAATAGTTTATATGGTTAGTTTGTTAAGTTGATGTTAGTTTGTTAGGATGATAATTTGTTCTCAATTTTGTCCTTTATTGTTAAAAAATATAATTTTTTATTTATTAAGCATAATTTAATGCTAATATCAATTTAACATCAATTATGAGAATTTATTGTGTATTAGATACATTCAAAAATATTTTTACGGTTGGGTATTATATTTTTATATTTTTTAAATAAAATTTAAAAATGTCGATGGAATCTGACGGGTTCCTATATAATTTCCGATGGAATCCGACGGGTTCCGACGGAATCTGGAAAAAAATCAATTTTTTGGAAATTTTTTTCTTAGCTTTTTTTGCATCCGATGGATGAGTTCGGCCGCCTCAATTCCGTCGGAATTCAATTGGAGAAGCTGTCCGCCGGACTTGCGATTTCCGTCGGAACACTATCAGTAGGAATATCTATCGAAAAATCCTTTTTTTGACAGAAAATATTGCTTTTTTCGTTGGAAAATGCTAGTTTTTTAGCAGTGATTCTCCTATAAATAAAGTGTAAAATAATTTAAGATCTTGTTTGAAAACATAGTTTGGAGTAGCGTTTAGTATTTTAATTGAGTCAAAACACTGACTACTTTTCAATACTTGATAAGCTAGCATTTCAAGTATTATTTAGCATTTCAAGCAGCGTTTTTGAAAATATAATATTATTAGCTTGTGGCTTTCAAAAGTACTGTTGCATATCCTTCGGAGATTTTGCATTTGAAAATTATTCATATTCTTTTATGTCAATTTACATTAATCTACTAACCCACCAACTAAATTTTCTGAACACATATTTTTAACCACCCATTTGGACAATTATCTATGCTAATAACTAAATTAGAATAACTATTTGCTACTTAAACCGCTTATTTCACTAAATAAGGATTTAGTTAACTTCAGTGAAAACAAACCTATTTTGTATAGTTTTATTTAAAAAAAAAGAACTCAAATCATAGATAAATTAAGTGTAAAGTAATACCATTAAACTTCAATTAAGCTTGACTTAACTCGACCCAAGCTAAATCAAACCAAAATTGATTTCATTTCTATTGACGATACTTCTAACAATATTTGAATGTGAGAATGTATTTCAATTTGATCAGGTGGAAGTCTAATTTAATTCAGTATGATCAAAAGGTACTTCAATTTAATACAATCTTGTTAGAGGACTGCATAGTCTAGTTATACTTCCCCATGTTGCTTACTCAAAAGGTAAACATAAACACAAACGCAATTTGTGCAAATTATTTTGTATTCTGTGGAGCATACACTCCTTGTGACACGTATACATTTTTTAACGCATATTAGTCATGTCTTTCACTTTTAAGATATGCTTGCATATGTCATTTGTGACGATGAAAGTGAACTATTGACATTTTGGTACCTTAAGATTAGAGCTATTAATTTGCTTTAGATCTCGAGTTATTTAAATTAATTTTTAATTACTTGGCCTCTCTTATGAATTCATTACAATTTAGTTATGAAATTACTGTAATACCCTTACTATTCTTCTTTTCGATTTTTTCACCAAAAAAAAAAAAAAATCAGACGTTCTCTTTCCACCATTAGCACCACCCTCCACCTAGCCAAGCATTGCCCACTACTAGAGGTAATGGTGGAAACAAATGACTTTGGCTCTTTTAAAATGGGAAAAAAATGAAAAGGGGAACAGTAAGAGCATTTAGACATGATCAAAATGAGAGTCGGGTCAGATTGAGGGGCTGGTTATGAGGATCGGCATGTAGGATTTTCTCAACTCTGACCCTACCCGACCCTCATGCAGGTCAGCATACCCCTGACCCGCACCTTGACTCTGCAGGTACCCTTAGGTCATCGGATCAGACCCGACCCTCAAATCTCCCAATATAGAAAACGAGATTTTTCACTAAGTTTTCTTTTTATTATAAGGGTCAACATTAAACATCTTACAAAATAAAAAGTCAAACGATAATATAATGCTCTGATTAAGCGTATCGCAATTACAAACACTCTAATGTGTAAGTTAGTCATTAAACCAATAGACCAATTAGTTCACTAAAATTACTACTTAATCTATCCAAACATCAGAGGAGCGTTACAAGGTTACGAACCAGTGAGATTTAGTGAGGTGAATGGGGGGAAGATGCCAAGAGGAGATGGGAAAGTGAAAGTGAAAGAGTTTTAAACAAATGAAAACGACAGTATCTTACTTTTATTTTAATTTTTATTTTTTTTTAAAAAGTGAGGGTAAGCGGGTTGGGTCAGCCGATCAAAACCTTTATCCAAGTCCGACTCTCATCATAGTCGAGTATCCTCAATTGGAGGGTCGGGGCGGGTTGGAGACAAAAAGAGCCGACCCTGACCCTCATTTTTGAGGTTCTGGTCGGAGCGGATCGGGCGAATCTCCGGCCCGTTGATCAGGTCTAAGAGCATTATAGTAATTTCAAGACTAAATTATAATGAATTTATCAATGAGGGTACTTAAAAATTAATTCAAATAACTCAAGGTCTAAAAAATTAATGTATCTAATCTCGAATATTCAAATATCAATAGTTTAGATGAGAGTACGTGATCCTAGAAATAGTAATTGTCCCATGTGTATGGTTTTTTTCTATAAAAAATAAAATAAAGTGAGATTTGGGTAAGGGTGCTTGAATAACTGCCTAACCACCTATGGCGCCGAAAGCAGAACGAAGGAGGGAAATATGGCCGGAAAATGGCAAGTAGCAGGCAAGTTAGACCTACACTCACCTAAAATTACTTCACCTTTGACTTTTGACTTTCGGATAAAAAAATAATAAAATATTATTATTGTTATTATTATCACTGTTTTTGGATTTAGACGTGGATTTTGCTTCACTTTTAAGTTCTCCAATCATGCTTCTCCATAAATCTTTTTTTATTTTATCATCTGAAACTTGCCTTTGTTTTGCTTTTTGCCAGTTGATTCCTCTTTTCTACCCCCCCCCCAAAAAAAAGGGAAAAGAAAAGTTGATTCTCAAGGTCCAAGCAACCTCCCTTCTCATTGAATTCACTGTTTTGTTGGATTCTCCTTCAAAAAAATTAAAAATCATTTTCAAAGCTAAGGCAAAAAACAAAAAGAAGAAAAAAAAGTGAAATCTTAAATAATTTCATATTGGCAGGTAGTCTAGTCAAAGTTTGGTAAAAAATGAACCTTAGACAGTGAAAATTGAAAAGGGAATGTTTTACCAGTAAGTCGTATATGAGACCGTCTCACATAAGGTAAATCATAAGACAGATAATTTTATAGTGACTGCTAATAATAACTGAGGTGACTAACAGTGTATTTATGTGTGAGTGTAATCAAAGTTACAACTGGAAGAACTACTAGCCATCCATGAATTAAAAAATTATTTTAAAATATATTATTGGTTATCGCAAAACCTCAAAATAGGCAATCCTTAAGGACTGTCTCATAATAACTCTAGTATAAGACGGTTTCACATAAGAATTTGTGATGTTTTACTTGCCATATCAGTCTTATGTTTTTCCTGGGGAATGAAGTTCTATAAAGATAAATAGATAAATTTATTAAATATTAATTTACTGTATGTTATCTACAATATAAGATGAAGTAAGATTAATATTCTTTTAAGTTGAAAGTGAAAATTTTGTTCACAAATTTGATTAGTGACGTACTTGTTGCTCGTTATTGCACATAGATGGTTCTTTTTTAGTATGATAATTTGGAGAAAATATTTACCATTGATATGTTACAATTACAATCATGTGGATAATTATAAAAAAACATTGAGAATTAATAAGAATTATACTATGTTAAGTTAACAGAAGGTATAAATATTAAGTGAAGAAGTACACACTCTAGCATCTATCAACTAACAAATCATTTCAATGGACGCATAATTGGTGTCACAGTGGCAAAGCCAGGATTTTAGAAAAGGAGTGTTGGAAATCATAATAATACATACAATATAAAATTTAATATTAGTCATAAAACTAAAATTAAATAACTATTATTTAACATCTAATTTAGTTGACTTCGATGATACCTTATATTTTAAAAACAATGCCTGATATTATCATCAGCAATAGCAAATTTTGAAGGATAATTTTTGCGCTTGGGGGTATTAATGTGTACAATATGTATTTTTTTATTTAAAAACAATATAAGCCGATTCACTAAATACATAGTGCATTAATCTAGTGATTAAAAGTCTAACCATTGCAAGAGACTTTACTAACTATATTATTTAATCATATATGATTCTAATGTAGTAAACTATTGTACAATCAAACTTAAAAGTAAAATATTTCTTTCTTTGTTTGAGAGTAAAATTAATATCTTTCCAGTTTCACAAATATAAAAATAAAACTTTAGAAAACTATCACATAATGGTGATTGATGCGGTTTGATTATTAGTATTGAGAGTTTAGATTTTTTTTTAATAGAAGAGACTTCAGAAAGTTTGTAAACAAAATAAAATTACATTATAGAAAACATAATTAATTGAATAAGTAATGAGAAAGTAGTGAAAGCTTAGAAATTAAGGAATATGCTTATTTAAAAGACGAAATAAACATGTCAAACTCCTAAATTTTGGCAAGAATCACAAACTTGTCTAAATAGAACCTTAATCCTACTGTATCATTTGGAACCTAAAATTGTGCAAAGTTAGGTTAGGAAAATTGAGGCTTCCAAAATTCAAACTAGTGACCTATTTTTGTCCTTAATATCTAAAAAATGCACTGAAAATATTTTTTTAAAAAAGCAAAAAGATAGGGATTAACTCATCAGACTAGATAAAACATTCTAAAAAAATCAGTACATGCAAAAATGCAGTGAAAATATTATTAAAAAAGGGAAATGATGGTGGCAACTGTTCAAGGCTGGGCCCAGAAAAAAAGGAAAAAAAAATTCGAACGTGTAGAAGGAGGATCGAACAAAGGACCTCAGGAAACCGCCCAGCTAGATAATACATGTGTTGAGCTGCTTGGCTGAAGGGAGCATCATACAACCACTTGCCTAATCTTATATTTATGTGGAACTTCTAATTTTTCTAATTTTTGCCACACAATATTTTTTTTTTTTTTTTTGAGAGAGGTGTCCAGTGACTCCACCGACACCATGCTGAATCCGCCCCTGATTGGTGATCTTTAATTTCTTTACAAAATTGCAAGCCCTCAAATGTGAAAATAAAACTACTAGCCGCCCTCATATTACATGTACTAAAAGTGAATAAAAGATATTTGATTATATATGCTTTTCCTTACATAAATGAATAATGCTCTATTTTATCTCCTTGAATTAGCTCATAAATGGTTGTCTTTTAGTAAAGAAATTATAATACTTTCAAGATAAACAATATATATTTTTTTTAAAAATGTAAACCCATTTTTTTAATACAATGAGATATGCAAAAATTGACATAAGCACGGAGTATTCTTTTCTTTTTTTGTTGAGTATTGGATCCTCCATTTCGCTAGAGTCGAGTTACTGTTGACTCAATAAGAAGTATGCCTCTACCATCATCGATTTTCTTCATTCACAAGACTCGAACTCAAGACCTTACTTAAAGGAAGCAAGTGTCACACCACTTGAACCAACCCGTATTGGTAATATTCTGTAAATATAAGAACTGCCATGATTAATCCATTTAAGATTTCGTACATTAAGAATTTACTAATGCATACTGATTTTTTTTATAATATTCTTCAAAGACAATGATTGAGATAAAACACTGATTGAAAGAATCATATAAGAGAATGCATCTAGCCGAAAAAAAGTTCTCTACATATTTGGTGCTATCGTAAAATTAGGTATTGATTATATTAAAACTTCAAGCATATCAATTTGACTTGAAAGTCAAATGAAATATTTTTAATAAGTGGAAAAGCACATCAAAATGTGAAGCACATTTAGAACTACTCAAACTTTTCCTTTTTTTTAATTGACAAGATAAGATCAAGACAAGCAATTAGTCGTAAACCATAAAATTAAAAAATTAGGATAATGAATTAATGATTAAGAGAGTGATTAGAGTCACCTAATTTTTTTATATACAAAGGTTTTTGCTTTTTATTAGCAGTTGCATTAAACTTAAAACAAGCACAGATTAGCGCAGTGTCGCACAGTAGTATCGTCTTTATATACAGACCATCCCCCATTGTCCAATTTCTTCTCTTTTTTTCTCTCTCTCCTCTTTCTCTCTTCCCAAAGCTCCTCCCATGTCTTCTAACGTCAGATTCCTCAAAAGTTCCGGCCACTCTTCGTCGCCGCCTCCGGCCGGCGACGATAGTGCCACCGTCGACTCAGACTTCGTAGTTATACTCGCCGCACTACTCTGCGCTCTAATATGCGTGCTCGGACTCGTCGCTGTGGCTCGGTGCGCCTGGCTCCGGCGATTCTCCGGCGTAGGTGGCGGAGCTCCGGCGACGGCGAACAAAGGCCTTAAGAAGAAGGTCCTGAAGTCGCTGCCGAAGGTGGCGTACTCGGAGGAGCAGCACGCCGGAAAATTCGCCGAAGACTGCGCCATCTGCCTGTCGGAGTTCACCGTCGGCGAGGAGATCCGTGTCCTACCGCAGTGCGGCCATGGATTCCATGTGAGCTGCATCGACACTTGGCTCGGATCTCACTCGTCCTGCCCCTCCTGCCGCCAGATCCTCGCTGCCGCCCCTGCTCGATGCCAGAAATGTGGCGGAGGATTGCCGGAAACAGCCTGCGACGCCGCGTCCGGAGCTTCTGCACTTCCTCCACCGCTGCAATCGCCGCCGGTGAGAGACAGTTTCTTACCCTAGCAATTAAGGGTTTCGTAGAGTCTGGTTTCGATTTTGTTTGATTTTCAGCTCAAATTAGTCGTCGTCGTCATCATCATCATCTCTCTCTCTCTGATGCTAATGGAGTACATAAACGTACGTAATTAGTAATCTACATGTAGCATAAGAATCAAAGATCAGAATATGTAGAGTTAATTGCCGGAATTTATTTACTTTCTGGTATTCAATTAGGATGTAATTTGTGTTTGTATGTATGATTGATGTTAGCTAGGGGTAATTAATTAGCCTAATTAGGGAATTACATGAATACGAAATGAAATTGAAGCTCAATTTTCTGTAGTTAATTCATCATCATCATCATCATCATCATCCAGATTTACCTCGGATTTGAAGATGAATCATCTGATCCTCTCTCTCTCTCTCTCTCTCTCTCTCTCTCTCTAGTTCCCTCCTATCCAGTACAAAACAAAAAATGTCGTGTTAGTGAGGGCAGAAAAATCTCTCTCTTTCTCTCTCCTATTTCGTGCTTTTTTGTGCGCTCAGCTTTTAATCGCTGTTTAGTACCTTTCATGTTTCTTGGCGGTTTGCCGGAACCAACTGAGAATGAAGAGGAAACACAACTGTAATCTTTTTCCTTTTTCTTTTTTTTTTTTGGAGGCTTCTTTTGTCTTTTTTTTTTTTTTTGAAGTATTTGACACTTTATGAATTACGAACCTAAATTGAGTTATTATCACCCCATGAGAAGTAGTACAAACTTTTAATTATTGCTAGTTGGGGTGACAAAGTTGACTGATTGTGCTCGAGGGTAAGGTCATATTTCTAGTCCAATATCAAATCTAATATGTCTCTATCTGGCTTTTTTTTTCTTTTTTGTTTTTTTGGTTCGTATCTCATACGTAAAAGGCGACTTGTAATTAAATGAGACCCGACTATGTTATTGTAACTTTTGATGTAATCATGGTCCTAATGGTAATTCTCAAAATCTGAATGATAAACGTGTAGTTTACGTGGTATTGTCCAAGTCAAATGTCACAATAAATGGGTGTTCAATGTTCATATCTCAATTCAATGAGCAAGTGAGAATATTTTTTTCGATTATTTAGATGGGCATGACCCTTATAAATAAGAAAAAATATAGTCACTGTACAGTTTAAGAAGACAGTTAATATATTCTACACGCTATAAATCACGAATAAGTGAGCTCATACAACTCGCTAATTTAACACTAACATCAACAAATAAACCCATGCAGCAAGTGAGAACATTGGATATGAAAAAACTATTTTTTGAATTTTCCTTTAAAAAAATGTCCCTTGACGTTTTGAAGAAGAGATTGTGGTTGGAAAATGGTGCGAGAAGAAGACATAGTAAAATGCATGAAATGGGGGTATCCGAAGTGGGGGAGGTTTTTTTTTTTTTTTGGGGGGGGGGGGGGGGGGCGGGTAGTTTGTGCGCGAATGCAAAGGGCATGGCTTAGGGTTAGTTGGTCAAGGTAGTTGTCACTTTGAAGTCGCATTTTGATGGATCATTCGAAACAATTTCTCCTTTTTCCTGTTTTCTTTGATTTTTTTATAAATGTTTTTATGTGCCAAATACAAATTGGTCTAAGGAGCAAAATCAATATCAGTGATTAACTGAGACTATGTTATCAATCAATTATTATGAGGTGGTTGATTTAGCATGTAATTAGTAAGAAGATACTAGTTGAATTGATATTCACGTCTCGCGGTAAATATCAACTATATGGTCTTGTCTAAAATAAAACTCTAAGTTTATTATATGTTGTCATCCTCTATTATATTGTACGTTATACTGATAGTACCCTTCATCTATACAAATATAAATTTGGTTCTCCCCAAATTACTCACGCGCAGCACAATTGTTGTGTCTTTCTTTCGTATAGGAGAGACCTGATATTAGATGTCATGGTTTGCACTCTTCTCTTCTGGTGAGATTAAGGACACAATCAGACTCTCTTGGATATGATTCCTCTCAAACTTGTTCCATCCATTTCCCATTGGCAACCTTGCTCGTAGACTCCATAACCAAATAATCTTTTTTATTTTTTTTTGTAAGAAAGGTAAGCAATACAATCTAGGCAGCCCTTCTCTCAAGGATTCTCCCTAAATTATCTTCATAGAGGACAGAGAGAACTATAACCAAATAATCTACCGTTCATTAAATACCTCCAAAAAATCCCACAATTATATGCAAGCGCAAAAATGAAACCCAACTTCATATATATACGAATAATTCTAGATACTTGTCCTGATTTTTGCCATCAATAATGCACGTTTAGCAAGTATTCAAGACAATCTCCCTTTTGGGAGGGCAAAAGAGTCGCAGTCTGAATAGCTTCTAGTTGTACCTCACGCCGTTATGAGCCTCGTCCTTCTTCATAATGGCTTTTTCAACTAACACAGTACACATTAAAAAGCAAAAACAATGCTCCTGGCGGTACAAAACAGTCAAGACTGTTCTTGCATTGGCTGCCTCCCAAGTCCTGAACAGATCTACAAGTACAAACATTTTTAGACAATTATTTTTCAGACCGAAAAAATAAAATAAAATAAAGTGTTGATGAAGAAGGGGAAAATAGAATGAAGGTAATATCAATAATAATAGTTTCATCTCATATGAGTATTTCGTATGAGAGAAAGGAGTTATTGGTCGGAAGTAGTTGAAAGGAGTTAGAAGTAGAAATGAGTTATAAAGAAAGTTGGTAGAAAAGTGAAAGAAGTAGGATTCAGACTTGTTCTTTTCGTTGGAAAATTTTAATATGTCAATTTCAATCAACCTCAACTTATTTCTACTCACTTCAACTCACTTCAACAACAAAATTTCAACTTCAAATAATTTCAATCCATCTCTTTCAAAATTTTCACAATTTGTACATTATCATGTGAAAATTAATTATGTACAAATTATACTCATAAAAATTCCTTCAATGAAAAATAAAAAATGTCATAAATATTTTTCCATGCAAAACGTCATAAATAATTATCTTATCCAAAATGCTACTTTCTTTATTAATGTAAATTTTTCTATGAACAATTAATTTAAAATTTCACCCACTTCTACCAATCTCAACCAATTTTACTCATTTATCCACTACTATTTCCCAACTTCAACCCACTTCAACCAACTTCAATCCACCTCCTTCAAAATTTTATTCTCATTATTTTAACCAACTTCAAAAAATATATCAATTTCAATTCACTTCAACTTACTTCAACTCACTTCAATAAAAAATATCAACTTCAACCTACTTCAACCTACCTCAACGAACTTCACTCTTTTACCAACCCTAATTTAACAACGAACAGAACAGGCCTATACTATACATGATGTGAAAAAAAGATAAGATTTACATTGAAGCCAGATGATCGATTAGTTAGTGAATTAATCTTGAAGCTTACGTTTAAGCAATAAAACTTCCAACTCAAGGCATGAATAAATAAAGAATAATAAATAAATAGTGAATAATGGAGCTTGCATTGTTATAGTTGTATATAGGTTGGAGGAGGTTACTCACATGCAATTAATGATCAATAATTAATTAAAGGGGATGGTCGGCACTCAATTTGTTTAATCCATCTCTACTTAGGTTTCGTGAGGATCTGTTTCACCTTCTTCTTGGTAAACCCTAATTTCCTTCCATCAAAAGTGATGCATAAGTTGCTCAAAACCTTGTATCAGGTGAACAAGTATTCATCTAAGAGTCTTAAAATTATATACAATTATTCTCATGAAGAAACAACCGATAATTAAGATGTTTAATAAAACGTAAATTGCTGTTGTTACAGTATAATTATAAAGATTGATGAATTGTTCCTACAGTTGAACCAATTCGATCCCCTTTTTTTCTTTTGTTTTTATCCAAAGAGAGTGATACTTGTGAATATTATATATTAAAACTGTGACTAAAATTTAAATCGAATTTGTATTTGTACAACGGAAGAAATTAAATAAGAGCTTATTTATCTAATTTAAGAACAAACCGGCCGTGTGCTTAAGACACCTATAATGCTAATAAAGTGAGCTTGGTCTACTTATGTGATAAATAGTATTAAACTATTAATTAATTACCTTACTAATTAATCTTGTGTAGAGGAGTAGGCATGCACATGGCATAAGGCAAGCCTTTCTCCATTTTAAACAAAACCCAACCACCATTAACTGCAATATTTATAGTGGTTATATAGGCAGAATTACCAAAACTTTTGGAGTGATTTAATTTAAATTAATCTTAAATTTTTTAATAATAATGATGGAGACCTCCATTTCTGTTGGATAAAGACCAAAAAAAAAGTCTGAATAAAGGGTTGGTAGCCTACTAATGAACCTACAAAGACAATGATTTTTATCAATATAATAAAATATCTACAATGCTTAAGGACATGAAATATCAACATCTTATGTTTTATAATATGTACCACATGAAAAACAAAATTGACCTATTTTAATTTAAACATTCCTATGTTCTCACCATTTTCCTTTTCTGATTGTAGTTTGTACTAACTAAGATCAATAACGCGCAGTCCGGTGCACAAGCATCCCGTGTTCACGCAGGGTTCGGGGAAACCCTTCTTCTTAGCTTCTCTTTAAAACAATATTTTACTATTTGGTTCACTTGTATAGTTTTCAGAATTCTAGCCCTTCGTGTTATTAAAATCTTGAATGATCTAATTGTTTAGGATTTATATCATGTAATTTATAAAACTAATATAGTTTCACTTAAGATAATATTCAAAATCCTTTGTAATTATAGAAAATTTTAAGAATTTTTTTTTCATAAAAATGGTTTCTTTTTCTTTTTCTCTTTTTCAAACTTTAATTTATGTACTCCTTTTAAACGAAGTTCTCAATTTTATAGGTGCAGTTTTAATACACACATAGTATTATAAGGTTTTTTTTTTTAAATGAGAAGCTTTATATATATTAAGGATGAAAAAAAACTGTAATAACAACTCTAATTGGTGTGACATGTAGATAGCAAAATTAATGGTTGAGTATTCTATCATGATGAGTGCTTTAAGTTCTCCAAACCTAACATGTTAATTATAAATGGCATAGGAGAGCTCCACCAGTACTGGTGGGTGGTTCACCCAATATGACGGTTCAAGCCCACCTTAATGGGGGATTTATTCCTTTATTATTGTATAATTAATTCCATTGCTAAAGCATGCATTTGGTTTTAATTTCTTTATTTATACCATTTTATTCCTTATTCTTGGGAGCAATGACATACTCCTCTTTTTTTCTTTTCTTTTTTTTTTTTCTTTTGGTTGCTTCATTGACCCATCATTTTGTCTTCAACAACACTTTCAAAAGGGGATTATCACCAACCATGGGGTTTTTTTTTTTAATCAAATTGTTTCCTCCAAAAACTCAAAAAGAATTTTAGGCCATCCCAATTACCGGAATGAGTTTTAGACTTTCAGTGGTGATGCCCAGCATTCCTAAAAAAATGAAACTCAATATTTGCACCCACATAGACACGCGATGAGAGCATTCCTTCCTTCATTTCATTTTTTTTGTTTTTTGTGTATTTTTTGGTTTTTTCTTTTTCTTTTTCCTTAAAAATATTAGTTAACTGATTAAACAAAGATTGTGTGTATGAGGTGGGCTCTATGATAAATATTTAATTTAATTATCTAGGGATAAGTTCCATTAGTTGGAAAAATGATGAAGGTAAGTTCTAAAAAAGTAAAATTTTTACTGATGTGACAAGCTTCTTTGGAACTCAGACTGAGAATGCTCTTGACTCCTCAATTCTATCATCAATTAATTTCTTATTAATTGCGACCGACTACCATCACTCTTACTTTCAGGTTCTTTTCTTCCAAAGTATGGAATAATGAGAATCCATGTCATCTACTTGTATATGGTGTTCTTCAAATGTGATGTTGAAGAGCTTGATATTCACCTTTTCTTCTTATATTATTTAAAAAAGAAAGCGCCCTCCCCTTCATTTTCCTTTTTAAGTTTTGGTTCGTTACATGCGTGAGAAAAGTAAATCTAATAGAGCACATTTACTTATTACTTTAACATATGGTTAGCGCTACAATGTATATAAATCAAATAGATCTTATTTGAAGTCTGTAAAAGTGTATGCAAGACAAAGATCAGTAAAATATTACACACCATAATGGAGCATACTCTAACAGGTTTTTGATGCGAGACTATATAACTTTTGGTTGAAAAATATGTGAATGTCAATTAACATAATTGGTAAACTTCTGAATATTACTATCAAATATTTGAGTTCGTAGGTATCAGTCAATCTAATTGATAAAGTATTTAGAAGTTGTCCCCAAATACCTGAATTTGATTTGCGTCTACATCTACTTTTGTGCTCATTTGCACCCAAAAAAAAAAAAAAAAATTCACAACACATTTAAGTTTATTTAACCTCCTAAAAAAACCAAAAGGGGGGTGGCAGTAAGGAATTAGAAATGGCAACAGCGCGGGTTGGGAACGAGGAGCACATTGCCCGCTCTGACCCCACTTAGCTCTCCGGTCCCGTCCCTAGCAGGGATTCAATTCCCTACGGGGCCCCAATGGGGATTTTTTTCATTCTATGTGAAAAACCATATTATAAGTTGGACGTTGGATGAAAGACCATATTGCTCAGGAAACCTAACTCAATTAATTATGCAAAACTATTATAGGTTCCATGCAAGACAAGTCTAATAAACTTCATCAAAATTTACAATATAATCCAAATTAAAGTTTAACAAGCCTATGCAACACAAGTCTAACATCAATGTAGAAATTACACAATCGAACCAAGTCTAAGAAGCGAAACACAATCGAAACAAAGTCTAAGAAGAAAAAGAGAGATTATATATCGTTAAGGTTGTTTTAGTTAAATTTATCTATTTAACCTTGATCTTACATTCATAAATAGATTTATATGTAATTTTAATTATAAACGAGAACAAAGATAGGCTTTGTCCCAATTAGAGACTGGGAAGTGGGGATAGAGACATGAATTTTTCTCTAGGCAGGGAAGTGGAGACGGAAACGGGGTAAAATTCCCCCCCCCCCCCCCCCCCCCAAAAAAAAAAAGTGTCATCCCTATGGGCATACAACAAGAATCCAAGAGACTTCTGTTTCTGTTTTTTTTGGGTTGAGCAAAAGAGCAGGGCTTCATAGGAGGGTGATTGGGGAAGCCCACCCTAGAAGGGAGAAGAAGACTGTGATAAGATGATGAGATGCCCAACATAATTTGGTTTGGGCTCTGGCTTGCCCTTCTCTTTCATGAAAATCTGATGAAACTTAAAGCAACTCCTCCAAAATTTTCCCATCATATTTTCGCTCTCTTGAAAATTTTAGTAATAATTTCAGTCTCTCTCGCTCTGTCTCTCTCTTTCCTTGTGACTGTGATTGAATGCAATCTTATGCTCCCTGTTGCCAATCATGGCATCGCTTTGCTCTCTCTCTCCTCAGGTAATCTCTCTCGTTCCCCCCATTTTGATGGCGGTAATATAAACTTTGCTGAAGATTGACTGTTTGTTTTGAATGTGGGATTTCGCAGCATCGGTTCTTTCTCAGTTGCGTTGGGATTGAGCTAAGAATGGAATTTGGGATAGATTATGGTCAATTGAAGTTCAATCGACGAAGAAATTGTAAACAGCTGGTGTTGACAGCTTGTAGTAGTAGCGATTCTAGCATCTCACCTGAGCCCAGCGGCGATAAATCGAAGGCCCAAAACTCCCCTAATGCGCTCGATTTTGGGAAACCCCTTCTTAAATTACAGCAAGCTGTTGCTGCTATTCCTCCTGCTGTTCTGGTGGTCAGTTTTCTGTTAATTGCTGTTCGGTTGTAGTTTTAGCCTTCAGTGGCTGATTGATAATTTGGATAACACTGTCTAATTGTTTGAAGTTTGAACTTTTATGGAGAACCCTTCATTTTATTTTATTTTTTGGGTTTTTTTTTGGGGGGGGGGGTTATCCTATGATTAGCTAGTGGATACATGCAGGAATTTCAAAATAGGAGTTTGAGTTATTGTTAGCTGGGTCTATGCCGATAGTGGAATGAAATCAAAGAGTCAGTATTGGGCAAGTTTTTTGGTAGTGAGACTATGAGAGCTTTCTCTTTGCAATGTCCTCCTTTTGTAGTGAAGTAATATGTAGTCAATCATTCTTTTTAAAATGTAGTGTCTAATGGAGACGGCCTATGTGGTTTTATGGTAGTGTAAACCCGACATGTGAAACACCTCCACTCCATAGCTTACCCCACGTGGGCTCTGTGTTTGGGTTTGTTTTAGTTTGCTTATGGATGTAGCTGTTGTAAACCTGGTTCTCTTGTGCTTCTCAGGAGTCAAAGCTCAGGAGTGTAAATGTGTAGGAGTTGGATGTTCTTCTTCACATGTTTCTCCTATTTCCTTATGTTTCCTACTAAACATAACCTTGTCTTTGAAGTCATTTTCTTGCTAACATGATGCCAATTTTATCGTTTTGAGAAAAACATGAGCCTTTTGTTATAAGTGAAGTGTGGATAAAGTGCTCAAGTGACAATCTGAGTTGGATTGAATTTTGTTAATTTTGAAGGATGCGTAGTAGATGAACATTCCTACAAGCCAGAATTAGGCTCTACACAGGTTAACTTACGAGGAGGGTTTCACTGTTGGAAGGGAAACAGATGAGATAGACTTTAATTTGGAAGGGACCCAGGGATTAAATGAACTTTCATGCGTCAATTATGATAGAGAATTAATTCTCATAGGTCCAGTTAGTCATGAAGACATAACATTTCTTCTGTGTGATCCTAGCTACACCTATATTGACAATCAGCATAGGCTAAGCAGTCTGCTTTGCTGTATGAAGTTTATGAATCTATTTTCATCAACCGGGACCTGAGCTGCTCCATGTCGATTTGCTTATTTGCATATGGCATCCATGAGGGGTGTGATGCCAATTCTCAAAATAGGTTTATATTCCCCCTTTCTCTAAATCTTATTTCCAGAATCTACGTCATTTAAAAAATGAGATGTTATTTGGGGAATTCAGATGAAGGGAAAATACTTGTATAATGGTTGCGTGTGCCTCCAAACTTACCTTTCAACGCAGACTGCAATTCATTTAGCATGACTGAGTGATCTTAAACATTACTTGGATTATGTGACATGTAAATCCTTCACTAATTAGCCTAATAGTTTCTTGTTTTGGTGCTGGTTCAGATCAATAGACAACCTGGAGCTAACTTAATACTTGGATTAATTATCACAACAGCTTGCCTGATCATTGCTGTGAGAGTTTATGTTATCAAAAGGTTAAGGGATAAGCGTCCTGGCACTGTGGCTGACCTTGTTAGACGTGGCCAGCTCCGATCTGATAGAAGAGGCATGTATGGCTCCAATCTCTTCTGCTTAGATACATTCTCCTAGCTCGCCATGTGCAATACCTAACTGTAGTTTTTATATTATTGTGCCTTGTCTTTATAAAGCTCTTGTTATTAATGCTGAAGATTTGATGATATGTGGATAGAATTTATACCATCAGTTTTATTCCCTAAATCATCATCCTTCAATGGAAGTTCCCTGGGAATTACGTTTTGATATCTTCAATAATTGACTCATATTAATTGGCATGGTATTGACTGGAACTACCACTTCTATTGTACACCTCACAGATCAAAACCTCTCAAATATGAGGACCCATTCAATAATCCTTTGGTGAAGGTTTCCAACGGCAATTCCACTGTAGAGATGTGTGGAAAGGTTTATCGCTTGGCCCCTGTTACTTTAACAGAAGAGCAGCGAGCAATTCATCAGAAAAGGAGATCAAGAGCATATCAGTGGAAACGGCCCAAGGTATTTCTCAAGGAAGGAGATCCAATCCCGCCTGATGTTGACCTTGATACTGTCAGGTGGATTCCAGCAAACCATCCTTTTGCAACCACTACCAATGATATAGATGAAGACCTAGCACAAACTAATGTCTATCAAAAGCATGGGGTTCCATTCCGCATAAAGGCTGAGCATGAGGCACTACAGAGGAAGTTGGAAGCATTGCAGAATGTAAGATATCTTGTCACATTTATTGGCTTGGTGATTATTACCTTTCCCAGTTGCTAATTGGTATAATCTGTTACCTGTGTACATAATGGCATTTATGCTATTGTGTCCAACAGGCTAGATCTTCTCCTTCAGTGTTATTTTACACTTTTGGTCTATTTGGTGGTCGTATTGTGTACGATATTTTTGATGTGGATTGAAGGGCTTGAGTGGTACAACTAAACAAATAAAAAATGTTGAAAAACATCCACAAAACTTGAAAATTTTACATTTGCTAACATAAAGTTCAGTTCCGGATCCTAACTCTAGAGTCTATTTTGCTGAAGTCTTGTGTTTGTGACATAAAAGGTCTGCAAATTTTGAGCTCGACATTCCTTGGACTTCGGTAAACTGAAGTTGGACATCAATAATGCTGACATTAGTATCAACAAGAGAAACATGAGATTTGTGAAATCTGGAATCTTAATCTAGATTTCATTGTATTTCTTAATTTGCTTGATGACTTTGGTTTTAGTTTATTCTACACATGTTTTGTGGAGTACACTGCTCTTTCAGGATATCATTTATGCACCGCGTTGGAACTTTATGAGTTCTTAAGGTATTTTTTGTCATTTTTTTCTCAAGTACCCAGCATGGTAATTGAGGTGAAATGAATTGTCCATGGAACATATATTTAGAGTTACCTTGCAATGTATATTTTGTGCACTCATGGTAGCCTATGATTCATGCAGGAGCAAAAGTTAAACAAGTTGATAATTGATCCGGTGAATGCCAAGGATTTTGAGAGAGCATTCAAGACACAGTCGAAACCAGATGAACCAGCAGAACGCAGCAGCAGTAATAATGGTCAAGGGTCCGACGCGAAGCCTCCAAAATCAGATCAAGTGCCGGAGACTTCTGACTACAATGCTGCCTCTGCCAATGATGCAGAAATCTAAACGAGAAAACAGCACCGCTTTTGTCCTTGATGACAGGCAAAATTTCCTCTCAATGTCTTGAGTTTAGAGCATTTTATAGTTCATCTATTTACGATGTACATAAATTGTCAGATATATAACAGGTTCAGTTGCTGTTAGTCACCATTCGTCTGTTCGTGGAGATGTGGTTTTCATTGAATTTTTAAGGCGGTCATTTGTATAGATGTATTGTTTTCCTGCATAATAGCAAAATAAATGAGTGAAACTAGGGACCTCCATGGGAAACGAAAATACGCCGTTATTTCCTGCATAATTTTAGTAATATCTACTTTGTTTTTTTGGATCTTGGTTTCTTTATTTCATTGGAGTCGAACTACTGTTGGTCTAATAAGAGGTAGAGTTTTTTCATCATATATTTTCTTCATTCACAAAACTTGTATCTGAGATTTTGCTTAAGCAGAAGTGTCAAATCACTTGAACCAACTAATATTGGTAATATCTACTTTTGTTATATAGGAAAAATTGAATGGTTTGTACCAAACAAAAACATGGAAGTCGAAGGAATTGTTGTCTAGTGCTTAACCCAATCATGTTACAATGATGCCTCCCATGAAATTTAAGGGGGCTGTTCCTAGTACGTTGACATAAAACTTCCAAAGGAGCTGCCTCCTGTATAATTTGCTCAAAAGCAGTTTTGTCAGTGGTTTTGAATACCTGTTCAAAAAAAGGGGAACAGGAACCCGAGGTTCCGGTTTCGACTGTATACTACCCACCTCCCCTAATGTCGAATTTTCACACCTAATAAATTGATTTTCTTATGTGTTGGAGGAGATAAGGGGTTGATCTTTTCTTACTTTCCTCTTCTATCTTTATACAAAAAATAAAGTTAATTCATTTTGTTTTTTTTAGCTCAGTGATTTGAAAGATACAATGATTTATTCTTTAATTAGCAGCGAAAAAATTAATTATTACGTCAAATTCAATGTTTGAAGAATGGTTTTTTAGGGGGAAAAAAAATAAAAAGAATAGAGGAATTCATTTCCTCCCTCTAAAGCTATTCTAGGTTTCGGTTCCGGATAGCTTTTAGGAAACCAGAATTGACAACAGTTGGGCCTACTCTTTTTTAAGAACCAAAACTAGAAATATTTGACCGATTTTGAATTGATTCTAGAATACGCGAGAACTTCACTCACCCTTGCAATTAAGTTTAGATTACAAGTCATATTCCGAGAAATATAACTGGAATTTCAGATCACAAAATTCCACACAAACCAAACGATGCCTAATTGAGGATAGTCGATTAAGGGACCTTCTCATAATGTATAGGCAGTATAAATAACTAGTTTGTCCATTTCCATCACACAAAAGATCAAAAATTTTTGATTATGAGTAACACAGAAGGGAGAAATCAAAAAACAAAGTAGTAGTAGTAGTAGCAGTAGTAGTAGTAATAATAATAATAATAATAATAATAATAATAACAACAACAACAATAAATAAATAAATACTATAGGCTTCTCTCTTGAATTTGATATAGAACTGTTTGAGTCAAAATTATTCCTGCTATAAATGCATTCACAAGGACGACGAAATGATAATCCGACTCCCAGCAAGAACACAATTCTTTCAGAAGTGTCCACTGGTTCATCAGGACTGTGTTTTTGTTTGTCAAATTCAGAAGGTCAATCAACTCTGTCAGCTTGTTTGGCCCCAACTGCAAAGAACTCGGTGATAACTTCGAGGGGCATGCCCTTGGTTTCCGGGACCTTGAGATAGACGAACAACCAAGAGATGATACAAACAACTGCATAGATGGAGAATATGCCGGCCAGCCCAATGGAAGTGAGCATGACAGGCAATGTGTAAGTGACAATGATGTCACCTACCCAGAAGACTAGGGCACAGATAGCAATGCATACACCACGGACCCTGGTGGGGAAGATCTCGGAACACAGGATGTTTGGGATGGGCCCGTAGGCCATGACAAAGGTGCAGAAATAGACGATCACACAGATGGTTGAGATGACCGCATGGATGACAGAGCTCATGCTTACTGTGCTGCCTATTACCAGGATTACCAGGGATGCTACCAACACAGGGAGGGTGGCAAGCAGCAGTGACCTGAAAAAGAGGCATCCCACAGTTAATAGAGCGATGTTCAAGGAAGACCACAGGGCTAGGAATGCCTCCAAGATTGCTAAAAAAGGAATTGATATATGGAATCTAGCATAAGTTTAGGCTTTGGATCACTTGGTAGGGGTAATGACGGTCCTTGGTAATGATATGTGACATTCAATACCAACTGCTGTGGGTCACATTGCCATCGGGGGGTTATGGGGAGATCCAAATATACACAAGCTGTCCCCTGACGGCATGTCAAGGAGGCTGTTTCTGAAAAACAGACAAAAAGGAATCGTGACGTCCAACTGCCACTTTTCTGCTGATTTCAAGATATGGCAACTGAACATACTCAGAAGTGGAGAAAGATGAATATGATAGACAGCAAGCAATTAAGCATATTCAAGCAATTAAGCATATTCCAGATAGAAACATGTTTTAAGTTGCTCGGAGAGAAGTGAAAGTCATTTATTATTGTTTGAGGTAAAAATCCTTTTTATTTGAATGACCCTAGGAAAGTAACATGGGGAAAAGCTGCCCAAAAAAAAAGAGGAAATAAATATAAAGGAGAGTATGACAAGGGGGCGCATGATCAAGTACCTTCTGCCAGAGATATCCATGAGTCTCATCGCAACAGCAATACAGGGAAGCATCAAGAAAGTTGTTAATGCACTGATAAGGAATGATGCAGAGGTAGAGCCAATCCCCAGATCAGAAAGAAGAACTTCAACCCCTGCCTCTTCCAGAATTTGAGGAGTATAATAGAGAACACCATTGATACCAGAGAACTGCCAATAAAAGAAAAGGCAAGAAATCGTTACATACATTGCATGATAACTAATGACAGACCGAGCCAGCAACTAACAGAAACAATAAAACTACTGGGTCAAGTTTCTTCTGAGAAGCAATCGATCTGCGAGAACAGACATAATTAAAGATGCAAGTCAATTCGGAAATCTGCAAAACACACCAGCAGAAGCTATCAATGCATTTTCTTTCCTATACCCAGTAACTGTCATCCTCTCTGCCAAGGTTTAGATAGTCAATCAGAAATGATTCAGGCTTGTCATAGTCAGATTTATGCTTTTTCAAGGTCAGTGCGATGCATCTTTAGTCTACATATGCACTGAGATGAAGGATATGAATCCGCTACCTAATATCATCTATATGGTTAATTCACATATCGTCATTAAAAATTCTTTCCTCATATACCCTTATTTGTCATGGTGAATTGGCACAAACAAGTCCATAACCCAATTGATACACACCAAGCTTGAAAATTTCCCCGACTTCAATATGACCTAATGATAACTAATGAGAACGAAATATTCCTGTTCACCAATTTAATAACAAGATACCCAGCAACAGCCAGTGATGCAATTTTTGAGGACGAGTAATTTCTCTTGACAGAAGTTCTTTTGACGTGAATACAGAGATCAAATCACAAAATCACAAGACCAGTCACAGTTCTGATCCCACCTTGGTAGCATCTAGGGAAGCCCAGGCTCGACTTCCATCCATATATTTCGATCTTGATAAAATTTCTTTCCAACCTAAAAAAAAAAAATAAAAAAAAAAAGCCATATGGGTTTTCTTACTTGCTGAAGTATTTGGATTCCTATTCCAACGATCAATGCCCTTTTGACACCTGGTTCAAGAAGGGCCTTCCAGCTGGGCACTTGTGAAGCAGTTTCAACAGGATGGACCATTGCTGGACCAACAGGATGTTGATCCAAAAGCACCTTGGAACAGAGAACGGGAGTACTTACAACAGCAGCAGTCTGGGCATAGTCTCCCTCTCCCTGAAGATCACCACCAGCAATTGAAACAAGTGACCCACGAACAGATGCTGGGCCCCCATCCTGATGGAGATAAATCCTCTTAAACTCTTTAGTTTTCTTTCCATCTGGTCCTTCTTTCTCATCTATCTGGTAAGCCATTTGCCAGCCCCCACCAATATCTGCACTACTGATAGTTTCACCAGTCCCTAGGATAAGACTGCCACGACGTCCCATACTCAAAGCACTACCATGTGAAATAGGGTGAACCGTGTCTTTCTCCCAGGTTGTTCCTTGGTGTGAAAGCAATGGAGCTTGCAAACTGTCATCCATATCTTCCCCGGCAGACTCGGCTAGGTCATCATCCGCATCCCTCTCTTGGCCTTCTTCGTCTGAATGATCCACATGAGCATGAGGATCTGCTGTGCTAAACATGCTGCCAAAATTTGGGAAAAGCGCACTTCTCATGCTTCCTTGCTGGGGAAGCTTTTCATGGACACTCCCAAAGATCTTGACAAGAGGGTCAACCACGCTTCCACGGGATGCACGGCCAAGAGTACTAGGTCTTGCAACGAAGGAACCATTCTCCACACCTGGCTCACCAGGCTCTACAATGTACTCTTCTATTGAGGGTTCAACTCCAACATCGAGACCTTCAACCAGCAATGCCATCTCACCTGTAAAAGCAACCCCTTGCATTAATAATTGTCGAGCGGGGGAGGACCTCTGGAGAATTTGAAGAGGAGAGCAGGTAGACCCATATGGCAATATCAGATAGCAGTCATACTAGTATTTCCCAGTTTGCGTTCCATTAATTTTGACAGCAATCAAGCATTTTGAATTTCTTCTTCAACTTTCATTATCGTTGCAAGGCATATATAAAGCTCATGTTTGCAATTTTTCTCTGCCTATACCCCCTGTTTATACAGTTGTCGCGTTAACTAGCCTTCTACGGTATACAAGTCAATTACAGGTGAAGCCTTTTTATTTGCAATAAGAACTATTACACTCTACCCCAAAAAATTATGTAACAAACTGATAAATATTAGCCTGTTATCAAGATAGATAAAGAAAGAAACCATAATGCAAAAGATTTGGCAAGTCTGAAGACTGAACACAAGCGTTAAGTTTGGTAAGATGCAATGAAATCTAATCAGTCAATTGAACAAAAGAAGGAATTACTCTTTCTCCTATCAATTGCATTGCATTCCATTGGCCTGCATGCTATCAAACATAGCAAAAAGTTTTGGTTCTAGGGTATTGAATTTGACAAACACAAAATCAAAATACACCACACCCATATTTTTTCCCAACCTAAATATACCTCCCTCTTGGTTTACCCATCTGACGCATAAACTATGTAAGCAACTACTTCAGGCATTATACTCGAGTACTATCCTGTGGAAGGAAAGAAATACACCAAGCAGAAAGTTTGAAAAATTAGAATATTTATACAACTACTTTTAAGTGGCGGTATTGCATGCAATGAAAATATTGGTTTTTCTGTCCAGAAGCAGACAAAATTAAGGCTTGTATAGATATTAATCCCCCAATTAGAAACCAAGCAAAAAATATGCATCCACTAATCCAGGCTCATCCAAGCCAAGCTATGAAGTGAACTTAACAAGATGTAGACCACCATTAGAAGTGGACACGCAGACTACACAAATTGTATACCTTAGGTGATAAGAAATCGACCGCGAGAATATAGTGCTAATTCAGTAACTTTTAAGCATTTTAAGACTGCCAGCATCTGTTCAGCTCCATAGTCTTCTAACGAAAGCAAAAGCTTACCAAAGTGACAAGTTGCATTGCATCTAATTCCACTCAAGGGTGCCAAGTTGATGCTGAGTTCTGTTGATTTGACTACATACCCAACCTATACCTTATAATCATCAAACACCTAAAAGTGTAAAATCAGATGCTTGGGATTCCTATATTACATACCAAAACCTTAAATGCCAAGTCATACACAGTAACAAAACATACATGGATGATAAATAAAAGATTGAACCAAAGGGCCTTTGAAGTGTATTATTTATGAGTAATAATGAAGCATGTCAATGAAAGAACAGTAGTTTTCTTCCCTGTTTCCTCCCGAAGACAACTAACATAGTTGTACTTCAAGGCCAACTGCATTGAGCATGAGTTTTCTATGTCATGGTAAAACGGGGCCTACAAAGTCTGCATCTTGTCAGACTTTTTTATGCAAAAGACCTAACTGCTAGTGCTGCTTAGGTATTATACTAATCAGCCACCAAGCAAATCAAAACAGGAGCGAAAAATCCGCATGAACAACTTTCTAGTCTACTGTTGGCATGTGTTTCCTTACATTGAAAATTTTAGGAGTACTACCCGAGAGGGAAATTAGTGAAGAACCACCCTCTAAGCAAATCTAACAATTACAGCACTTAGATAAACAGGAAATATCGGAGACATTCGATCTAGAAAGGAAAAGGCTTACAGCACTCTGGGAATCAGCAAAGGGATATTATAACATCATGAAAAGAATTCTCACATTTAGAAGCAAAACAATAGTTAAATTCAAGCTAAAAGACCGACCGATGTATTCAAGGTCAACCTTACAGATAGGATTTTTTTAATTAAAAAAAAAGCTTTAGCCGTAATTATTCACAAGAAAAGCGAGTTAACATCAGGTATTGGATTTATTTCCAAAATCATGCAAACGTCTAGTTACCATACACCTTTGTCTTGCTTTCTAATCGAGAGAAAAAGGTTTATATAGAGAGTCGAAGGCTGATATCATCGAGGAAATAGTCTCAACGGAAGCAAAATAGTAAACAAACAACATATGCCATGCCTATTATGATGCAGAACATTAAATCAACATAGGATTGAAACGTTGAAACATGGTGTTATAAAGTTACTGGTCATCCAGTGTGGTCTACTATAGTTAACAGGGCTCTTAAGGGAGTGTTCTCTAATGATATAAGACTTGCACTAGGATGTAACAGATTGCGGTGTTCAGTTTTCCTTCGAGTGGTGACAAAGACAAACTCAAGGGCACTCATATTATAAAGGCATACTACTTAGCAATTAGTGAAGAATCAACCTGAGACATCTTCAGTCCCACGTAATCTCTGGAGAACCTTCTTTGCCTCAGACATCTTCCCCTTGCTTACCAGCCACCTAGGAGACTCCGGCAGGTAGAAGAATGCAAATATGAGATAGAAAACAGAGGGAATCCCAAGAACACCAAGCATCACTCTCCAGCTCGGTGATGCTGTCAATGACATCCCAAAGATCATGCAATATGATAAGAACATTCCCCCAGAGCCAGTGAACTGAGGAAGTGTATTTAACAATCCCCTAATCTCTGGTGGGGAAGTCTCGGAGATATAGACAGGGACAAGTGTCACAGCCAGCCCAATTCCAAATCCATCCAACAATCTTGCCAGTAGCAAAATGTAGACATTGGGTGACCATAGCATCACCAAACTGCCAAAAAAATACAGAGATGCCGAGAGTATGAGCATTGGGCGGCGCCCAACTGCATCTGATATGGCACCCGAACAAGTGGTGATAACTGTGGCTCCAATGAGCGACATGGCCACAACAAGTCCCTCCACGGCGGTTGGCAAATCAAGCTCCTTCTTGATGTAAAGAACAGCCGCTGAAGATGATCACGAAAGCAAAATAACAGAAATAAATGCAAGAACAGAAAAAAAAGTGCTATGAACAACCTATCCAAATTCCTTCACTCTAAAGTATAAGAACCCAACAATCCAGAGAATCAACGAATAAACCCGAATTTGAGATGACAGGCATATCTAAAGAAAAAGTAATCATACCAGCAATAGTTGCATTGTCCCACCCCTGCAGGAAATTACCAATGGTGGCTGTAAGAGCCACAAGCACAGCTCCCTTCATCTTCTCCACCAATCAATGCACCCTAAATCTCAAACTGAATAGCGGACATCACATACCAGAACAGGTTGATCAGAAATTCCGAAAGAAAGATTATAGAAAGGCACATATAATCTTAAAAAACACCCACCCACAAACAGAGATATAAGCGACCACCCAAAACGTGACTGAAAGTTATCAGCATTTATATGAGCACCCAGATGACCAAATCAAGCAAACCCAACAAAAAAAACAACGAGATGACTGAGAATTGACAATTTACATCAGAGAAACTATCAAAGGCCAATGCCAAATTGGAACTCAACTCAACTCAATCAACTTTTCAGTAAAAGGCAGGTCAAAGGAACAGTTGCAAATGAAAGCAAAAAATGAAAATTCACATTGAATTACAAGTTAGAACTCACCTTTTTGACACCCACAAAGAACGGTTGAAACTTGAAAGCAAGCAAAGGTAGTGAGGAGATAGAGGAGAGAGAAACAAAGTGAGACACTTGAGAGTGTGGCTTCAGAACCTTATAAAAAGGGAGAGAATGGTGACCGTTTTGGATCCAACGTCATCTCCCTGCAAAAATTTACCATGTGTAGATCAGCCAAATCCTGAGGTTCCTAATTATTGAACGTTAAATACATACGCTAATTTAAATCTTCAATTAAAGAAACCTCAAGTGAAAGAAAAAGAGGAAATTTGAAAATCAACCCATCAAAAAAGGAAAGAAGCAGCAACCCATTAACCCCATATCGAATTGAAAGAGGGGGGGGGGGGGGGGGCTGTGAAACGTACGTGTTTGGTGATTAAGTGAAGGCCAACCCAACAAAACCCAACCACCGTTCAACCCAAAACAGTAGACAGCAATGAGTTCTCGGCTTCTCCAGTATACTAGAACTGGGTTGAAGCCGATAAACTCAAACAAAAAACCCAAATGCAGCCACAAAAGAAAAAAAAAAGCCCAAATCACATCCAAGAACTTCACTTTCTTAACTAACGGAGTAGAAGAAATTCAGTCTCAATCAATTGAGAAAAAGAGCAGCTATATATACAAGCAAAGGCAAAGGCAATTTCTTTTTTTTTTTGGGGGGGTGTGCTTTTGACAGCTAGAACAGAGAAGTGGTGGTATGCCACTCTGTTATGCATTCAATCCTTCTTTTTTTTTTTTGGTGCAGGGGGTGCAGGAAGAAAGGTCATTTGCTGTGGGAAGATTTACCTGAAAAAAAGGTTGGTTTATCCAACGTGCAAATGTAAAATGCATAAGGAAACCTTTCAGTCGCAGTTGAGGAGTTGCATAATTCTCCATTTCCTCTTTATCTCTAGCACATACGACTTTGTCTGCAAGTTTCAGACAGAACAGAGGGATCAGAAGTTCAGAACATCACAAGTCCTAAATCAAAATCCTCATCTGCCTTTTTTGCAAGTTGGAATTGATGAAATCAACTCTTCTTGTTGCTCTTTTTTTTTTTGGGGGGTTTTTTTTGGGGGGGAGTCGTGTTTGTAAAGGACTAATAGTGGCATATTCTTTTCGTTGCTAGATGTGAGTTGATAAATTGATGAAATTTTTTTTTATTGTGGCTAAATTGATGAAATTAGTAAAAGATTGATACAAATTGATAACAGTTGAAAAATTTTATTTTTTTTGGGAAATGATCGGTGAGGACTGGGAAACTTAGTAAAGTGTAACATCTCGAGTGTGGTTTAAAAGATTCTGAGGTGATTATATGTATCATGAAAGTGCACTTTCATTTTCAGAGGAGCCCACTCTTAAGAACTCCATATTTAAGCGTGTTTGATATGAAAAATCTTATCATGAGTGACCGCCTAAAAAGTTTCTTAGACACTATGTGAACAAGTGACAAAACACACCGGAAAGGTCTGTAGTCATTTATGAGGCTAGTCAACGATCGTTGAAGCCATTACCAGTGGCAGTTCACACTCTGGGAAGGGGTCAGAGCGATATGGGTGGTATCAGAGCTGACATGCAACCATGAGTTGTGCCAGTGAACGAGAGTGACATGGGCAGTGACCTAGTGGGGCAAAGAAACTAAAATAGACCGCCAATCAAGAGGACTTATAAGTCGGCTATATATCAAGACACAATGACGATGTTGTGTTCTTCAAGTGGAGTGATTGTAATACCTTGAATGTAGCTTAAAAATGATCTCAGTGACTACTTGTATTACCAAAGATGCACCTTCTCTTATGGGAGTCCACTCTTAAGATCCCATAATTAAGCGTGCTTGTTGCGGAGAACTATTAGGATATGTGATCTCATGGGAAGTCTCTCAAGCAACATGTGGCAAGGAGGAAGCATGTCGGAAAGGTTTATGTCATTCATGGGACTAATTGACAATCCTCATAGATATTAGTATAAATTGCAAACATCTAGATTGAAATTTCAAGTTGTAAAATAGTTGTTATTGTGTTTGTTGTGTCAATTTAGCCACTACTTTTGCTTCTTTCTTTAAAAATGTGACTCATGAAGACATTGTGATGGTCTCACAGGAATATCTTAATCTCATAAATAAAACAATGTATTTGTCTTATGAAGGTGCAATTAATCTCACTCTTACCCTCCATATTTGGATAATAATCTTGCTAACTCCTTCAAGATGAAGATGAGTAGATGATTAAATCTAACTTGATTGTTACTTTAAACCCATTGCATAATAGTGTTGCCTTAACTACTACAATTAATGATGCAGCAGAGTCAAATGAACAATGATTATAAATTTTCAAAGTTGCAAATGTCTGAGAATGAAAACTCCCCCTCTTGCATTTTTGAATTATGAAGATTAAATCTTAGTTAAATTTTCTTTAGATTTTTCCTCGCCATCAGACAAACTTTTTCCATATCTCACACTCTGTTTTTCAAACTTGAATTCAACTTAATCTTTACGATATAAGCATAATCTTTGCATTTATAATATATATATCTCTCTTGTTACCAATACAGGTCGGCTCAAGTGGTTTGACACTTGTTCTCATTAAGCAAGGTATCAAGTTCAAGTCTTGTGAATAGAGTGAATCTATGATGAGAAAGCTCTATCCCTTATTGGACTAACAGTAGCTCGACTCCAGTGAAATGGAGGATCCCAAGACACTCCCAAAAAAAAAAAAAAAATGCTAAATACAATCAGTTACCATCATACTATGCATAAATGGATGGTAAAAAATAATAAGTAGATTCTTTCACTCAGCAAAATCGTACTAAATATGGAGGATCAATATGTATTTCTTCTTGATGAATTTTTTTTTTTAACACTTAAAAGTAGATCTAGTGCAAGTCCCATTTCTGATTATTACCTAAACAGTAAAACGTATGAGATATTCAAGGCAAGTTAATGATGGGTATGTAAGTTTCTCTTACTAATTTCAATCATATATTAACTGTGTTATCCATTACAAATCAGGTCATTTTGAAATGCTCAACTCAATGACTACTAAAACTTGTGAGTTGAAATATGTAGTTGAAGGCATGAATGACTACTAATCCATCACTTTTCTTCCAATTCCGTTCCTTTTAAATGTCCTTAAAATCTCTTCTGAACTCTTATACTGAAAAAAAAAATTATAAAATACATGAAGAGGTACGGTGACATGATCATATCCCATCATGTCCTGTGCATATGAAAAATTCAACATGAAATTTAGCAAGAGGCTATCCACATGAATGAAACCTAAGTAGTTACTAAACTGTAAAAATGCGTAAGGGGTTGAGAGGCCTCCAAATTTCAATCCTGAGAATATTGTGCACTCTTGCGCAAACCATTAATCCTGCATCTTTTTGGAAATTAAAATTTTAGTACTTACAAGTAAATAAGTCATTGAAAAAATTAAAAAAAAATAAATGATATATAGGCAGTTGATGTATATTGAATGTTGGTGTGGTTGCTCTCTGTATTCGTCTTCAATCTCACATCCTCTCTCCAAATTTCACCTCCTCCATTCTCTTCTAAGTAATCACTCTAATCACTCCTGATGTTCACAGCGAAGATGTCAAAGCGATAGACAAGGACACATTTTTTGCTTCATTTTCAGCCTTACTGCCTGCTTCTCTCTTATGTAAGTCTTACACTCCAAAACCTCATTATCAACTTGACAAAAAAGTAGAACAACTAGAAGGGCTACTCATGAAAGAACGGAACAATTGGAAGGGCCACTTTGATTTTTTTTTTTTGGTTTGAATCGATAGATTGTTATGAGTGAAGACTAGAGGATTTGGATTGATTAGTGATGGTCAGGTTAATGTACATAGGTTTGAGATCATGGTTATTTTCACTAATTAATTTAGGACTGAGAATTTTTTCCAAGCAATTCTCCCTCTTTTTTCTCTCTCTTATTCAATTGCGTGGGGTGAAATAAAACAAGGGAGAAACAAAGGATGCATAATCCGGCAAATTATACCAGTCCTAATCAAAATATGAGTTTTGGAAAATACTCAGATGAATATTAGATTCGACTAATCTTTATATAATAAGTGTAAAAATGCGTAAGGGGTTGAGAGGCCTCCAAATCCAAATCCTGAGAATTCTGTGTACTCCCGCCTAAAATATTAATCCTGCATCTTTTTCGAAATCAAAATATTAATAGTTACAAGTAAATAAGTCATTGAAAAAATAAAAAAAAAAATGATATATAGGCAGCTGATGTATATTGAATATCGGTGTGATTGCTCTCTGTATCAGTCCTCAATCTCATGTCCTCTCTCCAAATTTCACCTCCTCCATTTGCTTCTACGTAATCACTCTTGACTAATCACTCCTAATGTTCACAGCGAAGATGCCAAAGTGATAGACAAGGACAAATTTTTTGCTCCATTTTTAGCCTTACTGCTCGCTTCTCTCTTAGGTAAGTCTAGTCTTGCACTCCAAAACCTCATTATCAACTTGACAAAAGAGTAGAACAACTGCAAGGGCTATACTCATGAAAGAACGGAGCAATTGGAAGGGCCACTTAGAATTTTTTTTTTTGGGGGGTTTGAATCGATAGATTGTTATGAGTGAAGACTAGAGGATTTGGATTGGTTAGTGATGGCAGTGTTGATGAAGATAAGTTTGAGATCATAGTTATTTTCACTAATTAATTTAGGACAGAGAATTTTTTCCAAGCAATTCTCCATCTTTTTTCTCTTTATTATTCAATTGCGTGGGGTGAAATGAAACAAGGGAGAAACAAAGGATGCGTAATCTGGCAAATTATACCGGCCCTAATCAAAATCTAAGTTTTGGAAAATACCCAGATGAAAATTAGATTCGACTAATCTTTATATAATAAGTGTAAAAATGCGTAAGGAGTTGAGAGGCCTCCAAATTCCAATCCTGAGAATTGTGTGCACTCTCGCCCAAAACATTAATCCTGCATCTTTTTCGAAATCAAAATATTAGTAGTTACAAGTAAATAAGTCATTGAAAAAATAAAAAAAATAAATGATATATAGGCAGTTGATGTATATTGAATATTGGTGTGATTGCTCTCTGTATCCATCCTCAATCTCACATCCTCTCTCCAAATTTCACCTCCTCCATTCTCTTCTAAGTAATCACTCCTGACTAATCACTTCTGATGTTCACAGTGAAGATGCCAAAGCGATAGACAAGGACAAATTTTTTGCTTCAGTTTCAACCTTGACACCTGCTTCTCTCTTATGTAAGTCTTGCACTCCAAAACCTCATTATCAACCTGACAAAAGAGTACAATAACTGGAAGGGCTACTCATTAAAGAACGGAACAATTGGAAGGGCCACTTAGATTTTATTTATTTTTTGGTTTGAATCGATAGATTGTTATGAGTGAAGACTAGAGGATTTGGATTCGTTAGTGATGGTGGGGTTCATGAAGATAAGTTTGAGATCATGATTATTTTCACTAATTAATTTAGGAATGAGAATTTTTTCCAAGCAATTCTCCCTCATTTTTCTGTCTCTTATTCAATTGCGTGTGGTGAAATGAAATAAGGGAGAAACAAAGGATGCGTAATCTGACAAATTACACCAGTCCTAATCAAAGTCTGAGTTTTGGAAAATACTTAGATGAAAATTAGATTCGACTAATAGTTAGTTAAGAACAGACATAAGTAAATTTGAGGGGGGTTTTTTTTATGGATGAAGTTTGGATTAACAATTTTTTTCGAGTTTTAGGCTTCTACTGAATTTGGGTGAAGAGAAAACAAAGGTGAAATCTAATTAAAGAAGAAAACTACCTACAGAAGCAAATTGGGATTGAGATTGTTTTAATGTTATTTTTCTTTCTCTCACTCGCCTTCAACTTACAAGAACAACTCATATGCCAAGAACATTACGCTTGTTGTCTCTAAAAAAACTAGGAATCTCTTAGACAAGACAATTGAATCTCTGTTCAATCAATTCCAATGATGAGTTTGTTGGTATGATTGGACAAAGAAAACACAGAGTAAAAAAAAAGAAAAAAAGAGGGGATTTATGATGATCTTGATTTGATAATTCGGTTATTTCTTTCTCCACTAGCAGAGAAGAGCTCTCATGAAGGTTTTTGGAGAGAGAAAGAGAGAGGAGGGAGAAGGAAGAGAGAAAGACATGACCAAAGTGGCTTTATTGATGAGAAGGACGGTCTAATAATTGAGAATTTTTTATTTCAAATAAAAAAGGAAGATGTGAGCAATAATAAAAAGAGAAAAGAAGAAAAAATAAATTAGATGTGAACAAGCTTCTATGTGACACTCAATGTTCTAATTTTGTGTTTTTCAAACATAATTCACAATAAAATAAGTATGATGATGTATAAACAAGAAAATTGCAAATACGTTATAGTGTAAGTCTATGTGTATGACCAATATTCTAATTTTTTGTCTTTCCAACATAATTCTTGATAAAATTGTATTTTGATCACAATTCTTGATAAAAATATCATTTAATATTACTTCGTTAAGCTATTATAAGTCGCTTGAATTACTATCATCATCATCATCATTATTATTATAATTATCATTGTATATACGTGTGTATATATGTTTACACGCTCGCGTGTCGCTGCGCCCGCGCACGTGTGTGTGTGTATGGATACATACATACATATATTCTACAAAACTATTGAATTGAAGAAATCTTGAACATATTTAAGCACTATAATAATTAATGCGTGACTTTTATTTTGAAAGATCCAACAAATTAAGGTAATAATATGTAAATAAAACACAATGACCTTCGGAGATGGTTTAGTGGTAAGGTACATATATATTTTATGTCGATATAATTAAGATTTAATTTTCCCTAAGTGCGTTTACATATATTTACCAACTCATCCCCCCAAAAAACTACAGAAATCAATACTAAAAAATAGAAAAGTTTAATTAATTGATTAATTTAAAAAATTATACTTCTTGCGCTAAAATTATAATTATATAAACTCAAAATCTTAGTTTTACTACCCATCCAACTTTAAAAAAAATTGTAGTTCCTACATATATCGAATGGTATACTTAGAGTATTGTTTGTAGGAAATTTTATTTTTTATTTTTAGTTTTGATTCACATTATGCACTTTATTTATAATATTAATGCATGTTTATATTAAATTTTACTATCTGGACGTCCTGTGCAAACGCACGGGCACAAACTAGTTAAATAAACAAAAATTAGGGAAACTACTAGAGCTGAAAAACGGGTCGGACCGGGTCAACTCATTTAATAAATAGATTAATTTTGTGTCGGTCTTGAAAATAACTTAGATTTGCTCAAACTTGAAAAATAACAAGTTTTCACACTAAACGGTCAAATCGTGACGACTTTGGGGCAAAATCAGTTCAGCTTGACCCGGGTTCGTGTTTCTCTCAGTAACTTTGGGTCGGATTCGTATCGTGTTATCGTATCGTGTCAGACTTTTTCAATTCTAATTTTTTTCCCCAACTCTAATAACTAGCTAAGATTTTGCATAAAGAACTCTTCAGCCATCTTATGCGTGATCTAGTTGGCAATAGCGGCGTGGAAATAGCTTCAAGTTTCCATCCTGTCAATGTATCTCTTCTTTGAGCATCAATAACTAATAATAAAAGGGCATGAGTTGACATGACTTATTTTTTTCTAATAATTAAGTGGTCCTTAACTACACGAAAGGGTGAGCATATATTACCAAAATACATGATTCCAAACACATCCTGCTTGACAAAAATCCTATAGAATGATTGCTGACACCCTTTTCTACAATTATATGTAATTAATCGCTATATATGTTATACTATATTCTTGGGAGTTTTTTCGTCTCTTTAAGTTTTTTTTCTACATAATTCCGTATAGGGTTTTGGGATGTGAGTAATCCACGTTTTGGAGGATTCGAGCTCCACCTGTTCAATTGCTAGAAATAGGACCCAGTGTCTCGACCTTTGAGGATATTTATTTTTCACAGTACACGAGTCATTATAGATTGTATCTTTTCGGGTAGCTTGAACTTCAAAATAAATGTTGACAATTTGAATTTTACATGTTGTTTTAGGGGCAATATCATTTCCAATTACTCGAAAAATATAATTTAAAATGAACTTGGTACTACAAAAAATAAATACCCCCAATGAGCGGAGGGTTGAAAGCTATTTCTAATGGTTGAATTATGGGTGTTAAAACTTCCAAAAACTTGGATTATTCGCTCTAAAAATAAATTGTTGTTATAGTATCACTGACCCACACATTTTTGGAATATTGAAGAAAAATTGCTGTAATAATCATAAGTATAATAGTGTTATCTCCCAAAAAAAAAAGACATAAAAATCAGCTTTTCCCCCTAAATTAAAGTTTGTAATAATGGCATTAACTTGTAATGAATAGATGGGTAAACTCATAGTTTTTTAAAATATTCTATTTACAAATTAATACAGAAATATTATACAATACTTTTCTTATACAATTTTTTTTTTCATTCATTTATTAAAAGTTAAAACATATCGTCCGTATTGTAAGAGTTTAATTGTATAATTCAATATAGTTTTTATTCATAATTGCTACAATAAAGAAGTTAAAAACTTTCTTGTACATTATATATGCACAAATGCAAAATTATCCGCTTTCATTAAAAAAAATAATCTGAAATGGTTTTTTATATACGTTATATAAAATAATGTTCAAGAACCAACTAACAATAACCCAATAACTTCATGGTTGAAGACTCGCATGCTCCATATTGGTTTCCCGTTACGTTGCATAAGAATTGGATATGGTTATTTTTGAGAATTGAACTTAATTAAACTACCAACATAATGAAAAAGTTAGATTGACACATAGGCCTTGTTCGGTAAAATTAGCGGTTCAGGTAGCACATAACAGTTTTCTTAACATATAGTCGTTTAGGTAGTTGATAGTGTTTCACACCCCAAAAAAAAAAAAAATAGCTGATAGTATTTCTAATTTAGCTGTTAGCGGACAGCTATTTAGCTAAGCTGTTGAAATAAATGTGTTCGGTAAATTTAGCTGTTGAGTAATTGATTAATGCAAATTGACGTAAAACGATATAAATAATATCCAAATATAAAATTTTCAACGGATATTTTTTAGCCAAAAAATATGAAACGCTACTTCTAAATTCCAAAGGCTAATACTGTTAGCTTTTCAGAAACGCTGCTTAAAACGCTAAACATTACTTGAAATGCTAGTTAAACACTAAGTAACCGAACACTAAAAATTGACTGATTGATGTATTATTGACTTGGTCAAACTTTAAATGTTACTCAAAACGGTATTGTCGAACATGGCCATAGTTAAATGTTCAAACTTCAAATGATAGGGTGTTTGATTTTCACACAAGAGTCACGTTCAATTTCCACTAAACTATATGTGCATGTTGTTGTTGTTGTTGTTGTATATGTGCGTGTTGATTTATTTATTAAAAAAAGGTTCAAAATTAAAATATTTTAGTAATACACTCGTAATACCATATATGGAAAAAAGGGTTTTTTAATATGAAAAGAGTAATTAAATTAGAAAAATCTAATGGAAGAATTGTATGAGTAATCACAACAAACATAAATAAGAATTGTTCAGAGATTGAGAAGATAGTTGCAAACACGTATAACTCTGACTCCGAATCCCAACAGAATTAGATCAGTCCATATATAGCACCACTAACACATTTTTTAAGAATTCTATCCTTAAAAAAAAAATTTAAAAAATATTTTTTAAGAATTCTGCTTTGTTATTAGTTATTACATCCCGTGTCATTTGTAGCCACCAACCAATAAGATCTTAACCTAGTGGTTAAGACTGATGTATTAGGTACATTAGGTCCCAGATTCAATTCTCCCCTCTCCTATTATATTATAATTGTATTATACTACTCTCTGTAACTTCTATGAACCACCAAACAAAAAAATTTATTTGTAACCACGAAAAAAAAAAAAAAATTGTAGCATTTTGGTCAATCGAATATTATTAAAAATAATGAGGTCCACTAGCTTGTATATATATATATATATGTAATTGACTAGTACTGATCATGCCTAGTAAGATCCTTCAAGGCTGTGACTCTGCATTTCTTTTTAGATATACAGTGCTGCATATATGGAAGGCTACGAGTCTACAACTACTGTTTTCAAGAGTCAATTTCAATTGCACACAATATTGCAAATAAATAATTTACTTGACTAGGATCTTGTTGGCCCTGATAATATTGTATAAGTAATTCTATTCTTAGGTGTTAATGGATAGGGTTTTGGGAATGTGAGATATGTTTTCTATATATAAAATAAGTTTACTTTTTGAAAGTGACAAATTAATAAGTATATATATTTATACGTCAAGTGTTGTTATTTCTTAAGATAATAATATATTACTTATGCAATAATTAAGAGGAATGCATCGACGAGATTTTAGTTAAATAGTTAAGATTAAGGTTCTAAATATATTAGGTCTCAGGTTCAGTTGTTACCAGATTAGATAGTTTAATTACATCTCTTTCCAGTGATAAAAGATTATATGACGTGGTGTTGTATTTATTACTCGTATAGTTTCCCTGTTTAGAGCCTTCGTTTTAGCAGTGAAGCTACATACACTCTTGTGGGGTCTTGGGGGGCAGTCGGGCAGATACCCACCAAAAGATTTTTTGCTTAAATTTACATAATTTAGTATTTTCGTATCCACAAGAGTTATTTAGTAACCACGTCATACATAAATTGTGGTAATTGCTTATAAATTTTTAAGTGGACAGAATTAGGAAGTGATTGGAGAGAAATAATAGTTGTACCCATAAAAGATAAGATGAGGGAGGCTAGGCTAAAATGGTTTGGTTATATTAAGAGGAGGAATGTAAATGTACAAGTGAGAAGATACGAGACGATTGACCTTCAGGGATGTAGAAAAGGTAGAGGACGATCAAAGAAAAGTTGGAATGATGTGATCAAATATGATTTGAAGTATACAGGACTAATGAAGGACCATGGTTAAGGATATAAATTTGTGGAGATTTAGGATTAAGGCTATATATAGCTCATAGGTTAGTATTTAGATCTTTACATGGTTTTTATTTTCGCTCCTCTTGTTGCTTTGAATAGCACCCTTATCGCATGTGTGGTAACACCCCCACCTTCGATTGTTCAAATGTAGAGTACGCTTGGTCAAGTTAGTAGTATGCCACGCCTTGCTGCTCTAGTACTTACAACTCTTATCCTTCATCTGTTATTCGTGTTAATTTATGCTATTTAAAGTAATTTAGGTCTTGTGTTTGTTACTCTATTTACCAATGATTTTTTTCAACGCCAAAAATATTTTCTTAAAACTTTTTATATCGGTCTATTGGAAATGATCTCTCTACATGCATTCATGTGTGGAGAGATAAGATTACCTACACCTGAATTTCTCCCGACCTCGCAAAGGCGGGACCTATGTTGGGAGGAGTTGTTGTTGTTATACATAAATTTTTAAGATTTTCATAAAATAATTAGTGGCTTTTTAGGCTCAAGTAGTTATTAAGAGATACAATTTACGAGAAATTATTATGAAAAAAACTCCAATGTATTAAAATATATTGTAATTAACTTAACAAATATATCTAGTTACAATTGTAATACTATAACTTTTTTGTAATAATTTGAAAATTATGATAGTCCAAAAAGTCACTTAATTTTGATAAAAAAATTAATAATATAATTAAATTGTAATATTTAACTTTTTGCCCAACATTAATTAGAAAATATTAATAACAATTAGATATAGAGTTAAATAATTAAATGTACTTTTAACGGCAATAAATGTAAAAATTTATTTTTGTTAAATTGAAGAAACATTTCCACTAAAAATTGTTAATACTTACTTGGACTCCTGTACTCTGAAAGTTTCGAAGAGATATGTTAACCTTTCACATATCACAGTGAGAATATGTGATAATGGTAAAGAATCTTATCAACATTAACTATTAACACTCGCTTGAACTCTGATGTTGTGAAAATTGAAAGGAATTTAATACCTTTTAGTGGTAATATGTTGGTAGTATTACTAATATATAAAAGAACCACAACTATGATTATATTATTTCTAATATGTTTAATATTTCATACTTATATTTAATTATGTTCAAAGAGATAGGAAAATATATCAACAACAACAACGACAATAATTATAATTCAATATATTTTATTATTTCTTGATAATAATAATTGTATGTTTATAATAAATAAGACATAGAATATATGTATGCGACTATGTGTCTTTGGGTAAGTTCAGTAAAATTAGTTGTTTTGGTAATGATTAATTGTAATCTACTAGTGGTTAGCGGTTAGCTGTTCAACTAACAATTTAAAATAAATACGTGTGTTAAATTTACCTATTGAAGTAGTAGATTTATGTAAAATGACTAAAAATGGCACAATAAATAAAGGTTTTTGTAAATAAAAAGAAGAATTTTGTAATTTGCAATATAATCACTAGGTAGAGATTCTTAAAAGCTACTTTCATTAGCTTTTGAAAAATATTAAATAAACCTCTAACCACTACCTTGTTCACTACTTTACCGAATACTTTTAAGTAGTGGTTCATAACATTTTGACAACTACAAACCACCAACATCTAGTTCAATATCTATCACCGAACACAGCCTTTATTTGATTTCATACTGGTTGCCAAATTCTAGGTAAGAATTGCAAACATAACATATATGCACAATAAATTAGCCGAAATCGGTGCATCTATTTTATTATAATATAATTCAATAAATTAGCTATAATAGGTGCATCTATTTTATTATAATGCAACATTTTTGTTGTTGGTGTCAGTAATATAATACAATGAAGTATCGCAATTGAACACTGTCTCTATTTTTTTTCTTTGAAAGAAAATCTTCAAATTGCAGTTAATTTTATAATTTTTTTGGGAAAGAAAATCTTTCATATATAATTAGGTAACTTGATTCTAGAAAAATATTAATTATCTTTGAAATTTTGTAGGGGTGACATGTGCCAAAAATTTAGAGGGGAAAATTGGAAATCAAACATGTACAATACATTTTCCATAATCTATATTTGTTTTATTGTCATATAATGCACTATTTTTCGTAATATTGGGAGTGATGTTAGCGCTATAATATAATGATTATCATAATCTAACATTGTCTTTTTTTCTTAGAAAGAGAATCTTCTATATTATAGTTAATTTTATAAAATATTTTTTTGGACAAAAAAATCCTCTGTACATAATTAACTGACTTGTACTTAAAAAAATAATTATTATTAATTGTTTTACAAATTTGATGGGACTATCATGTGTCAAATTTAGGTTTTTCTATATTTGCCACTACATTTATATTTTATCCACGCAAAAAAAAAAGATCATTCAATTGGAGTTTTTGGTTAAATAAGTGTCCAAACTTTTAGCCTTATAGCTTTAAATGTCTAACTTTTGATAAATATAATACAAGTGCCTGAAAATTTTCAAACAAGCAATTGCTGCAATGTGTTCTTAAAAACTATATTGTTAAACTAAAACGCGATATTCATATTATATGTTAAAATCAAGACCATTAATAAATTTTTTTAGTAGATTTTTTTCTTTCTTAACGGTATATATTGCTGCAATGAGTTCTTAAAAAATCAAGACCATTAATAGATCTTTAAAAACAAAACTTTGATAATATTATGAAACTATAAATATAGATATTTATAATAATAGTCATAGTATGAAGGGACCATGTCAACTTCTCAGAAAAGGAAAGAAGATGCTTACTTGCTAGAAGAGACAAAATCAAATTTTAGTACCAATAAAATTATGCTTTCGGGCCTACCAGACGTGAGTTTACCACCAAGCAAGCCACACTAATTGGTAGTAGTTTTGCAGTGGTGGTCCAAAAGGCTTGTGACTGAACCCATAGAAAGTGAAATGAATTAGTGCAGGCAAAAATTTAGATTTGGATTGAATTCGAATCAGATATATTGGATAATATTAAAATTTGGACGAAAAATTGATGTTCAATGTATGATTTTTTTTGGGTCAGATAAGACTGAATTCGGGTCAAATCGGATAGAAATATAAAAATTGTTGTGTTCAGATTTAAAATTCAGACGAAAAATGCATGACCGTACTCGACTTTTTTTGGGTCGGACAAATTTGGACAACTTTTTGCCAGCTCTAAATTATGAATACTTAATTGAACGAGTTACCAAATGCATCGGGCCTTTGCTTATTTGATGCTAATGTGAAATTTTATTACAAAAATTTAGTATTTTTATAAAATTTTGTACATTTGTCTTTTTTTTACATGGATAGATGATGAACTTCTATTTGTAGATTGAGAGCCGAAGATGAAAGGGGATGACATGCCAACTCAAGCCAACGCTTAGACTTACCAACCACAGCATTCTTTATAACTAAAAAATTGTGGCCGCTGAAGTTATGGTTGTGCATGTATGTGTGAGTATATAATAATATAAACTGATGTAGCTAAAGTAATTATATCGGAAGCCACCTAAGATTATTAACAATGAGACACCTGATTTGAAACATAAAGTGAGGTCATTTTCATCAGCCAATCGAGTCATTAGTCAATTATTTCACGAAGGTAAGAGATGTTTTTAGTTAAGATACGCTTACTGCATGTACCTTTTAAAAATTCACATTTTTTTTTTTATGGATGTTAAAATCTCATGATATACAAGTATTTGATGAATTGTTTTCAAATACTATCTTGTCACATAATCAAATGTACCCCTAATTATCAATTATCAGGGTTTAGACCCATCAATTCACTCGCGCGGCTTCAACACATGCTTGCATTATATATATAAGCTCATCAATTTAGGCTCCACTTTCAGATAATAACGGGTAAGAAATTTAATATAAGTCTCTCTCCCATCTCATTTTCGAACTGTCTAAATGAATTGAAACGCTCGCGCTCGCTGAAAAATGAACTCTATCTTCATAGTATAGGAGTAAACACATTGATTTTCGACTCATTATTCAAACATTTTTGTACTTTATGTTTTTAGGTAAATAAATTATGAATATCTTACCTGACAATACCAAAGAGACGAGAAGACAGCCAATGAAGTTCAGACAAGCGTATAGTGATATTATCTCATAAAGCCAATGATCATCGAAATGTAATTTTTGCGAGTTGCTGGAGCATTGTTTGACTTTGGGAATGTATAAATTGTGCACCCGTTGGTTGTCATGTGAATTGAAGTGTGTTATAATGTTTATGTTAAGTGAAGTAACTAAGTCTTATCATCCTTTAGATGGTGGTAATGTTCTAGTTGTATTCTTTTGCTATATTAACTGCAAAAGTTCAGATAATTAAGGCTATTCAAGTGATTACTAGTTGAGGTATTACAATGGGTTCTATGGTCATACCTAAATTTTGTATTTAGAGTAGTGA
>JAKOGI010000531.1:0-277500 GCA_029747015.1 Carnegiea gigantea | reverse complement strand
TAGATTGGGGCAGACATTTGCATGCAAGAATCCTCAGAATGGAATCGGGCCCTGATGCATTCACAGGTAGTGCCTTGATTGACATGTATGCCAAAGTAGGGTGCTTGGACTCTGCTAGACGTGTATTCGATTGCTTAGCAGAGCAAAATGCAGTCGCTTGGACCTCTTTAATTGCAGGTAATGCTCGGCTTGGTTGCAAAATGGAAGCTTTAAAGCTGTTCAAACAAATGATGAAGGTTCGCATGGCTCCTGATTCATTTACTATTGCAACTGTCCTTGGTATGTGTACCAATTATGAGGATAGCACTTTGGGAATGCAACTCCATGGATACACTGTTAAGACTGGGATCGATTTCTCGATCCCTGTGGGGAATTCACTTATTACAATGTATGCTAAGGTGGGTATTCTTCAGAGTGCAGAAATTGAGTTTGATTTGATGCCCATCAAAGATATAATATCATGGACGTCGATGATTACTGCATGCTCACTGAGCAATGATGTTGAAAAGGCTTGTCAATTCTTTGATAAAATGCCTGAGCGAAATGTTGTCAGTTGGAACTCCATGATGGCAGCATACTTACGGAATGGACTTTGGGAAGAGGGCCTTAAGTTGTACATTCTGATGAAAAGAGATGGGATTAAGCCCGATTCAATTACCTTTACAACTTCAATCAGTGCCTGTGCAGATTCTGCCTTATTGAGACCGGGCAAGCAAATTATGGCTCAAGCTGAAAAGTCTGGCTTTGCTTTATGGATTTCAGTTGCAAACAGTGCTGTTATTATGTATTCCAAATGCGGACTGATCATAGAGGCAGAGAAAGTTTTCAATTCTATCACTGTAAAAAATGTGATATCTTGGAATTCCATGATGGCTGGATACGCTCAAAATGGTCAGGGTATGAAAGTGATTGAGATGTTCAGGAGCATGTTAATTCTGAATTATGCACCTGATGATGTCACTTATTTGTCACTTTTGATGGGCTGCAGCCATGCAGGACTTGTGGAAGAAGCATGTCATCATCTCAACTCCATGAAACATGAGCATGGTATCTGCCCAAGATATGAGCATTATGCATGCATGGTAGACTTGCTTGCCCGAGGAGGTCTTATTGAGCAAGCCTTGGTTTTCATTGGTGAGATGCCTTTTAAAGCAACTGCTGATATTTGGGGTGCTGTTCTTGCTGCTTGCCGGGTTTATCGAAAGGCAAACTTAGCAGATTTTGCAGCAAGAAAGTTGCAGGAACTGGATACAAACAGATCAGGAAGTTATTCGCTTTTGGCCAACACATACTCTGGATCTGGGAAATTAGAATGTGTAGCTCATATCAGGAAGATGACGAAAGAAAAACAAATTGAAAAGAATCCGGGATGTAGCTGGGTAGAGGTTCAGGGCGGGGTGAATGTGTTCACTGCTGATGGCACGAATCACCCACTAATAGTTGACATTCTGAAATTGCTGGAAAAAATGGGGAAAATGGAAGAAATGAAGAGCAATGAGAATGTTAATTTTGCTGCATCCTAGGAAAGATCAAATACATTTGGTATAGTGGCATGCAATTGAATCTTTATCTCTGGAGTAGGTATGATTTTAGTTTGCTGGCATCAATTGTCTTGCCCTGTTATTTCTAGGGAAAGGAAGCAAAGCATCAGAGCTAATCTAGCAGTTTCCCTATGGAGTCAGATCAACAGATAGTTTCTGCATTAATGGAAATCACACTTCTTCAAATTGGATCTACCAGGTAGTGTTGCCAGTACCTTCCATCCCATTGTTTTATTTGCACTCATATGCAGTATGTTGCTGATGGAGGGGGAAAAGTAATATACTGATGTGAGAACTGAAACCCCAAAGATTGACCTTTGATATTTATCTATTAAAGGTTCAAACAAGAATCATAACATGCTGTCAATATGTGTCCTGCTGATGCAGGCAGGGTCTGGGGCAGTCAAGATGAATGTAAACTTGCCCAAGATAATTGTTAACAAGGCTGTCTGAAAGACTCACATGAATCTAAATCTAATCTGTTCCAGATCTAAAACCTAATCTACATCTATCTGTCTAAATTTATACTAATCTATATCCATATATCTAGTGTAAATTCTAGTGTATAGAAAACACTTAAAGTGCAAGAATGTGCCCCTTACTCATCCAGTGAACGATAAGCGGTACAATGATTAATTCACCTTGTTTCCCTTTCTTAGTGGTTGCGTCTTGGAGGCAATTGTGGGCCTTGTGGTTGGTAACTTTTCACCTACCTTCATTCCCATTGTTTTCCATAACCATTCCTTCTCTTTCTTCTTCTTTTCCCTCCCTGTGTAAATATATGTGCTCGCTTGACACTGCAAAGCATTTTCGTGGATGAGTTGGATAAGTTGGTGGTATCATGTTTATAGTTGATTTGCTGGCTCAATGATTTTGCGCTGATGGTTAGGAAATAAGGCTGATGGAGCTACTAAATCTCATGGCTATGCCTTTTCCCTCTCCCTTCCTTGTGGATTCAGTACTCTATTGTTTTATCAGATCTGTAGAAAATTTGCTGACTTGGATGGTTGGAATTCTGAATTACAGACTGCTAGATTTATGATATCCAATCTTTTGAATATGGTTAGTATCATTTGTTGGTGTAAGTAACTCATATTTTAAATGATGGTGGCTGCACTCTATACACATGGTGCCTTGAAGTAACGGTAATTCTATGCACCTTTTGGAGTTGGACACATGTAAACAAGTATGTGCCAACGTGTATGGATAAAACTGCTCATGCATCCTTGTCCTCTGGAAATGGCTAGACATTAAGGCATCAAGCAGTGACTTTCAACCCCGTAAAAGGCACACTGACTAACAACACAGCAAAGTGTAGAGAAACCCTACGCTTCCTATCGTCTTGGAATTGCATATATAATTTTCCCCTAAAATTCAACCTTATTTCTAATTTACATGCGATGTGAGAAGGATCTACAACTAGCCTAGTAATGGTTGAATTTGGAAAAACCAATGTCGTATTCTAGACTCGCCCCCCTGGGCCACGCTGGGAAGAGTGTATGCAAGGAACTCTCGTAATGACCTCTTTGCTGTTACACAGATTTATCCCTTTATTCTCACTACAGAACAGATTAGACCATAGGGTCCCAACTCCCAATATGCAATGATTGATTCAGTTGAAAGCCTGAAAGTAGAGCATTGTACCATGTTATTTGCTTTTGTGATGGGCGTCGTTTCTTTGTACTGTCACGTAGATTCTGTTGACTGTAGATGCTTTAGTTTAGGTTTTTGAGAAAGTTGATTGTATGAATAGTCTCTGATTCCGTACGTACTTCAAATATGACTGTCATTGAAAAAGAGTGAAGAATCAACTGCCTATGTGATATCTAGTTCAATTTTTGAAGTTCAACATTTGTGTAATGAGCTGAAAATGGTGTGTTGGATACATATGTTCGTTATATCAAGAGACTTGTTGCAGAATTAATTTTGGACCTTTTTTAGCTTATTTATTATTTTCCCTCTTTCTGCATTGCTTTAACTTAATTTGTATGCTCTTCAAGAAGGGAGTGGACTCAGTGAACTATGGATGCAAAGAAGTAGGTTATAAGTTTAGGTTATGCACCTAATACAAGATTGCTGCTTTGAAGATCATAAACTGATGACCCGTAGTTCATTATGGAAGGTGTGGGATACGACTTCCACTGTAAAGAATCTGCAGGCATAATAAGACTTGTACATAGAAGGAAAAAGTATGCTATTACTACTGGGTGAATTTCACATCTGGATTTCTTATGGACTTGAGCCACATGTCTGCAACTATTCTTGATGAAATGCTCCATAATATATCCTTCCCCTTGGAGGCTGGAGTCTCTCCTTTTTTGGGTGCCTTTCCCATGTTGTATGCTATTAGCCACTGCATAGCAGTGAGTCTCTGTTTCTCACTATCCCAGGAATTCCTCTTTTGCCGCTTTTGTGCTTTCATGCCACCAACATGCAGACTAGTTACTCTAAACTTTGTGTTCTTATCATTCTTCTCTTGTTTTGTATCTGCAGGTGTTGTGTGAATCAGCGTTATCATAGGTGCCCCGACAGCCTCATATCTCCTTAGCGGGTCACGCAACTGGATCACCGTTACCAGTGTGATGGTCACGGAATTGTCACTAAGCACACCCGTGCTGCTATTTTTAATCCACTCCTCAAGCGGAATTGCGGAAGCAAGAGGGTGCTTTTGGTCTTGTAAACCACTGAATGCCGTCCCACTGAGCGGAGAAACATCAAAAGGTGCGTCTTCTTCAGCCATATCTGCCTGAATTTTTAGGGCGTCAACAGACATAGCCTCGATCTTCTGCATAGAGAATGCCAGGATTTCATCAGCTGGCAGTGGATCTTCAGTGACATTCCAAATCCCTGTTGTTATCCGTTCTTTCCTTCCAGTACTCATCGCGTTTGCCATCTGTTTAATGATTGCAACACTGCGAGCTGCACTTGAGCTGGCACCTTCTTTGTTTCGACCACCGATTATTGCTGATGCAATCCCTTCAAAAGCTACCTGTTCTGCAGTTTTACCCATCAGCTCTTCCATGGGCATCAGGGTTAGCACTTCTGAGCTAAGTTCTTCAAGTCCAACAGTTGCCATCCTCTGAAACAGTTCAAACCCACTGAGGGATCTATCTAAAGTAAGAACAAATGGTCTTGATATCTGCATTGCAAGCTTTGGTGTATCTTTCCTTGACATGACAACATTGAGGGGATTTGTGGCTGCTAAGAACCCTCCATTTTTAGTTTGAATCACACAGCCCAATCCCTTGCCAAGATCTGGGATATAAACTTTAGATTCACAATCAGCGGCTTTCTCAGTGTCTTTCTGCATGAGAGGAAGCGTTCTTACTCGGAATTGTTTGAGTTCACCAGCTTCCTCATCCTCAAGCATCTGAAGGAATTCCATTGTTACAGTCTCCTCGTCAGCATCAAGCTTCTGCGAGTCAGTTTCTTCACTTGCTTGATTTGATGCCTCATCGCTCATCATGGATTCAAGAGCTTTTAACTGCTGGGCTATTGAATCCAGCTCTGTTAATCTTGTCAGGCGAAATTGATCATTTACCATTTCCTTTACAACCTCACTTGATTCAGATCCATCTTTAGCTTTTTCATTATTAAAGTCCTCTTCCTTGGTCTCTTCAGTTTGCTGGACCTCAACTCCTTTGTCCACCACTTCAAATTCTGGAAGATCGAGCTCGTCTGCTTCAGGTTCTTCTTCCTTTGCCTTTTGAGGTTTGGGCAATGAAGGAGCTGGAGCAGGCTCATCGAGGTTCAGGTCCTCGATGCCTTGAATATCTGGGGTAGTTCCAGCATGGGATGGTGTCCATACTTCCATTCGACTGGATAATTTGGGACTCGGTATGCTAAATGATGAATTTGATTGCTTACGCCCAATTATAGAAGATGAAGTTTTATCTTTACCTGCCTTGGATCCCTCAAGCTGATTGAACAACCCAATACCTCCATCCTTCTCCATAATCTGGAAGGACAACTTCACCTGGAGTTGTCCGCCCTTTGCTTTTCCTGCAAGGTCAAAGCTTATATCCCACTGTCGAATTCTTGAACCTTCAGCATTCTTCTCAAGAGATTCCTGAATAAGACGGCTCAAATCCACCGAGTTCCTCCCAAAGTCAAGTTCAGCAGCATCAACTGCAAACACATAGATTATGAAAGGCCTTGGCTCGAATTTTGGCAGCTGTGATCCACTCGACTGAGAGCAGTAAACATGGCACTTGATGAACAGGGTCTCGTCAAAATCAGCAGCTCCCTGAGTGACCCTTGATGGCATGGTGTGGACCGCCCCATCCCTAGTCTCCTTCTTCCTCACACAGACTGAGAGGCGGAGGCCATTCATGGAAGCTGGAAGGCCCTGTACTGCAACCACCTCAACCGAGAACAAGCTGCTCAGCTTTTGCATGCCAATATGCGAAAGAGCCCTCATTGGTTTCCAGTTCCAGATGCCCTTCTTCTCCTTGGAAGCTGCGTTGTCATCGAAGAACTTACTACCATACTTCTCCTTGGTGTCCTTGCCCCGGCCCTTTTGCTGCTCTGTCTCAGGGTCACCCTTGGGCCGGGAACGCCATGGTGACATGGACATTCTCCTTGACCGGAGCTTCTCTTCGCTTGGCGCCATGTCAGCTTCATCGGCGGTGGGTACTGGTGTTGAAGTCCGTGAGAGAACCAGAGAGGCAGTTCTCCGGGTATTGGAGACATGGTTCTGGTAAAGGGATTGGCTGAGAGCTTCAAGCTCTTCTAAGAGCTGAGTGTTTGAGTTTCTTCTTCCAGGTACCTCAGATGATGCCATTACTTTTGCCTATTTGATAATACAGGGAGAAAAAAGAGAAGATAAGTTGTGTGATGATTAAGGAAAAAGAGAATCTTTTTGGGAGTTAAAATGATAGAAGCAATGGGTTTGGAAGGAAGGTGGGATGTTTTGTGCAAAGATAAGAGAATGTAGATGAGGTGCAGAAACTGCCATGAAGATATGATGTTGATGTAGATTAGCTGGTGGTCTGGAAACCACTGGATTTTGTATGGGTGAGATCAAGAGAGACAAACTTGTGAATGACAAGAGCACAGACAGAGTCATCTACAATGTATCCCTGTGCATAATGTGAAAAGACTGGGGATGTTGAAATTGGAACAAGGGAAGAAATTTTGGTCCCTAGGAAATTTATTGTGTCATTGTGCTGGTTTTCGCTGGTGTTTGTCCATCTCTTATTCGTCTCAGGTTTTGTACTAGTCAATGATGCTGATTTTGTGAAGATCTCGATTTTGTGCCCTTCTCTACCACCCCCCCCCCCAAAAAAAAAATCTAGGTTTGGTATTTGGATTCTTACAACAAAACGTCTTGGTGGCCATGAGTTTGATGCTTGTATGAATGAAACCATCACTAACTAAGAGCTTGAGCTCAGATTGGGAAGAACTCGTATATTAGACAGACTCGCATCTCAATCAAAAGGTTGGATTATCAACAGAGGTTGGTTTAAGTGGTTTGATATTGGTTTATTTTAAGTTAGTTTCATGTTTGAGTTTTATAAATGGAGGAAATCTATAATTGGAGAGTTCTATCATTTATCAGATAACAATATCTCAACTTCAGTTAAAAGGAGGAGTTATACACAAAATGCAGGGGGCTTGTATTGGGGATCAATATGCAACAAAGTCTCCACTTAGTTTTTCTGTTTATGGTCGATTTCAAAATTAACTGAATGCCCTTGATTAAGGGATATTGTTTTTTTTAGGAAAAGAAAGTCATGACACTTAAAATTTTTATACAAGAAAGTAATAGTGTAATTTATATTGCAACTTGATCAAAAAGTCAAAAGATATGTTAAAGATATAGGACTGCTCATTGTAACTCTTTAAAAGTGAGTTTTATTATTCTAGGTAATGTGATAAAATTGTCCAAATAATAATCACCGATGATTTCATAAGAAGATTTCAGTTATAAATAAGGGTTTAATCACTTTGCGGCTGAATTATTTTTCTTATATGTTATAACCTAGCACAAGTTATTAGATGTTTAGAGTATTTGTATAAAACTTTAGTTGTTTGTGCCTAGGCTGGTTCGTAGCTAGGTGAGGCTTAGTTATCAAAGAAAACAAACTATGTGAAGCAAATCCTATGTAATAAGAAAGAATGAAAGATACATCATCCATGTGATGCTCCTATTACATTCATGGTATGTGAATGAGAACCCATTATATAGCATCCACTTTGATAATCCAAATTTACGTCATTAGTCTGACCCTTTGTAAGAATTATCCGTAATAATTAACTTGCAAATGAATATCATAAAGAGGTCCGTTGTTCGTAACCCTTTTTCACCTTAATTTTTACTTAACAATTTAATAATCTAATGGTTATAAATTACATATACAAACTCATTTAAAGAACTCTACACAATATTACCCACTCATGAAAAATGTATTATTTTTGTTATTTTGGAACACAATTATTTTTGTTGTTTTAGGACTTTAGAGTATATTTAATTTGTAGGATATATTCTATATTTTTTTAGATCAAAAAAATAAACAAATTATATCACTCTTCAAATGTTCAAAAGAACTATATATTTGATAAATTTTCTTACTGAGACACGTAACAATGCTCACTGAAACATAACCACTCTCGCAAAAAAAAAAAAAAATACTAAAATAATGCAAATATGATTTTAACTAAAATATAAAAAACCTAATTATAAAAAAAAAAAAAAAGGTCTAATAGCTGTGGAAGAACACATGTTACCTGGAGGGAGCCTGGCACTGATCAAAGAAGAAGAGAACACCAAATCAATTCAATCAAATTCAATTCTTCGAAATCAAACGGAGAAGCATCGAATCTGCAAAAATGGTGGTGCTGAAGGGAGAGCCATTGCTGCATAAGCTGGCCATGTTCGCCAAGTATGTTGTATTCCCAGCTGCCATGGCTGCCGCTGTGGTATACTCCCCGCCTGATTACTCCAAGCCCAAGAAAGCTCTTCATCCGAACAATTAGACCCATCTTCCATCCCCATTCTCTCTCTTCCGGGTAATCATTGCCTTCCCTTACTCTTTCTTCTTCCTCTTCCTTTTGTGTTTTCATTGATTCTTCATCTGGGGTTTCGCTTTCCCATGGCTGATTTCGTGTTTCGCTGATTCGGAGCTGGGATTTCATTGGGATACTTATCGTTTGATTTTGTTGTTTTAGTTACGCAATTAATTGTGGTTTGCGGTTGTGATTGTGACTGTGACTGTTTTTTCGCCGATTTGGATTCGATCGGACTAAGATTAGGCCTCTTTTAAGCGTTCTGGGTTAGTAGCTCTTCCTTGAATCCAATTTGTTCAATTTGATTGCGTTTGAGGTTGTGTCGAAAAAGTTGCTGCTACTCAGTTATATTTGGACAGGCTTTGGGCGGGCTGCCTTTTTTAATGCTTGAACCTTTGCATTTTTGTTTGGCATTTTGGGATCTGTGGATAGAATGAAATCCCCATTTTCAAGGGAAAAAAATGCAGATTTTTGGACGAGTCAAGAGAGTTTTCTTTTGGGATTTATTTTCCAAAGCCATGGAAAGTTTGAGAAGGCTGTGGTAATGTCAAGACAGTGTTTTCGGGTCTAAATTATTCATATCAATGCATATTCATTCATCAGGTAAGCATTTTGTCTGATTGATCAAATTTACTTGTTGAATCATAGTTTCCTTCCACTGTTACTTTTCAGAGGTTTTCAGAAGGCTGTGGTAAGTGTTGTAGCAATCATTTACAAGCAAAAGTAGAATATGAACCATTCTAGAAATATCAATTAGTTAGCGGTTGAGCTTTAGCCGTGCCTCACATCCGTAATGCATGCATCGTCACTTTGTGCTTTGGGCCTTATTGAGGACCATTCGTAGTTGGTTCATAGCACTTGCACCCGGCCAAAAAAAAGAGTTTAACAGACCCTTAGAATGTGGAAAACATTTCTATAAACAATTGGACTAGTGTAATGGCTTGATAAGGTACCATCTTGTAGATTTTGAAGCCTGGTTCTAATTGCCAAAAATGGATTCATGATGGTATACAATGCACTATGAACTACTTGAAAACTTGAAACAATTCTAAAACACTCTAAACATTTTAATGGATCTGTAGGACCATATAGTCACAATGGTTTTTGGAAATCCCTGAAAATAATATATAATAGCCTTCATTTTGGAGTACCAAGGGGGCCTGCACTACCGTTCCTCTTCAACTATTCAGGGCATTCTAAATATCCCTGGAGATAATGGTAAAATTCGTCAGATAGTGGGCATTATGGTGGTATACATGCATGCTAATCTGTGACCAACGGTTGTAAAACATCCTAAAACGTTTTTGAGGGGTTGGTGGGAGAGGCAGAGAGCACGTTAGTCCCCATTTTGCAAAGCTGGAAGCACAGTTTCATCATTTTGCATCCACATAAGAATAATGTGATTGTACGCAATGTCACTCTAACGCTTCATTGGTTTGGGAGTTGGCACCATTTAGATTTTGAGGAGGATCAATAGGCGACATATGTTTTATTTGACAACTTTCCTAACACTTTTTTTGGAAACCTATTACTTTTGTATAATGGCCTTCATTGTGAGGCTGTAGAGAGGTACCTTAAAGGCTTTTGATAACATTTTAAATATCATTCTAAACAGCTTCAATGAGTGCAAGCATTTCATTGGCACCATCTTACAGATTTCAAAGCCTGTTTTAAATGCTAAAAAAAAAGGTATTATGGTGGCATGTAATACACTGGTACTCTTTGGTCTAGGATGATATTAAAATTTGATAGCTCCTCGGACACTTGCCCAAAATTTCAGAAATTGTGTATGATAGCCTTCATTTTTGGGGTTCTAAGAGGCTGTGACGACTCTACCTTCTTGATTCTTATGATGTTTCAAAATTTTGAAAATCATTATATCCTCCATAGGGAAGTTTTTTGTTTTTGAAGCATGATCGCATAGTGCCAAAAAAGGGGCTTATTATGGTGGCTTATCCATAGTATACCTGAGGTACTGTGGAACAGTTTGACAGGATGCACATAGTTACTGGCCACCATTTGGCATTATCTCCAGCATTTTTCAAACGTCCCGAAAATAATGTATTAGAACCTTTAGTTTTTGGTTTCCTCAGATACTCCAGCCATCCTACTTCCAAATCTCTTAGTTCGAAATATCTTTGTTAATAATTTCAGTGAGTATAATGGCTTCGTCAGCATGCTCTCATAAATTTTGGTGTGATCCTAGGTGTAAAAAGATCGGCATTATGGTGACTTGTAACAGCTTCTATACCATCCGGAATGCAAATAAGGCATCACAGAACATTTTGAGGGATCAATAGGAGCTTGAACTTATCATTTAACAATTTTTGTGCCTTTTGTAAAATATCCAAAAACCGTGTATAATAGCCTTCATTTTGATGGTGCTCAGAGATGTGGCCACTGTACCTTTGAAACTCTATATGGCATTCTAAACGTCCTACACATTTCTAGTGAGTAAGAAAGGTTCACCTGGCACATCTTGTAGATTTCGTAATGTGGTCTCGGAAATTCCCAAAAACAGGTATTATGATAATGGAAAATACACTCAAAACCATCTACAATAGTCTTGGAACATGCTAACATGCTGAGAATTGAGGAGCAATGGTGATCATTTGACATTTTCCGAAAACCCTGCCAAAATCATGTATAGTACCCTTCATTTTCTGGGTCTTGACAACTTAGTTCTGAAATGCAAGCCTCATTGAGATGTTGATGGAGACCATCGTGAGAAGCCCAAGGACCATCAAGCTCAGCCCAAGGAGGATTCACTCAAGCTTCAAGAGGTCAAGGAAGTTGCCAAACTTTGCCGCAAATTGGCGTTCATGCCCGAAGAGGTAGTGCCGCCTTCATCCAGAAATTTCCCGATTTTTGTGTGCACTTTTGGCCTACCTAACGTGGACCCACAACTTGAGGCTCCACATGGTTTTGAAGCTTAAGATGTCAGCTTTAAAATAAGCCCAATTTCATTTAATTTGGACATCATTTGATTGGGCAAAATATCACTCAAAGATACGTTGTGCTGATCCAGTCCAGTCTGAGATAGGTGCATTTTTTGGGCCATAACTTTCAAACCGCTTATCCAAATTGAGCCAATGAGCCCATTCTAGAAAATAGACTTCCAGGGCTTTCTAACAAGCCCAAGAACGCGTGATTTGGCCGAGTATTCTGGAAGTTATGCTCTGTTGAAGTTGAGGCAGTTGCACGGATTAATGCTGGGAATATGAAGAGTCTTCGGTTACATATACTTGTGTGGCTGATATTGTGCACGTTTTAGATGCTTCTAGATTGATGTAATCAGCTGCAAAATCCTAGAATATTCCTTGTAACCTCCCCCACCCCCTTTTATGATGTGTCTTTTCATTTTTCTTAGACTTTTCTTTAGCTAGTTTTAATTGTTAGGAGTTATTTGAGTCTTTTGATTGTCTTTTGCTGAGTCTATAAAAGGGGGGGGGCATGTGAAGCTAATCATTCAGCATTGTAAGAGATTTCCAAAGTAATACAAGCACCTTTGAGAGTGATTCTCATTTGTGTCTCAAAATTCCTAGTTCTATATCTTGATTTTGGCTCATTCAAGTGGTGTTCTAGGTTCTCTTCCTTTTCCAATTGGAGTGATTCCTTGGTTAAGACAAGAGAATTAGCCCAAGATCAAGTCATTGACTGGCTCCGTGAAGGATTATCTTAATTACAAGGTCTTGTTTATCCTTGTTTTTTTTGTTATTATTCTTCAAACCATCTCAATCTATCTTCCACCATATTCACTTTTCTTTGGTTGATTCTTGTTTAGTTTGAGTTTGAGTTGATTTGGTTCACTTACCACCCACATCTACATCAATTGGTATCAGAGCCAAGGCTTTTAAGTGACCCACATCATACCCAAACACATCCCAAAAAGCCAAGATACAAAAAAACAAAAAGAGGCACAAACCGGCAATCCGAGTCTCGAAGACCAGAGAAGCAGCACGGTGCCCCCGTGCCACAACACACGACCGTGCCATATCATTTTTCCAGAAATCTTCAAGTCGAGACGGAGCACGGTGCCCCCGTGCCGTCAAGCACGACCGTGCCACTCTACTTTTCTGCATTTTCTTCAGCCGAAGCATAGCACGGCCTGACCGTGCCCCCTTGCACGACCGTGCCACTTTCCCTGCTGCATATTCTTCCTTCAACGCATCTCCAACATGTCTACTAAGTCCACAAAAAGTGATCAAGCAAGAGTAGAGGAGTTGGAAGCCCAAGTTACATATCTCCGGACTCAACTGGGCCAACTCTTAGAAGAGAAAAGAAGGTGGGTTCATAGCCCCACACCCTCTCACCCTCATGAATCGGTGGTTGAATCTAAAGAGGAAGTCCATCACTCCCATGCCAATTCAAGTGATGAGGAACCCCCAAGGAGACGAAGGCAAGGAGGAAATATTGGTGTTGTCCGAATTGACATCCCCGAATTTGAAGGCCAACTTGATCCGGACTTATTTCTCGATTGGTTGCACACCATTGAGAGGATCTTTGAATATGAGGACATCCCGGAAGATAAGAAGGTAAAGTTTGTAGCCCTTAAACTCAGAAAATATGCTTCAATCTGGTGGGCTAACCTTGGAGCGAAAAGAGCAAGAAACGGAAAAGGGAAAATCAGAACTTGGGCCAAAATGAAAGAAAAACTCAAGGCCAAGTTTCTTCCCTCTCACAATGTGCAAGACAATTATCTCAAGCTCCATCGACTCAAGCAAGGATCCAAGAGTGTGGAAGAATACACTCGGGAGTTTGAACAACTCCTACTCAAATGCGATTTGAGAGAAGACGCCTCACAAACCTTGGTAAGATACTTGACCGGTCTTGATGAGTCCATTGCTCATGTAATTGAGTTGCAACCCTATTCATCCCTAGATGACTTGAGTTCTCTAGCCTACAAGGTAGAGCAACAAAAGAAATCAAAGGAAAAGAGTGTCCTTTCCAAGCCTCTCTCTCGTCCTTACCCCACACAAAAGCCTCCGTACTACCCTCCTCGTCCACAAAATCCCCCACCTCCACAAACCAAAATCACCACTCCAACCCCTCCAAAACCCTCCACACAAGAGCCCAAATCAAAGGACAAGGTTCGTTGCTTTCGGTGTCAAGGCATGGGACACTATGCATCTGAGTGTCCAAACAGGAGGATTGTTTCCCTAGCGGAGTACCAAGAAGCATGTGATGAACATGCCTATGATGAAGAAGAAGGATAGCACTTTGAAGAAGGAAGTTTGGAAGAAGTTGAGGAAGGCCCCGATGAAGGAGAGTTGCTTGTTATCCGCCGGGCCTTGAGTGGAATTGCCACTCAAAATGACATGGAGCAAAGAGAAGCCATTTTTCACACCAGGTGTACCGTAGGAGACAAGGTTTGTTCCCTTATCATTGATGGAGGTAGTTGTGCTAACGTTGCCTCAAAGACTATGGTGGAAAAACTCAAGCTGCAAGTCTCTCCTCGTCCAAATCCCTACACCATACAATGGTTGAATCAAGGCAAAGGTTTGCAAATTACTCACCGTTGTCTTGTTTCTTTTTCAATTGGAAAAAACTATAAAGATGAGATTTGGTGTGATATAGTCCCCATGGATGCTTGCCATATATTATTGGGTAGACCATGGCTTTTTGATAGAAGTGTCATCCATGATGGCCGGATGAACACTTACTCTTTTCTCAAGGACTGTAAGAAAATCACTCTTACTCCTCTCAAAAGTCCTTCCCCCTCTAAGCCAAAAGACAATCCTCATTTGGAAGTCTTCTTTACTACTCTTCTCAAATCTGAGCACCATGAGTATGAGTCTTTTAAAGACTTGATACTTTTCCAAGAAGAGTCTAAGCCATCATCTCCCTCACATCCACTACTCAGCCCTCTTCTACAAGCCTATCACCATGTTTTTCCACAAGAAATTCCACATGGCCTTCCCCCTCCAAGATCAATCCAACACAAGATAGACCTCGTTCCCGGATCCGTACTTCCAAACAAGCCGGCATACCGGATGTCTCCAAGCGAAACTCAAGAAGTCCAAAGACAAGTGGATGATCTCTTGTCCAAGGGTTTAATTCGGGAAAGTCTAAGCCCATGTGCCGTCCCCGCCCTCCTTGTTCCTAAGAAGGATGGTAGCATGCGTATGTGTGTTGATAGCCGGGCAATAAACAAGATCACTATCAAGTACCGGTATCCTATTCCCCGATTGGAAGATCTATTGGATTAATTACACGGAGCCGCTATCTTTTCTAAGATTGATCTTAGAAGTGGCTATTATCAGATTCGTATTTTTGAAGGTGATGAATGGAAAACCGCCTTTAAGACTAAAGGAGGTTTATATGAGTGGCTTTTAATGCCATTCGGGCTTACTAATGCCCCGAGCACTTTTATGAGACTCATGAACCAAGTTCTCAAGCCCCTCATTGGAACTTGTGTTGTCGTTTACTTTGATGATATTTTGGTCTATAGCAAGACCGAGGAGGAGCATGCCAAGCATTTGCAACAAGTTTTGGAGATTCTTTCACAAGAACAACTTTATGGCAATATGGAGAAATGCTTTTTTCTTCACTCCTCAAGTGGTACTGTTGGGTTTCATTGTTTCCGCCCAAGGTCTCCAAGTTGATGAAAGCAAGATCAAGGCTATTCAAGAGTGGCCAACTCCTACATCCATCACTCAAGTAAGGAGTTTTCAAGGCCTAGCCTCATTTTACGGGAGGTTCATTAGAAATTTCAGCACAATTATGGCTCCTATGACCGAGGTAATTAAAGGCAAAGAGTTTTCATGGAACGAGCAAGCACAACAAGCCTTTGAAGAGATCAAGAATAAGCTCACTAGTTCCCCCGTTCTAGCCTTGCCCGACTTTACCAAAGTCTTTGAAGTAGAGTGTGATGCATCCAGGGTAGGAATTGGAGCTGTCCTATCTCAAGAGAAGAGACCCATTGCTTTTTTTAGTGAGAAGCTCAACGATGCCAAGAAGAAGTACTCCACCTATGACAAGGAGTTTTATGCAATCATTAGAGCATTGGGGCATTGGCGTCATTACTTAGTTGGAGGTGAGTTCATCCTTCATTCCGACCATGAAGCTCTCAAATACATTCAAGGACAACACAAGCTCAACCCTAGACACGCTAAATGGGTAGAGTATCTTCAGTCCTTCCACTTCACTATCCAACATAAGGCGGGTACTCTCAACAAAGGAGCTGATGCATTGTCAAGAAGGTACTTATTACTCTCCACTTTGAGGACTAAAGTACTTGGGTTTGAAGTTGTTAAAGATTTGTACCCAAAAGATGATGATTTCAAGGACATTTTTGAGAAGTGTCTTAAACACCCCCATGGGTTGTTCCACTTAGAAGATGGATTCCTATTCAAAGGTTCACGCCTTTGTATACCTCAATGTGGATTTCGTGAACTGCTTATCCAAGAGCTGCATGGAGGAGCCCTAGCTGACCATTTTGGTGTTGAGAAGATTAGATCAATGTTGAAAGAACACTACTATTGGCCTAAGATGTCAAGAGATGTAGAGCATTTCATCAAAAGATGTTCTACTTGTCAAATGGCTAAGAGCCATTCTTTGCCCCAAGGATTGTATTCTCCACTCCCCATTCCTCAAGCCCCTTGGGAAGGTATTAGCCTGGATTTTATCACGGGTTTGCCTAGAACCCAAAGGAACAAAGACTCCATTATGGTGGTTGTGGATCGATTCTCCAAGATGGCGCATTTCATCCCTTGCCACACCACTAATTATGCTACTCAAGTGGCTAATCTTTACTTCAAGGAGATTGTGAGACTACATGGCATTCCAAAGAGCATGGTATCCGATCGTGACTCCAAGTTTCTTAGTCATTTTTTGCTAACTCTATGGCGCAAATTGGGTACTCAACTCAAGTTTAGCACTACTTGTCATCCCCAAACTGATGGCCAAACTGAAGTCACTAATAGGACTTTGGGTACCTTACTTCGAGTCCTAGTGAAGAAGCATTTGAAGAATTGGGATGAGTTGGTACCACATGCCGAGTTTGCATTCAATCGAGTGCCTAGTAAGTCGACCCAACTCTCTCCATTTCAAGTTGTGTATGGCTACAATCCCAAGAGTCCCTTGGATCTTTTTCCCATTCCAACTCCCACAAAATTTAGTTGGGAAGCTGAAAAAAGAGCCAAGGAGATCCAAGATCTTCATGCAAGAGTTAGAGATAAAATTGCCAAGGCTAATGAAAGAGCCATGCAAAGCGCCAACAAGCATCGCAAGGAGGTACATTTTCAACCAGGAGATTTGGTATGGATTCACATGAGGAAGGAGCGTTTCCCTTCAAGGAGAAAATCTAAGTTGATGCCGCGTTCCGATGGTCCATTTGAAATCCTTGAGAAGGTTGGGCCCAATGCATACAAGGTTGATCTACCTGGAGATTATGTAGTTTCGGCTACCTTCAATGTCTCCGATCTTAGCCCCTATTTCGATGATGAGCCCCTTCCTAGTTTGAGGGCAAACTTTCACTTACCCGGGGGGAATGATGGAGACCATCATGAGAAGCCCAAGGACCGTCAAGCTCAGCCCAAGGAGGACTCACTCAAGCTTCAAGAGGTCAAGGAAGTTGCCAAACTTTGCCGGAAATTGGCGTTCATGCTCGAAGAGGTAGTGCCGCCTTCATCCAGAAATTTCCCGATTTTTGTGTGCACTTTTGGCCTACCTAACGTGAACCCACAACTTGAGGCTCCACATGGTTTTGAAGCTTAAGATGTCAGCTTTAAAATAAGCCCAATTTTATTTAATTTGGACATCATTTGATTGGGCAAAATATCACTCAAAGATACGTTGTGCTGATCCAGTCCAGTCTGAGATAGTTGCATTGTTTGGGCCATAACTTTCAAACCGCTTATCCAAATTGAGCAAATGAGCCCATTCTGGAAAATAGACTTCTAGGGCTTTCTAACAAGCCCAAGAACGCGTGATTTGGTCGAGTATTCTGGAAGTTATGCTCTGTTGAAGTTGAGGCAGTTGCAAGGATTAATGCTGGGAATATGAAGAGGCTTAGGTTACATATATTTGTGTGGCTGATATTGTGCACGTTTTAGATGCTTCTAGATTGATGTAATCAGCTGAAAAAATCCTAGAATATTCCTTGTAACCTCCCCCACCCCCTTTTATGATGTGTCTTTTCATTTTTTCTTAGACTTTTCATTAGCTAGTTTTTAATTGTTAGGGGTTATTTGAGTCTTTTGATTGTCTTTTGCTGAGTCTATAAAAGGGGAGGGGCATGTGAAGCTAATCATTCAGCATTGTAAGAGATTTCCAAAGTAAAACAAGCACCTTTGAGAGTGATTCTCATTTGTGTCTCAAAATTCCTAGTTCTATATCTTGAATTTGGCTCATTCAAGTGGTGTTCTAGGTTTCTCTTCCTTTTCCAATTGGAGTGATTCCTTGGTTAAGACAAGAGAATTAGCCCAAGATCAAGTCATTGAGTGGCTCCGTGAAGGATTATCTTAATTACAAGGTCTTGTTTATCCTTGTTCTTTTTGTTATTATTCTTCAAACCATCTCAAACTATCTTCCACCATATTCACTTTTCTTGGTTGATTCTTGTTTAGTTTGAGTTTGAGTTGATTTGGTTCACTTACCACCCACATCTACATCAGATGTGACTTGTGAGGCTCTAACCATCTTGCCTCACTCCCTGGCACTAGTGAAAGCATGCACCTAATGAATATCTAGTTGAGGTGCACCGCACACTGCGTACACTTAATTGGCATCTTTAGGAAGAGGAGACATGAGATATTAAACCATCAAAGTTCAAAACTTCATTCAAATTGATACTTACCCAATATTAAGCAATTTTAACTGGACACCCTCAAATTATTACATCAAATTTCTCTTCAATTAAGCTCCATCTTGAAGCTGTCAGTTGCTTTAAAGCCTAATTTCTGAATTGCCCATGCCATAGGACAAGCTATAGATGTACCTTGGATCCAAGTAAAGAAGCTGAGTCCTCTAACTTTTCTACTGAATATGATTAATAATTATTTACAAGCAAAACTAGAGTATTAATAGTATATAACAGTAATCATGTATGGGATCACATCCAGCTCAACTTTCAGGCCATTTGCTCCTCAGTGCACCTCAGGTCTTTAAGACTGAGGTTCCTTATCCTCTCATTGTGTCTTGGTTTACATTTTTGAGAATTAAGTTCCGTCTGATCTTAAACTCAGCCGTATCTGAAGAATAACTTCAACAGGATGCCTACAGATAAAGAAAACTAGATATTAAAGATCCCCTATGATGTATGTTCAGTTGTTGACTCTGGTGATTTTGTGAGGCTGGCGGGTGGCAACCAGCTGTACTTGGTCGTTCTTTTCCTAGGATCTTGAAAGTGGAGTGAACCCTAGTTCCAATTTGATGAGGAGATACTGTTTATGACACATTCTTAGAGGGGAACCATGGTGTGTGTCGTGTAATGTCGAATATCTAAATTCGTCTAGTTGATCAGAACTTGTGAGTCCAGTATGTAATGTTGATTTGTTTCTGTTTACCTTTTTGTTGCAGGCATACACACTCCTGGACATTGGCAATGTTGCGATGCTAGATTTTTTAGTGTGCAATAATTCTCATGAACTCTGGATGTTGGGGTATTTGTGAATGTTGAACATTAGATTCTCATTTCATGAGATCAAACACCGCTTTCTTGTAATGATTTACAGGCTAACAGCAGTTTGTTCTTGACAGTTTCAAGCTTTGGAAGGCATGAATGACCGCTTTAGTTGAGAACATAATGTAAACCACTCAAGAGTATAGAGCCTCTTTTTCTTTTTTTTCTTTTTTTTTTTGGGGGGGGGGGGGGGGGGGGGGGGGGGGGGGGGGGGGTTTGGAGGGGCTTTGGATTCATGGTCAAAACCGGTATTGTGAGGCTAATGAAATCATGGGACACTACAATTGTTTTAGGAGGGCTAATGAAATCCTGGCAGGTCTTTGGATAACAGTAGTGAGAGCTTCTGATGACCTCCAAAATAAAAGTCCCTCCTCCCCCCCCCCCACAAGAAAAAACTTGAGTATGCATCAAATTGTAACTGTACGTGCCCAATGAACCTATTTGATCTTGCATAAGTTCGTAGAAAATGCATAAAAAATGCCCAAGAACCGAACAAAATCGAAGAACTTATCAACTACTAAATAGTGACTATATATGTGAGTGTCATCTTTAGGAGTTGTTACTAAGTTCAAATCTTGCCTATAGTGAGGTTTGCGCCTCGTTTACATCCCACAAAAAAAAAAAGTGACTACATATGCTCCTTTATGACATGACAATTCTTCATTCTACCGCAACCCTCTTAGGCATTGGTGGCTTGATCACCATCTCAACCATCACGGATAAACTTAAATGAACCATACAAAACTCCTTTTTTTTTTTTTTTTTTTAAAAAAGGAACCCAACTTTTAGAGCAATAATGTTCTATTAAACCCTAACAAAAATCTACTAGGTTTGAAGATCAAACGTGAGCGGTGAGCCCACAAATTCATAATTTCGCCTCAGCATTGAATTGAATTTTATCAAAATTTTCTGCACCAATTCACCAATATTTGAGCAAACCATGGTGTGCTAGAGACTCAAGGACCATCAAAGGGCAGATAGAGTACAGTCACCCTCACTGCAATAAACTCAAAAATGCTATCATGACAGACTTCATTGGGACTAGTAGATCTATCAAACAGGTCGTTTAGTTTATCATTTTTTTTTATTATTATTTAAGTATGAAAATAGAATCATTAGTTCATGTACTTATTGAGTTCATCCCTATATTTTAAATTTCAATTACGTTCATGAGGTTCACCCAAATCTTAAAGTATATTTTGAATTTTTGAGTAAATCTCTTTCTCTTCTCTATTTATATGATCGCCAGGATTGAATATTTTCATTTATAATTTCAACCAAGCAAATAATATTAGGAATTAGAAACTGACGCCAGCTCTTGATTTCATTCATAATTATATTTCAATCCAACCTGTTATGAATCGAATGACCCTTAAAATCACAGAAGACCCTCCAAGACTTTCACAAAATTTAAAACAAAACAACTAGATCCATTAAGGGCTTCATTCTTTTGGGTGAAATTCTTCGAGTGGGATGTGGAAAGTAGTGGGAAGGATTTGGTAGGCAGTAGGCTAGGCCACCTTGGCTGATGCTTTGTCTTCTATTTTGTTTAGTACTTCTTGGTTTTCTTTCTAAGCTGATTTGTCTTGAAATATGAATATAGTTTAAAAAGTTGGATGGTGTTTAACCTAGCTTCAAAGTCGTCAAAAAAGAATCTCATCCTTAAATTCTCGTCATTCTTCCCGTGCAACATGTGACTAACGTTTACTCAAGTTGCCAAGAAAAGATGCAAGGGAAGGGCATGAGCACCTACGGAATGTGAATATCATGTCATGATGCAGAATTGTATGTACGGGAGCTGCTCAAATAAGAGGTTCATCTGTCTCTGCCACACCATCTCTGCATTTGTCTGTGATGATCAACAAGAACAACACAGTGTTCCTGTAAGACAATGATTCCTGCACGCGAGCATCATTCAGTCACAGAGATCGCTAAGACAAAAGCATCATTGTTATCAACACTACAAAGAATATAATCACCTGAGCGCACCAAGGCTGTCGTCACAATAGTGTATGCCAAGGTATGTTCAAATGCCATTCCAATTAACATTAATGACAGATAATTAATGAAAAAAGGTTTAGTTCGACAACGAAACCACAGACGAAACATTCTGACACTGACAGCCATGCTAATCTAATCCTCTCCTCCATCCTACGTGGCACGAGCTATAAAACTTCAACCTAACTGCACTAACCTACCAGATCTTAAGGCTGCAGCATCTACAAACTAATCGCTCTCTAGCAAAGCAGGAAATTATGTAGGTTGGTGGTCCTGCCCTAAAAATCTACACCAAAGACACTAGTTAGTTACACATCATCAGTTACATGATTATATCAAGTATCGACATGATATTCCTGAGCGATGCCTGTATAAATGTAAATCACAGTCAATGGGAAAGCCTCGGGACTAATTCATCGGCTACTTCCATGGAAGGGAAGACATGCCTTGAGGAGTGCTGTTGACAGCTCCTCCTCCTCCTGTACTTTGGTTGAGCGGGCTCCCGGGTCCACCACCTGAGGATTCACTTAGAGTCCCACGTGATGGTGGACTGCCAGCCCCTGTTGGTCCATACCCAGCATGAAGTTTTGATGGAGCTGATGAAGGCTCTGTCTGATTCCCAATGTTTATATCTCTCCGGTAATCTGGAAAGAAACTTCCCACAACAACCTGCCATTGACAAGGGAAAGCCTGTGTTAGAAGCTGCCCGCAACAACTGGCCTCTTGGTCTTTTCACAATTAAGACTCACAGAGCATTAACATATGGAGATGAAGTAGACAATTTAATATAAAATAGCTAATTCATGGGGCCACGAGACTACTCTCCCAAACTCACAAAATCAGCCCCATAGCTTCAAGAGAAGGGGAGCCCCCTCATATTCTCTTGTGGCCAACAAGGAGACAATCCAAACTAGCATGATCTTCCAGCTACATATTTATACTGCAACTCACTCATGACCTTTTTTTCTGGGTCTTTTTTGGGGGGAGGGGGGTGGGGTATGGTAATAAGTACAATATGCAATACAACTGGTCAGCCACGAGGATTCTAACAAATCTGTATAAGGATCTAGCACCCCAAAAAAAAAAAGGGAATCCGGAGTATGGAGGAGTCGGTGCAGAAACAGTCATCAACATGATCCAACCCTCAGGATTCAGCAATCATCTCCAAATTTTTCCAATTTATATTGATTTCATAAACCTCAACAATGAATTCATCAAAGCATGCTTACTTTACAATATCAAACCTCTCGAGACAGAAGGCCAAGCAACTGTTTGGGGGGGGGGGGGGACTCCATCCAGATGGTCTGCACACGTTACGTTGATTGACTGAATATGTAACTGGTGAACAATAAACAGCAAACATGTTTCATCTAAGAAACCTAAATGTCACTCATATCCTACATAATCTTAGTTATAGTAGGGCAAAAAGCAGCTTAGCGGTATGTCAAAAAAGTGAAAAATTGTTTAAAGGGAAGAAGAGCGAACAACAAAGTACGAAAACGATTAACTGCACAATTAACAGCAATCGAGAAGATCTAAATGAGACTTCAAATTTGCTCAGCTTTGCTCAACTAAGTCATCTATTTTATTGTGGGTGCTTTTACCACATGGTAGCATCGTCTAAAGCATACATGGGGTCTGCTTTCCTTCTTGCTTAGGGAGATTTTTCTAGAAAGTCTTAGAATTGTCATACCCTAGAAGCAGCTTTCCTTATGAAGAATAATTAATAGGTGTTTGAAAGGTTTGATTTGAGAATGTATTAAAGCCAACGAAAGTTTCACCATCCTCAGTAGCATGATGTTCTACTTTCAGACTTCCCTGTTTGAACACAAAATAACGGTTCATTTACATAGTTACCAACTTGATGCCTTAATTTTTGCCTTATGAGGTACACAAGAAAGAGTCAGGCATAAGGTAGAAAGCAATAGTCCCCTTCTTTAAGCTACGTCAATGGTTGCCACAAACCCAGCACCTACAATGCCACTAATGTCTGAGAAAACATGGCATGTCCCACTACTCGGTCTCTAGCACCTTTCCAGGTAGATTTTATTGACTGGTATATCATGTCCAAGAACAGGATACAATTGAGATTATGAATTTATGATTATTACTACATAGAAGGATGAAGCAAGCTTGTTTCAGCTTTTCCTCAAATAAAGAGACAAGAAAGCAACAGTCAAGACAATCAACTGAGAGTTATTTACATGCAGATTTGGCACTATCTTACCTAGAACAAGAAAAATGATTGCACAATCTTTAACCATTATAAGACTTCTAGAAAAATTTGCCAGGAAGTAAAGGAGGTCAAACCTGCACAGGGGATGCAGCAGTCAAGAGGCCAGCAACTCCACCTCCCACAACACGGCCATCTGGCCCAGCCAAAGAAACACTTAAGCCGCCAGTCCTGCTACGCTGTCCCCCGCAATCTGAAAGCATGAACGAACCTGATAGCGACAGAATTTCAAAGCGCCCCTGCAGTTCAGAGAAAGAAAGTTTATCCAAGACTGGTAAAACATTAGAAGAATTCATTATGCCATGCTCAGTGACACCCAAGCCAAACATGTGCTTCTGGAGAGTCCTGAAGCAGCAGTTCATATATCCTGTCTCCTCATTTAAAAACCTTATCAAATTATCTATCGAGCCGTCAAAAAGATTCAACAAAAGACAGAAACAATCCTCTATCTGTTTCAGATCAACCAATATGTGGAAATTTATTAAGAAAGAAAGAATGAACAGTTAATATCTCATCGCCGCTCATTGAAAACAGAAAACATAAAAGAAACAAAATACAAGTGGGAAAAATATAACATTAAAAAGTTGCACGACAACCGAAAAAACAAAAAAATCCTCGTCAATGAACTACTAGGGAAATCAAGCACTATAAAAGTGCATCCAGCCCACACAATTTATATACTCAATCGTAAGTAGCTACAACAGCAGGAGCACAATACCCCCCCCAAAAAAGAGAGAGAGAGAGAGAGAGAGAGAGAGAGAGCTAAGGAAACTTGGGAGGAGGTCATCAATGAAGATTTGGTCTATTAGAAACAAACCAAGGACACTGTCTTTGGTAGCAATTTGTGGGTCTAGCATCAGGTTTATGCTATATAATAATTCTTTTGTCATCTGATGTCTAATTATCCAATTATCTTTGTTAATTTGAGCTTGTACTCGTGCATATATTAGCTGCTCGAAAACACAGTTTCTTTAGTGCCTTCCCTCACTACTCATTATTGTATTTAACACCTAATCTGACCAACTGGTGGTGGTTGTCGTATTATTCATCCTACTCAACCAAACAACAAAAGGTTTGGATATAACTATATTTCAGAGATGTAAAGCCAACCGCCATTAAATATGTTACAAATATTTCTAAAACAAAAGGAAAACTTCAATATTCATGGCCTACGAGAACCCTGTGGAATTGCAGTTTCTGAATGGAACTCTGAGAAAAGCACACTCAGACAAGCAATAACTCAGTTATCATCTGTCCAATAAAAATTTCGGAAACTCATATTCACCTCAGACAAAAAACTCATATTGATACTCTTTCTATAAGTTGTTCGGATATCAATTTAATACATCTAATTCTTTCATTCACAAAGTACTGACGAAGTCACCACTGAGAAATTTTTCATTGGATAGGAGGCACTACACCAATGCCACATAAAACTACATTCTACTTACTCATTGCAAATGTGACTGCAAGAGTAACACAAATTTCATTGTATTCCTTAGACCTTGTTATAGGAAGAAGCCTCAAAGGCAAACTGGATATCAATTTGTTACAGGATGGTACATGTAGGAGAGATACCACATGCAGTATACAAAAAGCTTCATCTATTGCAAAGGAAGTATTTATTCTGTAGACGATACATAAGAGGCATCACTGAATAATTTTCTTAATATGCAAAAGTTTCTCTTCTTGAACAGAGAAGTCACAAGCAGCCTTGATTCTATTTTTGATATAGTGTGTACAATCTCAGGGAGTGGGAGATTAATCTACTTCATCTACAAACATCTACAAATTTAGAGTATTAACGATCTGAAGTCAAACCTAGACTATGAAAAGACATCAATGCTAGCACAAACCTCGTATGTCACTGAGCCACCCGATGTTGCTGCTTGGCGCAGAGTCACATTTGATATGGCTCCATTAGCCGAAAGAATGCAGATAGCCCTTGGACCATTTTGGGAAAATGACATGATTTTAGATGCCACGTCCTGAAGACCAGATACATGGCAACTAGAGAGTCAGTATCAAGATCACATAGCAGACGTAATTTGAGCACATTTGAGATCTAGAATATGCAGTCAGCCATCCCCAATTCCAGAGTCCAATAAGAAAAAGGGAAAACATAAATCAGAACAAACATAGAGCAACATTCAAAAAGACAAACACGATTTTTGGAAAAGCTCCATCAATGTGCAAGATTATTCCCATAAGTTATGCAATGAACAATCACATGTTAATTTTGCATGGTGCATCCACTAGACTTACTACACATGCTGAAGTTTGAAGATATCCTACTATTGAGATATGCATCTCCAACAACAGTTATTTTGCAGATGGGAAATCTATCCATGGAAGATTGTCTTTTCCAGATTTTTTTTTTTTTTTTCTTTTAAGGAGAATCGAATATTGGTCTCTCTAGTGGAAACCAAGAACCCTACTGCTAGGGTACTCCACAAAGGGGCTTGTCTCTTCCAGAATATTAGGGAAAAGGGATGTTGTCCACTTGAAACGGAAGAAAAAGAATGGGTAAGAAAATGAAGAGGGAAAAGCAAAAATTCAGTTACAAAACAAGATACAGTTGCAGAAGAAAACTGGTGGTTTTCCTACAATATAATCGCAGCATTCATTGATCATCAACTGTCCTAATCTAACTGTGTAAAGGGATTAATCAATATAATAGTATCTAATTCTCACTGGACACATCAAGCCTTCAACAATCTTCATGAAATCAAAACCAACAGATAAATTAATTGCATACCCTTCCCTCATCAGATGTTCACAAACATCTTTACAGAAGATATGCTTTATCATCCAGACCTGATTTACTGTAACCATTCTCACTTGGAGGACCTTTAGACCATAGACAGGATTCACAACTCTCCTGGAACATCCACTCACACAATTTTTTTAAACAAAGCATCTTTGTTCATTCATTAGCTTACGAAAAGAACAAAGAGACAGATGGGCATATGCTTTATTAACCCTCTTTGCTGCCAAAGGCAAGGAAATGCTGGTTTCTAAATTGGTGTAGAGGAATCAAGCATGAGGGAACAGGACATCCATAAGCTTCCTGCCATCTAAGAACGCTGATGTATAGCAATTTCCGTATGGAGAACATAACCAATAGTAACATGTTTCAGTGGACTAGTCCATTATCTAAAACAGAGAACATTTCAAAGAGACCAAGACAGAGGGCAGGAAAATCACATTAAAACAGAGTAAGATTTTTTCTTGAGTTTCATTTTAATGTAGTGAAACGAGACTCAAAACTAACATTACTAAACAATAATGAAAACCACCAAGGAGACAAGAACAGAAAAAGAATCCAAGATCCACATTACATCCCAGTGCTAATCATTCAAGAAGGAAATTCCCACTATGTTCAAGGAAAAAAGGAATAAGACTTGCAAAAAGGAAGGTTAAAAATGTTTTCTTTATGTGTTAAATGGATATACGTACACAACACATAATACTACATATCATGCGCTCTGCCCTGTCAAGAACCAGGAAATGGTGAGATAGAGGCAGAACCAGAAAATCGTAGATGTCAATACAGGTAACACATTCCTATCCCCATTTATCATGTTTATCCACAAAGAAGGGAAGGAGCATGAATTTTTAAGATCTAGGTTACTGGTATAATCACACAAAGTTAACAGCAGTGAGAGGAATGCAAAATGCACACAAAAGACAATACATATCAGCATTAGACAACATCTAAATGTTACATGAAGCCCCGGCAGCCAGCAAGAAGTGAAAGAATGGAAAGCAAATTGAAAATAAATAGCACCTATCTATACTCGATGTTCTAGTCTTTAACCAAAGTTCAATTTTTGCCACATCAATGCAACTAAAGATGCTTGAGACAATCTCATAACAGAGAGTCAAGAACTTCAAAGGTCAATTAAATAAGATCTATCCCAACGGTAATGTTCCAATATTACCATGACATGCAAAAGAAATTATCTGAAATTAGTTCCGGTTCCAGTGTGTCATGTTATATGCCCCAATTAGGGGAAACACCCCAGACATTGGATATGCTAATAACTTAGTAAAATAAAATAGTGAATCATGCCTAAAAGAAAAATACGGAGCAAAACTTCTCTTATGTGCTTCATTTAAAAGAACTGAGAAAATGAAGTAGACCTCGCCAGCTTTCACAGTAATGACATGTGGAGTAAAACCAATCCCTGGTGAACCTGCAAATACCCAAATGAGCTATTGTAGTTAAATAAAGTTGACATGAAACTATTCACGGAAAAAGACAAGTACAAAAAGTAAATGGGAAAAGTAAATGAGAAAAGCATAATGAAAGTTTAGTCAATTGGTTTGCTCGGAATCCATACAAAAGTTCAGTCAGTTAGTTTGCCGAGAATCAACGCAAATATTACCAACTTGCTTCATGTTTACATAACGGACAAACAAAACAAGGTTGACCGGAAATAGAGCAGCATAATGGATGCCTAACCAGGGCAGCTGAGGGAGTATAGCAACATGATGGACAGGACCAAGTTTCAACAAAGATACAATATCCTGCAAACCTCAGACACGTTCCTCTGCAATAATGATGAAGCAGGGAGAATAAAATTGTTTTTTGAGAAATAAAAGAATCAGATGCCATGCCACCTCAGAGGGACGACACAAACAACTAGGGAAGTGAGGTAAGACATCAATGCAAGACGAAGGGCAAATGCGTAAATTTTCCCCTGTTCAAAGAATCTTAAAATCTTACTGCAACAGATCCCAGTTGCAGCAAAAACACAATGGTTAATGACCCTTTCCAGTTCCCCACTTATAAATATATATACAAGAAGCCCATAGCATTACACCTTGACCTCGGTAATAAAAACTTCAACCCCACAGACCTGGCAGCACTCTCTTTCAAATAAAGAACTACACAACTTGCTACAATCCCCAGTATGCAACTCCAAAACCCAAATTGGTCAGCTCAGACAAAAGACAAAAAATTTAATCCCCCCATATCATAACATCCCCAAATCCCAAGCACCCACCACCTCAAAAGCCATTTCATTTCATACCCAAGTTACTCATATATAGCACAACAGCCTAACTTATTCTGTCGGATTACAAAAAAAGGGAGCATGAAAAATGATACCCAGAGCTTCCAACTGGTGCTTCTTGCTAGAACCAGGGGGCCGACCCCTGGTCTTCTTGAAGGAAACTTTGGCAGGTGGCTCCTCTGTGAGCTGAGCAGCACCCTGGGGCGGCTGTGGTTGAGGTAGTAGCGGTTGAGCCGAAGGAGGCGGCGAGAAGGCTCCAGAAGGCGGCTGAGTAAGGTTGACGGCCGCCGCCGCCGGAGGAGCAGCTGAGAGAGGAGGGACAGCCATGGACCCATCAGGCCCATATTTTCTGGGCCTCCCTCTTTTCTTCTTCAATGGCTCCCCACTCATACTAACGCCGCCGTTGCCAGCCTGGTACGGCAGCGAGCCTCCGGGAACCGCCTTGTAGACGGCGGTTCCGTCGGCGGCGTATGCTAGATGCATGTTGTGCATCACCGGCTGTGAACTCCCACCAGTTATCACACCCGTTTCAGATCCCGACATGCTTAATAAAAATTCACACACTCTCTCTCTCTGAATCCGCCTGAAATCCTGCCAATTGAACAAAGAAAAGATTAACTTCCACATAACTTGTTATCAAAATTGAAACCTCAAAAGTAAATGGAAATGTAATTCAGAATGAAATGCAAGTTGCGACAAATCTGGTGATTATTTACACTGAGCATCACTCACACTGTAAAAAGACACAATTTTTGTCAGAGTGGAAAAAAGGTGTGAATTTGAAGAGTGATCTCAACTTTGTTTTGTTGAATTTCTGTGACACTTAAAGGGAAACAAGAAAAACAATTCGCGATCTAGCTCAAAAAATTGAGTGAGAAAAACCCTAGCTCAAGCAAGAATTAGAATACTGAGCAGATTATTCGATTCCACTAATAATTTTTTGTTTTTCTTCCCAACAATTGCAGTGTAGATCGCGCGGAAAATGTCAAGTGGATGGAGTTTGAAAAAATTAAGGCAGAAAATTCAATTTCAATTCATAATTCTGGAGAAAATACGTAAATAGATTTAAGAAATTCCTGGAAAATCGAAGAAATTGGGGAAAATACAGGAGAAAAATAAAGAAAGAGCGGAAAATTAAGAAAAACTCACCTAAAAATAGGGAAAATTCAGTGAAGACAAGATGAATCAGATTCAGAGTGCGAAGAGGAAGGAGGAGAGAGAAAAAAAAATTTTATTGTCTAGGGTTTTCGAATGAACAGGAAAAGCAGAAGAGAGAGTGAGGTTTTGGGTAAAGAAATGCGATAACTAAAATGATAATTTTCACAAATTTTTATTTAATTTTTATCTTTACCAAAAAAACAAAAAGTTTCTTTTTTTGATATCTAATATCTTACCTTTTTTATGACTTGTTGAGTGATGGTAATAATAAAATAAAATAAATAAATTGAAAAACGTAAATAGTAAAGAGGAAAAAAGGAAAAACAAAAATAAGAAGGGTAGGCAAATCTGCATTCGCTAAGGCACTGTTTGGCTGGCATGAGCAAAATATACGGGTATTTTATTTAATTTTTTTAATTACACCAGGAAAAGAAAAAAGAGTTAAAAAAAAGAAAAGAGTCGTAATTTGATTTGCTTGCTTAATTAATCCTGATTAATTATTATTGGCTGAAGTAGGGTCTATGGAAGGGAGCAGGGCTTGCATAAAATGGTGCGCAGGCGGCCTTTGATGTGACGATCATCAATCACGTGTCCTCATCATATGATATGTATGCATGATCATATGCTATGATGAACATGGCGATTGGGAAAAAATCGAATACGGTTATTATTTGTTTGTCTGAATTTTGAATGTGAACAAAATATTTTTATATTTTTATTATTCGAATTCGATTTTAATTCAAATTTAATAATTTTTTTGAATTATCTGACCTAGAAAAAATTATATATTAAATATTAATTTTTGTCCAAATTTTAACATTGTTCAATTTAACAGGCTCGATACAAATTTCTGTCGGCACTAATACGATGGTATCCTATCACATTGGAGTGTGATGTCTTTTCACTATCTCTGTTTTTGGATGGTTCTCTTGACTAATGTTGACTTCTTTTGTTCTAATTTAAGTTTTGAAAATTCTCAACCGATTGTAAAATTAAAGCTCTAAATGTAAAGATTTCTATATCATTGTAGAATTTGTTCTAAAAGTCCCGTAGATAATTTCTTCGAATTTTTTTTTTGGGTGAAAGGAGGGGGATTTGTTTGAAAGTTATATAACTAAATGAATATGAACAATTAAATTCATTTGAATTATGGATAACGCATGTTTGTTTTCACATTATCATGCATTTACCACTTCATATTACTGATCGTCACTTACAGCTAACTCTCATAAGTTTTAACTGCTAACTGCTCTTTATAACTACTTACAACGTTCTATAACTCCTTTATATAATTTTTTGTAACTATTGATCACTCTATACCGACCTCCTATTATTTCTTAATACTTAATCACTAAATCTTATCATACTGACACAAATATGCCTTAAAACGCCAAAACACCTAAACATTCACTCAATTTCATAAAACAAATGCTAAACATCGCCCCTAGGGCAACAATTAAGCTACATAAATGTAGAATCTCAATAGAATCTTCAATAAAATCAATGAAATTTTTAAATATTTAAATTAGCAGTGAATGGTCAAATTTATTACTATAATCGAAATTCCTAAATTACCCACCTATTTCACCCATCCAACAGGCCAAGAACCCAACCTTTCAATTTTTCAATTTCATTTCCCAGGTGCACGCCTAGCAATTAGCATTATGTTTGTATCTCTCCCCCGGTCTCCATCTTCACTCTCTCTAAGCTTGGTGCCTTCGCATAGCTTTGCAAACCCAGAACTCGAAATCAAATCATTTCACATAATGCGATCAAAATTTGGGTTTTGGGTTCACCATATTTGCCGGCAAAGCCGGCCAAAACAGGGTATCTTTTCGTGTCGCGGCTAAGTCAAGGGTGGTGTGTTTGGGCGGCACAGCCATACAAGTGGCGGAGCATGGGCGGTGTTCATTGCTTGGTGAAGATGATGGTGGTGGTTGGCACTCTCGGGGAAACATAGTGATAACTGGGCCTGTCGTAATGGGGGTGAGGTGGTTGTATTGGGGCCTCGATTTTTTTTTTTAAGATAAATTCACAATTTTATTTTTTTTGATAGAGAGATAAATTCACAATTAGTATATAGACAAGTTTGGTATAACACATTAAATACAATAAATGCAATTATTTTAAAGCTTTAAATTAATATCCACATTTAATTTAGATTCTTGTTGAATTAATATTGATATCATATTAATTGTGTCTTATCTATCGCCCCCGGGGGCGATGTTTAGCAAGATCGATTTCATAATGCTCAAAGCGCATCTCTCTAACTTCACACTAGCTTAATTGCGCAAAAGCTAATAGAAGCGCTAAAAAATCCTCTTTAAAATTTAGTTGAGCTGCATAATTCTTAGAACAGCTTTGAAATGCATAAAACAACTCTAAGATTATAAACGAAAAATCTATAGATCACCTCTTTTTTTAAAAGATAAAAAAAAGAAGTCTTGAAATTCTTCACAGGAAATGAAATTCATTTAAAAGGTTCTAACAACTACAAAAGAACTTTCAAATTTGTAACGAATTTTTGTATACACTATAAAAATTTTATTCCACATCACTACGATCGACAGTGATATCTTTAGTTTTTAAAAAAAAAAAATTTATTCCACAAACCCCCCTTAATCACTTAATTAAATCAAAAATACGTTACAGTATTTTAACTTAATAAATACTACCTACTATCTAAGGATACTTTCTGGAGCGAAAATTTGACATCCTTCTTTATTGTTCGTTTGCATTGTTGTGGGTCTTAAACATGAAAATCTCAATTTGTCAGTCTTAAATTACAAAGATGAAAATAAGCTTAAAAGAGGAAGACAAGCCAAGTGTAGGTAAAATTTAACGTTTGCCCATTGAGTCTTGCACTAACAACTAATATTTATGTAATACTTGATTAGATGTAATTAACCTCATAATACAATCAAATTTGTAATTGTGTTTTCATTATCTTGTTTGGTTATATGAGATTGTTGTAATAAAAGAACTGTTTTGTAATTATAATTACCACAAACTAAGTAATCAAGATTACACTGCAAAGTTGATTGCATTATATTATAATTACATTATATCCAACCAAACGTTACATTAGGATCTGTTCTTTTCGTTGGGAAATATGAGTTGGTAAACATGTGAAGTTAATTGATATTGATAAAACTGGATTGAAATAGATTAAAGTGAGTATTTTTTTGTTAAAGTGGATTGAAGTGGGTTGAAGTTGATTGAAGTGGATCGAAATTTATTGAAGTGGATTAAATTTTTTTGTATGATGGGTAAGAATCGGTGAAAATAGTAAAAAATTGATGTTTTTTATTGAAATTGATGAAGTGAATTATAGTGGGTTGAAGTTGATTGAAATTGATAGATTGAGAATTACCAACGAAAAAAACAAGGCATAAGGCATTTTCGGTCAAAGTTTCATTTTTTGAAACTCATACCGGCCACATCCGCAGCAGTTCCTCTTGCATTCCAATTCAGTGTTCCAGCCACTGGAATTCATTTCAGGACAATTAATTATCATGGAGCTCACAATTTAAACATAATTTGTTACTTATTATTTTTTATGATGTGTTTGTGTTTCAACTTTTGTAACATGTTTGATTGTTTTTTAATTTTCGAAAGTAAGGAATATTCATTTTGTTGATATAAACATGGATAAATTGATTTTAATTTTTGTTATTATTTTATTTGGAGAAAATTTGATATTTGATTTTTGCAACACAACCTTCTCATATTTATACAAAAAATAATCTTTCAAAAAAAAAAACAAAAATTAAACCCAAATATAGCTGTTTGGGCTGCAACAGCTACATTCCTCAGGTACCCCACCCGGCCTGCACTGGAAACCAGGCCCAACGGCCATCTCTGCCTGTTTTTCTTTTTTTTGCCGAACCCACCATTAAACGCACCGTTGCCTTCACATTGCCCAACCAAAATGCGTCGTTTTGATGCGGAAAACGACCAAAAAAAGAAAAGCAACGCGGGACGGAACTCGCTGCAAGCCCTCCCCCTGCTTCACGCCAGGCTGGGGGTGACGCGTGTGCCACGCGGGTCCCAGCCTGGCACGCAGTCCCCCTGGCTGCGGATAACCTAAGACAAGTTGAGAGAAGCCCGACTTGAGCAAAGCAAACCAACAACTACCCGTCACAATCTCTCTTTCTTGCACATTTTTTACGGGTTTAGGTGGACCAACCCTATGAAATAAGAGAAAGAGCCAATGATCATACAATGCAATTAGCACCACTCCCTTACCCACTAGCTCACGCCATTGCACCTTCAAGAGCACGCAGGCTACAGTGCAACATCACTCTCTGTAAACGGGAAGGGAAAAAAACCACCTGACCATAGACGAGGCAGTTTAGCTTAGCAAGGAAAAGCCCACCTTCCACTTTGGGTTCAGATCCTGCCAGACCTCCGACTCTATCTCTTCTACTGGTCCACACAAAACACGGCCCCCCAATTGGGATAGCCTTATGGCTTATGTAGAACAAACAGAGGGAGGGAGGGAGGGGGCCAAACAGATTGGTCTCAACCTTCTTTCATATTTTGAAATCAGGCATCCAATATTTTTACATACATCATATATATATAATGGGTAATATTAGTATGAAATGATATGCTATTACAGTGGAACTAGAAATATGCCTAACCAAATCTATATCCACAGGGCATGGGATGATGGACACCTAAATACAATGCCTACTAGATGCATGGCATTAGCATAGCATGGCTGTATAAAAACACCCATAGATTTTCTATACAACCCAGAAATGCTGGGGAGAAGGAGAAGGGGAAGGGGAAGGGGAAGGGGAAAGGAAACCTAAACTAACCAGAGAATCATATGTTGATTCTAACCACAGATGCTTATGCTCTTTGTACAGGGATTTTCTTATTTTTTACAGGGGTCACCGGAAACCGTTCTCCAGCAACTTCGAATGCAGAAGATGCAGCCCAGCTCATTGAGTGCTGGCCATTTCACCTGAGACAGATGCATCAAATCTTACAAGGAGGAAGAGCGACCACCGTCTTCCATAAATCTTCTCCACTATGGAGCGACTCCTTACTTCTTCGGTGAGCATGATATTGTACGACCTGTGGAAATCCAAGAGAAATGCATCGTCAGAACAAAAGCATCGCCACTTACGGCAAATTGATTGACATGAAGGAGGAATAGGAGTTTGGAAGAAGCATGAGGTTGAGGCAAAAGAGCCTCAACTTCCAAAATCTCTCTTTTTTGAATGGAGTTTGAAAGAACATATGTAAATGCAACATTAAATCACGCATGGGCTCATGACTCTGACAAAGTGTATTGATGGAATGCATCCTAGCCCACGAATTCTAAAGCAGCTGCTTCCATTAGAACATTGTTTGTTTGAGACCAGGCATCTTTACGTACAGGGCGTGCATGATAGGTCAATTTAAATTAACTGTGCAGCTATATCATTCGAGTAATTCAAATCCTTTCCATGACTAGAGCTGAACCACTCCTTGGCATGCTCCTACTACATTTTAAGGACAGAGTTGTTAGCACTTAGCATGTGCCTCTGATGCTGACCTAAGAATTATATGAACCAAAGACATTAACTAACGTAGATAAGATCACAACAAACCTAGAAATGAGAAGTACGCTTAAAATTTCAAATTATTCAGCAAGACACACAAAAGGAGAGTAAGTTTATACATTAGCAACATGTAAGAAATTTCACCCATAAATCATCCATGCAGCAACCCAGCAGTAAAAAAAGAAATTCAACATAACACACCACAAAGGTTAAGGGAAATGAAAAGAGTTTTCAGCCTTGAGATTCCAATGTGAAAGATTAATGGCGAATGGCACACAAATGCAGAGACTATTGGAGTTCAGACCATCCAGAATCGATGCACATCAAGAGAAAAGTGGTACCTCTAGAATGCAAAATGATTAACTTGCAAGGCTAGATCTGAAGCCCGCCACTCAAGTAGCAGAACTGCTGCTCTTAGTCCCGCTGCAATCTAAGGATACCTGGAGATATGGCAAGCCACTCTGATCAATATATGTGCTGAGAGTTAAGAGGCATGCAGCGATATACATGAACAGTACCCACTTTAACCAGTCTTCTCACCCAACTGGTTGGTCGGAACCGCTACCTTGAAGATATTGAGGAGAGTGGCCAGAGACCACAAACTGTGGTTGTCCTGGAACAGGAGCAACCACACCTGAAAAAGGCAAGCCACGTGCCTAGTTAATGATTCCCAATCAGAAGCAGAATTCTCCTTAAACTTATACCGGATAACCTTTTGGATACAAAAGCGTACACTCGACTTCTGCTGCCTCCTTTTTGGGAAATAATTATTAAACCCACCATTTCATAACCAGTTACAATCTGTCTTGACGCAACTAAACGAAGACCGTGTTTTCCTTCTGCTAATAGCACAAACTTACAAGAGCTATTTTTGAAATTAGCTTCTAGGATCATCTTTATTGAGTTGGCTAATCGAGAAAAGATCACAACCAATCCAACTAGAATGGAATTTTCAATTTTACCTTATTACAGATTCCTATAGGGAATGACGTCGGCCACTGGTAACACAAGATATCAGAAAACAAAAACAAATACCAGAACCTCTTTCCAGAATTGAAAAGGCATAAACTAAGAAGAATAAAACAATACATTTATAAGTATCTACAGATATATTGAAGGGGAAGAGGGGATACTCCAATAGATAACACATTATTGAAGGAAAAGGGAAAATACTTCAGCAGAAACGAAGAATTTACTTTTCATGGGCAGAAAATTGCCTGGATGGTACGGTGACTGAATGCTAGGAATAGGAGATGTTGCCATGGCATTGACACCTGGACCACCAAACTGGATAATATGGGGGTTCGGTATCGGGTAGGTCTGCATCGTTGTATAACCGTGGCCTCCTGGAACAGACTGGCCCAATTGTCCATATGGATACACAGGTGTGCCCGGCGATCCAGGAACCCCATACAGTTGAAGGTATTGCTGAGCCAAATAAGGATTATAAACGCCCTGCCAGAAAGCGGATAAGCAGTCAAGCACAGACTTGATACAATAGCCAAGAAACCCCCCCCCCCCCCCCAAAAAAAGATATCAGCTTCCGAGGCATTGGAGAGAAGTGAATACCTGCGCATATGTGTATTCGGGCCCATATGGTGGGAAACTGTTCAGAAAGAGAACAAAAATCAATGAGACAATCATTTAGACAGGAGTTTTTTTGATAAAAAAGGAAGAGAGTTAAGGCAATAAAACTGTACAAAGCATTATTTGCTTAATACCCCAGCAATGCACATGAGACGTCAGCGTAAATCAACACTCCACCACAGTTACCTTACCAATACCGTACCCTCTGCAGGAAACGAATATATGCTACCAATAGCACAGAAAAGCATAGAAACAAGAGAACAACATCATGCTGCAGTTTTGACCATGAAGAACAGAACAAAGGCTTAACCTAATCATCCAACCAACTACAAGCAGATTTTGTACAATCAGCTTCGCCATCAAGGACATACACAATTCAAATAGTGAGCTCAGGTACAAACAGTGAGGGTATAAATCATCACATTGTCGGGCAGCATCAGGACCTACAATGCCCCTTTCTAAACATGATAAGGAATTCCTTGAAATCAATGTATGATATGCACCAAATTATGGGTGTCTTAAGCAGGTATAGCACGACAACAGCTACGGGAATGGGAAGGTAGAAGAGCATGCATCACTAACTATCACCCAGTCTGTGCAAACCATGGCATGACGCAGAAGCTTCCTTGTACATACCCATGATCCACTAGAGTAAAACAACCACCTTATTCAAGTAGAACTAATAAACACAATAACAAGTGAACTAGGCCGTAACTCCTCACCCATACAAAGAGTATACATATCCCTGCTGGAAGTTGTACGGAACTGGCTGCTGGTAGCCAAAACCTCCCACTGAAGCACGAGGAGGTCCGACATAAGGGCTAGGTGATCTCAACCGTCCTGCAAGAAGTTTCCACAAAACCAATGAACTCAGGAAACAAAAACAATAACGAATGCAGTATATCACAAGCTGTAGATTGTAAGGACCACCAAACCCTAGCTCTTAGTTTTAAAAGGCACAAGCGCATATGGTCCCAAAGCGCTAGGAGCAAGCCGCGAGGCGAAGGCGCACAGTGCACTTCTATGCAAAAATGTTTAAAAGTCTTTGACATTTCACAAAGCATATTTTGCAGAAACAACTTAGATAAAGGCATTAAAATAGTGATTAGACATCAATATGGCTATTAACACCGCAAATAACCTTAAGATATGTTATCTTATCATCGTAATTTCCTAATGCACACACTTACCGTAGAAGCATAGCTCACTTTTTAGCTCCCAATAAAGGAGAAGAAGAAAAAAAGTCAAGGCAAGGCTAACAAAAGAAGAAAAGGGGGAAGATATAGTCTTGGATCGTTGAGGAGCTGACCTGGTAGCCTCACACCAAGGCATGCCCTCGAGCAGCCTTTTTTAAACTAAGCCCTAGCTTTCCCAGAATATTAATAAAAAAACTAATTACAATGCAGAAATCCTACATGAGCACCACACATTTCTAAGATTTTCAGAGAAACTCATGTCGGAGCAGGGGAGGGGGGTCTTTATCAATTGTTGCCCACATAAGATCGAATACCATCCTAGAGGACAAGTGATAAAGGTGAAAATATCCCCACATAGTTACTTGGGGCCCAAAAAGTTTCACATTGCAAAATGAGCTTGGAATCTGAGTACACTACTTCGAAAAAGCGTCAAATCAAAGAACAAAGTTAGAACATTACGGATCAAAATTCGCTCTTAAGCTACTTTCAATTTCAAACTAAATAATTTTTCTTCACACCCACATTGAGAACTCATTTTTTGAAGCACATACATTTATTACTAAAAATCATTTAAATAAGAACATTTCAAGCAATGCCAAGAGGTATACAAAGAATGCTTATTAAAGTCTACGTACAGATATGACCTTTTTCAATTAATTCCTCTTTTCTACATCAAATTACAGTTGTAAAGCAGGATCATCAGTTCATGGAAGTGGAACATGATAGGGCATTTCACATACCAAAGGAATTGCATTTGGGTTTGCAGACCCATATTCTGGTAATCTGGTTCAATGGAAAGGGCTAAATGGAATTGGGTAACTACAATCCCACCCAAATCAACCAGAGTGTCATACAAATTCCTTCAAGCAAAAGGCTACGCCATATAGCAGCCCACTCTCTACATGCCTTGAATGGTTAGGAATTAGGCTACACACATCTAGACTTCCCTCAGTGTTGCTCGAAGCATCTAATCCTCTCTTTTCTACTGATATCCTAAGCTAGGCGAGATAACCTACCAATATGCCTCATAATTGGTCTACAGAAAGTACAACCAGACCTAAACAAGGGGTGGATGATCAACGATCTTGACATTCATAAACAGCAACAGTAGCTGCACATAAGCCTAACTTGATACCGATTTCACCAGGAAGACAGTATCAAAGCTAGCCCTAACAATAACATAATTACAGTAACCAGAAGTGATTAGCCATGCATGCCTTCAAACGCTTTCTAGTTCACAATGCATTAAATTATATAAAACTGATTACTCAAGTTCCACGGTGAAAAATACTAGTACAATAGTTCAGCAGAGTAGTGAAACCTCTATCGTCATCCCACGCAACTGTATCTTTCCCATATAGTGTTCAAATCAATACATTGCTAATGAAGATTAGCAGCACAATTGAGAAATTTACCCTCCTTGTGGGCAGTAGACAGAAGAAGCTTCAAAGCCTTGGGCTTTGCATGGTACATCCAAAGATTGCTATTCATATCAACTAAACTCAATCCATGAAACAAAAGGAACATATAAACCAAACTGAAAGGCAGACACAACGCGGAGGTTTAATTAATTAAGCTAAAACAAACAGAGAAGCTAAAATACCAAATGGCAGCGCAGGTCGGAGTCGTCCAAGGGAAGCCAAATTACAATTGGCACGCCGTCCATCAATTACAGGTGTTGGATCAGCACATGCCCTCCTTGCAGCTTCAGGGTCCCGGAAAGTCACCTGAACCCTCCATAGTAAACATCCGAAACAAAACAACAATCACTTAACTAGTCAACAATCACGAGCGCACTGCCATTCATTCACCCCCCTCCCAAAAAAAGAAAAGCCTACCCCCCAAAGATCAATATTTGAGCTTAATTATAATAATAAGTTAACTAGAGAACAATGACAAACATAGAGACTGTCACTCATCCACACACCCAAAAGATCAAAACTTGTTGAAAAAAAACTTTAGTTTAATCCAAAACAAAATCCCCAAGAGTCTCCACATTACAATATAAAGATTAAACAGACCATGAAAACAAGCAGATCAACGAGCAAAATCAGCAACTCAGAAAAACAAAATGGGGGTAAAGAACAGCCATAGGGGACATTAAACTCACAAATCCATAGCCCTTGGATCGACCAGTATTTTTATCAGTGATAACAACGGCCTCAAGAATTTCGCCAAACTGCTCGAAATAGCGTCGCATAGTATCACTCTGAGTCTCCCAAGCCAGCCCTCCGACGAACACTTTTGTATAAGTGGTATCCCCAAACTGCGACTGCGAGTTCATGTATGGAACCCCGGATCCTGAGCTCGATCCCGTGCCGGGTCGACCCGGAATCGGCTGATACGCCATGAATTCGACTCAACCAAGTCCTGCTCAGAATTGAATTTTGCCCCCCAAACACAACGAGAGAGAACAGAAGAAAGAATGGGCAGAGAACCAAAACCCTAGAAAAACCCTAGAAATCGGGATTAGGGCAATATGGGCATGCTTTGATAGCGAATTTCAACAAAAGTAGAGCATTAGCCGCCGACTAGAGTAGCAGCACTACTAGCAGCAGGCAATTCTAATATTACTTTAAATTTGAATATGATTCTTGAGGGATGGTAGGGTGGGGTTGCGGAAGCAGAAAAAAGGGGGGGGGGGGCAGAGAGAGGGGGGAGAGGGTACCGAATTGAATCGAATTATTAAAGCAAACAACAACAGGGGGCCAGCAAAAAAGGGGGGAAATTGGCGAAAAAAGAAAAAGGGTGGGAGAAACCCTAGAATTGGAAATGGAGTCAAAAAGGGGAAGAGAGAGAAGACCAAGGTCGGTGGAGGGTGGTACTGGGGTTTAAGAACGTGGGATGGGCCTCTCCACTCCTCTCCACCACCTCTCCTTCTCCTATGGATGAGAGAGGAACACTTAGAGATTGAAACAAGAACACGATGCGGAAGAAGAAGAAGAAGATGGAGAGTATGAATTGGGAATTTCTCAGGGAAGTGAGATACACAGCGGGAACAATTCTGGGTCGTGCGAAGGAGAGAGAGAGAGAGAAAGAGAGAGAGAGGAGAATGATGATCAAATCAAGAGGGGAAAAACAAAGGAGAATTGGGGGGGATGTACAGAAACGCAAACAAACAGAAACAGGGGAGCGTTCAGACGATGGAGAAGAACAGAGGACCCACGACTCTTTCCCCCTTGCCTTTATTGGTTTATAAAACCCTAATTACAAATTACTGCAACTATTTTCATTTTTTTTTTGCCCCCTCCCCTTCTTGATCGTGAATTGAAATGGACAAGCGCAAACAAAAATACGAGTTCAGGTCACGTCACTTTGGGTATATGGAAAATAAGTTCGGATATGAATTTTATGGATTATTAGGTTGAATATTTTGATCGGATCAAGTCCGAGCAAATGTACGAATTGAAGTCCGCGTATCTAAATTTGTGATTTGAGAATTCAAAAATTGGAACCAAGATGTGATTTTTGCTGGCTTGAATGAGAATTGTTGATGTTCAGGCCCGATTGTTAAAATTTTTCATCTAAACCATAGTTACTAATTACAGCATCTATTTTCTTTTTTTTTTGCCCCCTCACCTTCTCGATCGATAATTGAAATCGATAAATGCTAATACAAATTCGAGTTCGGGTTACGTCAAGTTGGATATATGGAAAATAAGTTCGGATATGAATTTTATGGATTATTAACTTGAATACTTTGATCAGATCCAAATCCTAGTAGATGTACGAAATTGAGGCCCGAGCATCCAAATTTGTGATTTGAGAACTCAAAAATTGCAACCGAAATATAATTTTGGCTGGCTTGAATAAGAATTGTCGATGTCCAAGCCTAATTGTTAAAAATTTTCATCTAAACTTCTGAAACTTCTATATCAAAATTGCACGTTGATCTGAGCATCCAATGGCTAAACTCAATTGTCTAAATTTTTCCGATCTAAATTAGTCACAAAATTCGAACAATCCCAAATTTTTATACCTAGATGTGATCCTTTTTAATTTGAATTTCAAATATGATTGATTGTTGTCAATTCTAAGTTCAAAGGAATATTTTGTGATTAGATTTGGATTTTTCTAATGGGATGATTGCATCAGAGGAATTTTAGTCAGCGCCATGCAAAATGTTGAGACATTTAATTTAGACATCTAGACTAATGTCGATCAATTTTGATTTTTGTTGACATCAATTAATTTAATTAATAAAATTTCTATAAATTACTATTAAAAAATATTGATTTGAATTATTTTTTTTGGTGCAGAAGAGTTGTTATTTCAAGGAGCGTGGATACTGCGAATGGAGACTGGATACAAGAGCCTCAGCAACTCAAGTAGCTAATTCTAGATTATTTCAAGGAGGTCTAATCGGATAACGAGTGCCTGCATCGAGTAAACTTGATGCCGCATGGGGCCTTCCCGAGGCTAGAGGAGGAGTCTTTCGTAGCATTGAGTTACAGGTTTACGGCTAAGGAGATCAAGGAAGCCATTGACAGCATGGGTCCATTTAAAGCCCCAGGGCCAGATGGATATCATGCATACTTCTACCAAAGCTACTGGGAGTTGGTAGGCACTAGCCTCACTGCAATGGCCCTTAATGTGTTGGGATGACGGAGCTTACCAGAAGACTTCAACGAAACCCTCTTAACATTAATTCCCAAAGTTGAGAACCCACATCTTGTCTCGCAGTTCAGGCTGATTGGGGTATGCAATGTGGCATATAAAGTGGTTACAAAGGTCATTGTACAAAGATTGAAGCGCACCCTCCCAGAACTCATCTCCCCAACCCAAGTCAGTTTTGTGCCGAAACGACATATAGGAGACAATGTCATGATAATGCAAGAACTTCTCCATCGTAAGCGTAAGAAAACGGGATCTAAAGGGTGGATGGCGATAAAACTTGATTGGGAAAAAGCATACGATAGACTTAACTGGAACTTCATTGGAGATACCCTCTAGGAAATGAGGTTACCCCAGCAAAGGGTGGAAGTGATCATAAGATGCATCACTACATGCTCGATGCGAATCCTCTGGAATGGAGAGCCATTGGAACAATTCCAGCCACGGCGGGGTATACGCCAAGGTGACCCACTATCGCTGTATATCTTTGTGGCGTGCATTGAGTGATTAGGCCACTTAATTAATGAAGAGGTCAGTGAGGGTAGGTGGAAGCCAGTCCAGGCAAGTAGAGAAGGCCCAAAAGTATCAAGCCTTTTCTTTGTGGATGATGTCGTTCTTTTTGGGGAAGCGACCCGGGCACAAACGCTTTTGATCAGATCGTGTTTAGATCGGTTCTGTCAGGCTTTGGGACAACGTGTGAGCACGTCTAAATCTCGAGTTTACTTCTCTCCAAATACAAACACAGTAGAAGTTGATGGGATATGCAAGGTTCTCGGAATAGAGAGCACGGGTGACCTGGCTAAGTACCTCGGCGTCCCCACAATTAATGGGAGGGTCACTAGAGCAACCTTCCAGGAAATAGTGCAAAGGGTGGACAAGCATTTAGCGGCGTGGAAATCGAAGTGTCTTTCATTAGTGGGGACAGCTACATTGATTAGCTCCACGATTTCGGCAATTCCAGCCTATGTCATGCAATTAGCCTGGCTGCCACGGAGTATTTGTGACAAACTAGACCGCAAAACGAGAAGATTTTTGTGGGCGGGGGGATATCCACGGAGCGAAAGACACATCTAGTGGTTTGGGAAGTAGTCACTAAACCTAAGGAGCATGGTGTGTTAGGGCTTCGATCCATGCGTTAGCTGAACTCAACATTAATGATGAAACTTGGGTGGAGACTGAGGACAGAGCCAGAAGGTTTATGGATAAATATCCTCAAGCATAAGTATTGCAATGGAGCAGACATACGTCCGAGGTCAGTTCGTGCCAGTTGTTCAAATGTTTGGAAGGGGATTATGGCGCAGAAGGACATGCTGAGCTGAACAGAGGTATAAGTTGCGCTATCGGGGATGGAAGCAACACCTTCTTCTGGACTGATACCTGGGCTACTGATAAACCCCTGAACGAAGTGAACACCACCTGTTGCCCCCGAATGCGCATGCACAGAAGGTCTCAGATTTGTGGGACCGTAATCAAGGATGGTGTTGAAATGCAATCTGAGACCGCCTTCCTGGGGAAGTTTTGAAGGCAATTGCCTCTTTCGAGCTCCTTGAAGAAGGAACAAGAGACAAGTTATTTTGGAAAGAGGAGGCAGCAGGGAATTTTTCATTGAAATCGGCGATTGCTTCACTAAGACAAGAGCCTAGGTTATCGGCAAGTGATTCGTGGAAGTAGGTATAGAAGTTGTGGGTTCCTCAACGAACCAGAATGTTTATGTGGTTAACGATGCATGACAAACTCCTAACAAATGCAAACTGCGCTCGATGATGTTTAACCACAAACGCGGGTTGTGCTGCGTGTGGGGCGAGTTGGAAGACATGGACCATATCCTGAAACGATGCCCACTGGCAACTAGGCTATGGCAAACAGTGTCTGGGCATAGGTGGAGCTGTGTGTCAAGCGAGGGAGACCTTGGGTTGTGGGTTATGGAAAACGCTAAGGCCAAGAGACACCGGATGATTGGAGCACCAAATTCGTAATCACGTTATGGTATTTATGGAAATGGAGATGCACCTGCTGTTTGGATTCAGTGAAGCGGGTGCCTAGGGATAAAATCACATTTCTTATGAATAAAGTCGAGGAAGTGAGTCGCTCCTGGGGGATAGAGGAAGTCGGAATTAATAAGCAACCGAGCCTCCAAGGGAGGGTTTCCATCGCATGGGCTGCCTCTCCTCTGGTGTGGGTTGTTGTGAACACTGATGGAGCTTCAAAAGGAAATCCGAGCTAGGTAGGAGGAGGAAGGGTTATCCGGGGAGAAGGGGGGAATGGTTGGTGGGTTTCATGGAAAAAATGGGCGTGTGCACCTTGACTAAGGCAGAGATCAAAGCGGCTTATCGAGGGCTCAGGCTCGCAAAAAGTATGGGATTTGCTATGGTCTGGATGCAACTGGACTCCTTGACAGTTGTGGGCATGCTCCAAGGCAAATACACATGGTGCCTTGAGCATGCCTCTCTTTTGGGTGAGTGTAAGAAACTTATGGAGAAGCCAAATTGGGAAGTTAAAATATCGCGCTGCTACAGGGAGGCAAACCAAGTTGCAGATATGTTAGTGAATTTAGGGATCTCTATGTTCCCTATTCCACATGTAATACATGCCCCGCCTTGTAACGCCCCCAACCCTAGGTTAGGCGTGTTAACATTGTACTTTGTTTTTCTTAAAATTTTGGAACGAAACGGACAGAGTTTCCCCTGAAAACTGACCGTTTTCCAGACTTAAAGCCTTACATTAAATGCCCTACAATTAAACGCAATAATAAAACCAATTCAACGGCTACCTGCCGGAGTTCACGACTCTACGGGCCATCCGCCCGGAGCATATCAACCAGCATAGCTCAATACTAAAACAATGGAACAATAAAAGTACAACTCTACGGACCACACGACCGGAGTACTGGGGTTACATCCCAACTATAAACAACCTTAGCTACACGATGATCGGCTCACATGGTCGTACGGATCTACTTCAGGCGATATGAAATACAGGCATACAAGGACTTAAATTACATAACAATAAACCATACATCACAATAAAACTTGCAGCTCACATGAAGGGCATGTAACTTTATCCCTAGGACAGCAGTAATCCATCTCGGCTTATTAGGCCTGACCTTTACCTAATATTTTATAAACCTGGGAAGGGAACAACAATAATAGATGGGAATGAGCAACAATTGCTCACTGGATAACCCCCTCTCCCAAAACAATACTTTAAAGTGCAATAATACTTACAAAAGTCGTTTATAGTTCCTTCCCTTAGAAGAGAATCACTTGCCTTCCAACGTATTCAAACCACAATGCAAGAGTAATCGTATTTGGACCAATCGCTAAACTTTATATATAAGGCTTATTACGTCCCTGAGGCTTATTACATAAAGAGTCATGAGAACTCATTGAATGTTAACATTGCACATTGAACAATAAACAGTGAATACTGAATATTAAACTTTGCACATTGAACAATAAACAATGAACATTGGACATTGACATTGCACATTGAACATTGGCCACTGAACAGTAAATTCGTATGAACTATGAATTCGTAAAACTACGAACAATACCCAACGGACACTGAATATTAGTCATTGAACATTACAGTGAACGTTTATTGATTTCACTACACCATATAGTAACAGACTATATGCAGGAGTAGGTATCTTTGATAAGACGTAGAACAATATCCTAAAATAGAACATATAATCCCGTCATGTGGGTAGTAAACCAATAATATAACACTATAACATTTGAACTTCACTGGACTCTGCTTTAAATCACATGTTTGTTTATTAAAAGTATAATGTTTTATAAACCATCATATGCACTGGGAGTCCCCTTGGCCTGGTTTTCTACCCGTTAACGGGCTTATGGTTGGCAGAACTATAAGACATATGCACTTTAAATTTTCTTCCTATTGGCTGGACTACGAGGCATTAAACTTTGAAGCTTATGCCTATTGACAAAACTATAAAACTTTGAACTTTGAATCATTGAATCACTGAACTTTACGTTCTCTGCCTTTTGGCAAAACATTGAATCACTGAACTTGAATATCTGCCTTCTAGCAGAACAATATAACATTGAACTTGAATTCCTGCCTTCTGGCAGAACAATGGACATTAAACTTGAATTCCTGCCTTCTGGCAGAACAATGGACATTGAACTTGGATTTCTGCCTTCTGGTAGAACAATGAACATTGAACTTGAATTTCTGCCTTCTGGCAGAACAATGAACATTGAACTTGAATTTCTGCCTTTTAGTAGAACAATGTACATTAAACTTGAATTCCTACCTTCTGACAGAACAATGGACATTGAACTTGAATTCCTCCCTTCTGGCAGAACAATGAACATTGAACTTGAATTTCTCATGTAAACTTCGATAATAGCAATGGATACGACATAGCCGGACGCTTAAGACTTAAGTCCTTTCTTAACGGATCCCTAGACTTATTGACTGGCCGTCTACCTTATTCAATTGAGCAGCCCGATAATTTAAGATTATCTCATGACCAATGACTTGTCAATTAAAACAGGTAATAAATAAACGTTTAGCAATGCTTTGGCATCATGCGAATAAGCATTTATGGATTTTTAAAGATTTCTGAAGCTTGACATCAACGCCATCTCACGCATTCATTAATTCAGGGAAAAGGTTTCACATAGCATGTATGATCGCATTATAAAATCGTTTTACCAACCGATTCTCAACATCATAACGCAATCCACCCGACTGCAATTAATGTCAACATTCACCATAATATATACACATAATCGATAAATTACATATACTTGACAAACTTCATGAAATCGATAATCTTTATATAATCGATAAACAACATATGATCGATAAACTATATATAATCGGTAAACTCTAAATGAATTTCATATAATCGATAAATTCTTATAATCGTTAACTTCATACAACCAATAGATTCCATGTAATCGATAAACTTTGTATAATAAATGAATTCCATATAATCGATAAAGTTGATATACTCAATAAATTTCATATAATCGATAAACTATATAATCGATAAACTTTATATAATAAATGAATTTCATATAATCAATAACTAGCTAATAGATAAACTTTAGTTCAGTACGACTAATATATAGGTATGGTATCATTCAATTTACGCTACAATTTCCTCAAATCACTGATAATCAGTTCGAATTCAATCTGAACGAACTATAGTCAATAATCAATAAATTTCATCGAAATTAACAATAAATAGGAGGAAGAGGAAACCCACCTCGAATCCAAGCTAAAGGACCCGTTTTAGGGTTTGATTCGGGTTGGCTCGGTGTGGGTTCGGTCCCCCTTTGTTACCCTGCTACTGCTTCCTCTCTCTCTCCTCCTCTTACCGCCTCTGCTTGCCACCCCCAGCGCCGGCGTCCGGCGAGAGTGGCCGCGCTGATGGCGGTCGCCCGAGGTCGGGGTCCCTAAGCCTTGACCCACGACTCCCTTCTCTCACTGCCTTTGTCTCTGACTCGGGTTCGGGCGACGACCGGGGTGGGGGATGGCCAGCCGTGCGTCGGCTGGTCGCCGGCAGCCCCCCCACCTCCCCTCCTTCTCTCTCTCCGTGCGTGTATGTGTGGTTTCACCGACAAGGGGGGTCGAGGGAACCCCCCCTCTGTTCGCGATTCTTCTCTGCCCCCTCCAGACAGAAGGGGCTTTGGCCCCTTAATTATTTTTTTTTTTGTGTTGTTTTTGTCCACTACTAAAAACACCAACACGGTGTACCATAAATTCAATTTTCCGACCTCCAAATCTTAAACCGTAACCATTAATATCAGCATTGATCGGTTTATTCGCCTTTTGATTATATTAAGGTTCAATTCAATAAATTGCAGGATCATTCCCAAGGTTCGACATTCTAGTCGTGTTCGGGAATCTGCTTAAGATGGTACCCAATAATAATCCTTAAGACCAATAAAACTAATAATAATGATGATACTCATAATATTCTTTTCAATAATCGGCTTAACGGAGGGGAATAAAATCACGGGTGTTACATCCTTTCCTCCTTAAAAGAATTTCGTCTTCGAAATTCCAAGGTCTATATTAAGCCACCCATAGCATTTACATACACCCGGTACCATCCATATAACGTATTACAGAATCAAAAAAAACTGTTGTACAATGAATGCAATTCCAAAGGGGCTTATGGTATCCTGTCACCACTTCGCCAACCTTTTCAAGCATCTACTCGCTCTACTCAGGCGTCAAGGGTGGATCGTATTGGAGAGGGCAAATGAGTTGACATGGAAAACCATATTAACGCACTTTTACAAGAGGCACAGATTTTGGATAATCTAAATACCATTCGTCTTATGATAAGGAACTCTATACACAAGCATCGCCCTGAGTTGGCGTCCAAGGGGATGACATCAGGCTATAACCATTAAAGGCCGTACATGGCAATGCATTTGCAAATCACCTTTGGGGCTTAAAGCGGTTATCCTTGAGATTCCCAATAACCCTCTAAAGTGCTGAGGGTATCACCCAACCTCACGTAAGATTACTTTGGCGCAATGGCAGTTTATGGAATCAATGATTCAATGTTTACAGCCCAAGAGTCATATGGAATCTGAATCAGTCCATCACGTATTTCGGGTATCGCTTACAGGGGCGGTACATATGTAACCATCACTCTGGTCGCTTACATTGACAACTACGCTTCAAAACTCAATGAAGGGTTACGGCAAGGACTTCTACATAACCCTGAATTCAATCATTAGAATTAAGGTGTAACGCCCCTAACCCTAGGTTAGGAGTCTTAACGTTGTACTTTGTTTTTCTTAAAATTCTGGGACGAAACAGACAGAGTTTCCCCTGAAAACTGATCGTTTCCCAGGTTTAAAGCCTTACATTAAATGCCCTGCAATCAAACGCAATAATAAAACCAACTCAATGGCTACCCGCCGGAGTTCACGGCTCTACGGGCCACCCGCCCAGAGCATATCAACCAGCGCAGCTCAATACTAAAACAATGGAATAATAAAGGTACAACTCTACGGCCCATATGACCGGAGTACTGGGGTTACATCCCAACTATAAACAACCTTAGCTACACAATGATCGGCTCACATGGCTGTACGGAGCGACTCTAGATGCTATGTAACACAAGCATACAAGGACTTAAATTACATAACAATAAACCATACATCACAATACAACTTGCAGTTCACATGAAGGGCATGTAGCTTTATCCCTAGGACAGCAGTAATCCATCTCGACTTATTTGGCCCGACTTTTACCTGATATTTCATAAACTTGGGAAGGGAACAACAATAATAGATGGGAATGAGCAACAGTTGTTTAGTGGATAACCCCCCCAAAACAATACTTTAAAGTGCAATAATACTTACAAAAGTCGTTTATAGTTCCTTCCCTTAGAAGAGAATCACTTACCTTGCAACGTATTCAGACCACAATGCAAGCGTAATCGTATTTGGACCAATCGCTAAACTTTATATATAAGGTTTATTACGTCCCTGAGGCTTATTACGTAAAGAGTCATAAGAACTCATTGAATGTTAACATTGCACATTGAACAATAAACAGTGAACACTGAATATTAAACTTTGCACATTGACATCGCACATTGAACATTGGCCACTGAACAGTAAATTCGCATGAACTATGAATTCGTAAAACTGCGAACAATACCCAACGGACGCTGAATATTAGTCATTGAACGTTACCGTGAACGTTTATTGATTTCACTACACCATATAGTAACAGATTATATGCAGGAGTAGGTATCTTTGATAAGACGTAGAACAATATCCTAAAATAGAACATATAATCCCATCATGTGGGTAGTAAACCAATATCATAGCACTATAACATTTGAATTTCACTGGACTCTGCTTTAAATCACATGTTTGTTTATTAAAAGTATAGCGTTTTATAAACCATCATATGCCCTGGGAGTTCCCTTAGCCTGGTTTTCTACCAGTTAGCGGGCTTATGGTTGGCAGAACTATAAGACATATGCACTTCAAATTTTCTTCCTATTGGCTGGACTACGAGGCATTAAACTTTGAAGCTTATGCCTATTGACAAAACTATAAAACTTTGAACTTTGAATCATTGAATCACTGAACTTTGCGTTCTCTGCTTTCTGGCAGAACATTGAATCACTGAATTTGAGTTTCTGCCTTCTGGCAGAACAATGAACATTGAACTTGAATTTCCGTCTTCTGGTAGAACAATATATATTAAACTTGAATTCCTGCGTTCTGGCAGAACAATGGACATTGAACTTGGATTTCTGCCTTCTGGCAGAACAATGAACATTGAACTTGAATTTCTGCCTTCTAGCAGAACAATGAACATTGAACTTGAATTTTTGCCTTCTGGCAGAACAATGAACATTAACCTTTAAATTCTCATGTAAACTTCGATAATAGCAATGGATACGGCATAGTCGGACGCTTAAGACTTTAGTCCTTTCTTAAAGGATTCCTAGACCTGTTGACTGGCCGTCTACCATATTCAATTGAGCAGCTCGGTAATTTAAGATTATCTCATGACCAATGACTTGTCAATTAAAACAGGCAATAAATAAATGTTTAGCAACGCTTTGACATCGTGCGAATAAGCATTTATGGATTTTTAAAGATCTCTGAAACTTGACATCCACGCCATCTCGCGCATTCATTAATTCAGGGAAAAGGTTTCACATAGCATGTATGATCGCGTCATAAAATCGTTTTACCAACCGATTCTCAACATCATAACGCAATCCATACGATTGCAATTAATGTCAACATTCACCGTAATATATACACATAATCGATAAATTACATATACTCGATAAACTTCATGTAATCGATAAACTTTATATAATCGATAAACCTCATATAATTGATAAGTCACATATAATCGATAAACACATATAATCGATAGATTTCATACAATCGATTATATAATGAATAGACTTCATATAATGAATAACTGTTCTATAATCAACAAACTTCATATAATCGGGAAACTTTATATAATCGATAAACTTCGTATAATCAATAAACTTCATGTAATCGATAAACTTTATATAATCAATAGACATCATGTAATCGATAATCTTTATATAATCGATGAACGACATATAATCGATAAACTATATATAATCGGTAAACTCTAAATGAATTTCATATAATCGATAAATTTCGCATAATCGATAACTTCATATAATCAATAGATTCCATGTAATCGATAAACTTTGTATAATAAATGAATTCCATATAATCGATAAACTTGAAATACTCAATAAATTTCATATAATTGATAAATTATCTAATCGATAAACTTTAGTTCAGTACGACTAATATATAGATATGGTATCATTCAATTTACGCTACAATTTTCTCAAATTACTGACAATCAGTTCGAATTCAATCTGAACGAACTATAATCAATAATCAACAAACTTCATCGAAATTAACAATAAATAGGAGGAAGAGGAAACCCACCTTGCCTCCAAGCTAAGGACCCGTACTAGGGTTGAATTTTGTGGTAGAACTCAAACTCCCGAAGCCTAAACCCACCATAGCCACACTCGACCAAGCCCCGGGTCGGAACCCAGCAATCCTAGCTTTCGAACACTTGCTTCGCGTGGCTCCTACCAGTCGCCGGTTGGTCGTCGGCCGTCCAGACACCCACCGCCGGGCACCACCAACACCAGCCGACCTCCACTGTCCCACGCCAGACACGTATCCCCACCTCGACCTCTCTGCTCGTCGATCTCTCTCTGTTTTGAGGCACGGCTTGCGGCTCCCGGGGGACCCGACAATGGCCGACCGGTTGCCGGCGTAACAGCGCCGCCCTCGCTCTCTCTTTCCGGCGTGGTGTGAGGTGGGGTTGGGGGTCGGGAGCCCCCCCTTTGCTCACCATTTTCTGCCCGAGAAAACAGGGGGCTTGCCCCTTTTGATTTTCTTTTTCTTTTTCCTTTTTCTTTTGTTTTGGATAATTACTGCGTCGCATCAATAATTAACGCAAGCCTATCCGCTTATCACGTCAATAATTAATGCGAATTTATCCGCTTGTCACATCATAATTTATTCCCAAGGCTCAATTCAATAAATTGCAGGACTAGTTCCAAGGCTTGCCAGTCCAGCCATATTCGAGAATCTACTCAATGTAGTGTTCGATAATAACCTTCCATAACAATAAAATAAGAAGAATATTCTTTTCAATAAAAACAACGCCTAAGTAAGCACGTCGATATTATTTCAATTTCTAACGATGTAAAATAGCGGAATAAGAGGATAAAACCTTGGGTGTTACATAAGGTGCTCATGAACAATTTCATACATATGTAGACGTATCTCAAGAAATGGTGGGAATAATATGTCAACTGGTGTCATGTTTCGCTACCAGACGTTTACGTAGGAGAGAAATCGACCCAATGACTAGGAACGATAAGATAGTAGTGGCAACATGCTTAATGGGGGCACTGTTCATGGTTTTCGATGAAATCTACCATATATCACTTAAAACTCGTCATGCGACACATAACGTAAGACGGTTCCGTCACATCATGTGAGAACATTCGGTTGAACCCTTGTTAGGGTTGTTCTTCCCATGTCTATACATATGTTGTAAAGAGGTGCATCCAAGTATGGTCGCGAGCACCTTAGCATGTGGTATAGCCATAATACAAAGGGTATAAGGCGACCAAACATGAATGCAAACTCCTCAGATGACCATATCTTCCCCTAAGCATATGGGCAACTAGCCACTCAATAAATGATAAGAACATTAGTCTTAGTTTAGATAGAAGATGAGTACCTCCACTAAAATCAACGTACCCTCTAATGATGCGTGCAAAGATAAGCATGGAACTGCTGAGGGCCGCAGCTGAACAATCATACTACGAAGTATGTTCACAATTAGCCCCTTAATTATAACATAAAGGACTAGTTGCTATGCAATGATTCATTGAACATGATTATATGAAACAGCAATTCACGCAGGCTGAATTATTAGGTCAATTCAGTGACATACCCAACCAGAATCAAGCCAACGAAGCACTAAATGGTTCATTACAGTGCTATGCACTCATAAAACATACAAGTGACCATGCCTACCATTCCATGTAACTATACAAGCTTCCAGAATCCTCACATTGTTCATAGTACTAAAATTGTGCTTCAAAACACATGGGTACGCAATAATGCCGCACAAAAGGGCGTCTATACGAGTATACTTGATTGCAACCCTCTGGCGCAATCTAAAGTTACTAGTATATCTTGGGGCTTGTCCATAAGCATTAGAATTTAGCCACTAAGCAACTAACCAGAGTAGAAACAATGACATCATTGGTCTTATAAACATGCGTTGAAACTTTGCGATGCATTTGTCTCATAAGGTAATCATAGAGGTTCAAGAAACTCTTAGTACTGATGGGAAGATTTTACCCTGTCTCTATAGACCACGCCAGCTTCTACACTTAGTGTTAGTGCTTACATAAGATTGAAAAGGCATAAGGTCTCACCTCAGGTAGTAGCGAGGTGATACATGTGGCATAACTATTTCAAAGTCTGCTAGATTCTTCCCGTTATCACCCTTCGAGGTACATCAGGGCAATGAATCACTGAACTTAAATCCTCTGCCTACTGGCAAAGCAATGAACATTGAACTTGAATCCGTTGCCTGCTGGCAGAGCAGTGAATATTGAACTTTGAGTCCTCTGCCTACTGGCAGAGCAATGAACATTGAACTTTGAATCTTCTGCCTATGGCAGAACTGTGAACATTGAACTTTAAAACTTCATGTAAACTTTGACGAAGGGTACTGGGTTGCCTAAATTAAGCATAACAACTGATTCAATGTAACCGAACGCTCATTACTTAATTCCTTTTAAAAGGATCCCCAGACCCATTGACTGGTCACTCGACTCATTCGGTTGAGCAGTCCAGCGATTTAAGGCTATGTCGTTACCAACGACTTAACAATTAAAATGGGCAACTAGCAACCATTTAGAAACACCCTGACATCATGTGGATAATCAATACCACCAATTATTGGAGTCACGTGAATACTCGATGTGTGGAAAATCGTTGGGATACATGTAAATAATGGAATAAATCCATGCATCGAGTGAAACAGGCAACCCATCATTGGAATCATACGAATAAGCATTTACAACTTCTAAGAGTTTCTGAGAATTGCAAGTCAGTAATAATACTTATTTACAACGAACAGTGGTTACATACTGGGGTGCCAAGAATACCTTCCTATGTACGTAACAATTCAGATTAAGGTCACAACTGAGCGTCAAAGCACTCGTGCGGACATGCACGCGTACAAGGTTCTTACTTAATTCTCTTGACATGCACAGCACAATATTGAAAAGGGTGCTGACATGTACACAACATAATAAGATATTGCCCCAAAGAACCTTCAGTCAAGGGAGTAGTCTATAACTGGTCATTGGGCAAGCAAACATCCAATACCTTTAGGCACGCCTAGAGACTTATGCTCATAGAACGAGACTCGAATATCATTGCTTTTACCGTTGCATGTCTTTAAATGCAACAGTAAGGTTTAACTCTATAGCAAGAAGAATCATCCAATGCGAAGCAAAACCTTTAATTCACGGATTGGGAAAACCCTTGACTTTCAATGTCTCTAAACTTCGATAAATTTTTGGCTGCTTCCAGCCCTTTCGCTACCAACCATTGAATATCCTAGTGGCACTAGAAATGTGTCCTATCTTATGAGGGCTTAATTCCTTCCATTAACCTTTATCTCTACCATGACAAGTCTGTCTCTAGAACAAGAATAAGCTTAGAGCTTATATATTTCTAACTGGTTAAGTCCAAGTCAGGAATACTTCAAATGTTTGCTTTAAATCACTAAAGCATCACTAAAACATATATACAAGGCCATCCTTACTATGCTAACACTTGGCTCGCTCTAGCAAGCTACTCATTCTTTCAATCGAGCAACTTACTCATGTGTATTACTCATGCTACACATAGCCAACTAGACACAATAACTGGCATACCACAGCACAGTTGCACATAAAGGCACATCAAATAGCACCTCATCAGGTAGCATTCTTACATAACTATATGCAATGCAAGCCTATGGTCGCAGGACCTTGCTCTGATACCATCTGTAACGCCCCCAACCCTAGGTTAGGAGTGTTAACGTTGTACTTTGTTTTTCTTAAAATTCCGGGATGAAACGGATAGAATTTCTCCTGAAAACTGACCATTTTCGAGGCTTAAAGCCTTACATTAAATGCCCTGCAATCAAACGTAATAATAAAACCAACTCAACGGCTACCCGCCGGAGTTCACGGCTCTACGGGCCACCCGCCCGGAGCACATTAACCAGCGCAGCTCAATACTAAAACAATGGAACAATAAAAGTACAACTCTACGGATCACACGACTGGAGTACTTGGGTTACATCCCAATTATAAAAAACCTTAGCTACACGATGATTGGCTCACATGGCCGTACGGAGCGACTCTAGATGATATGCAACACAGGCATACAAGGACTTAAATTACATAACAATAAACCATATATCACAATACAACTTGCAGCTCACATGAAGGGCATGTAGCTTTATCCCTAGGACAGCAGTAACCCATTTCGACTTATTTGGCCCGACCTTTACCTAATATTTCATAAACCTGGAAAGGGAACAACAATAATAGATGGGAATGAGCAACAATTGCTCAGTGGATAACCCCTTCTCCCAAAACAATACTTTAAAGTGCAATACTACTTACAAAAGTCGTTTATAGTTCCTTCCCTTAGAAGAGAATCACTTACCTTGCAACGTATTCAAACCACAATGCAAGAGTAATTGTATTTGGACCAATCGCTAAACTTTATATATAAGGTTTATTACGTCCCTGAGGCTTATTACGTAAAGAGTCATGAGAACTCATTGAATGTTAACATTGCACATTGAACAATAAACAGTAAACACTAAATATTAAACTTTGCACATTGAATAATAAACAATGAACATTGGACATTGACATCGCACATTGACCATTGGCCACTGAACAGTAAATTCGCATGAACTATGAATTTGTAAAACTACGAACAATACCCAACGGACGCTGAATATTAGTCATTGAACATTACAGTGAACGTTTATTGATTTCACTACACAATATAGCAACAGACTATATGCAGGAGTAGGTATCTTTGATAAGACGTAGAACAATATCCTAAAATAGAACATATAATCCCGTCATGTGGGTAGTAAACCAATAATATAGCACTATAACATTTGAACTTCACTGGACTCTGCTTTAAATCACATGTTTGTTTATTAAAAGTATAATATTTTATAAACTATGCACTGGTAGTCCCCTTGGCCTGGTTTTCTACTCGTTAACGAGCTTATGGTTGGCAGAACTATAAGACATATGCACTTTAAATTTTCTTCCTATTGGCTGGACTACGAGGCATTAAACTTTGAAGCTTATGCCTGTTGACAAAACTATAAAACTTTGAACTTTGAATCATTGAATCATTGAACTTTGCGTTCTCTGCCTTCTGGCAGAACATTGAATCACTGAGCTTGAATTTCTGCCTTTTGGCAGAACAATGAACATTGAACTTGAATTCCTGCCTTCTGGCAGAACAATGAACATTGAACTTGAATTTCTGCCTTCTGACAGAACAATGTACATTGAACTTGGATTCCTGCCTTCTGACAGAACAATAGGCATTGAACTTGGATTCCTGCCTTCTGGCAGAACAATGAAGATTGAACTTGAATTTCTCATGTAAACTTCGATAATAGCAATGGATACGGCATAGCCGGACGCTTAAGACTTAAGTCCTTTCTTAAAGGATCCCTAGACCTATTGACTGGCTGTCTACCTTATTCAATTGAGCAGCCTGATATTTTAAGATTATCTCATGACCAATGACTTGTCAATTAAAACAGGCAATAAATAGACGTTTAGCAACGCTTTGACATCGTGCGAATAAGCATTTATGGATTTTTAAAGATCTATGAAGCTTGACATCAACGCCATCTCGCGCATTCATTAATTCAGGGAAAAGGTTTCACATAGTATGTATGATCGCGTCATAAAATCGTTTTACTAACCGATTCTCAACATCATAACGCAATCCACCCGATTGGAATTAATGTCAACATTCACCGTAATATATACACATAATCGATAAATTACATATACTAGACAAACTTCATGAAATCGATAATCTTTATATAATCGATAAACGACATATGATCGATAAACTATATATAATCGGTAAACTCTAAATGAATTTCATATAACCGATAAATTTCTTATAATCGATAACTTCATATAACCAATAGATTCTATGTAATCGACAAACTTTGTATAATAAATGAATTCCATATAATCTATAAACTTGATATACTCAATAAATTCCATATAATCGATAAACTATATAATCGATAAACTTTATATAGTAAATGAATTTCATATAATCAATAACTATCTAATCGATAAACTTTAGTTCAGTACGACTAATATATAGGTATGGTATCATTCAATTTACGCTACAATTTCCTCAAATCACTGATAATCAGTTCGAATTCAATCTTACGAACTATAGTCAATAATTAATAAACTTCATCGAAATTAACAATAAATAGGAGGAAGAGGAAACCCACCTCGAATCCAAGCTAAAGGACCCGTTTTAGGGTTTGATTCGGGTTGGCTCGGTGTGGGTTCGGTCCCCCTTTGTTGCCCTGCTACTGCTTCCTCTCTTTCTCCTCCTCTTGCCGTCTCTGCTCGCCACCCCCAGCGCCGGCGTCCGGCGAGAGTGGCTGCGCTGGTGGCGGTCGCCCGGGGTCGGGGTCCCCAAGCCTTGACCCACGACTCCCTTCTCTCACTGCCTCTGTCTCTGACTCGGGTTCGGGCGACGACCGGGGTGGGGGATGGCCAGCCGTGCGTCGGCTTGGTCGCCGGCAGCCCCCCCACCTCCCCTCCTTCTCTCTCTCCGTACGTGTATGTGTGGTTTCGCCGGCAAGGGGGGTCGAGGAAACCCCCCCTCTGCTCGCGATTCTTCTCTGTCCCCTCCAGACAGAAGGGGCTTCGGCCTCTTGAATTTTTTTTTTTTGGTGTTGTTTTTGTCCACTGCTAAAAACACCAACACGGTGTACCATAAATTCAATTTCCCGACCTCCAAATCTTAAACCGTAACCATTAATATCAGCATTGTCGGTTTATTCGCCTTTTGATTATATTAAGGTTCAATTCAATAAATTGCAGGATCATTCCCAAGGTTCGATATTCTAGTCGTGTTCGGGAATCTGCTCAAGATGGTACCCAATAATAATCTTTAAGATCAATAAAACTAATAATAATGATGATACTAATAATATTCTTTTCAATAATCGGCTTAACGAAGGGAAATAAAATCACGGGTGTTACACGCCTCCTGAGATAAAGGAAGTTCTGTATGCAGATAGAGTAGCGGTCCATTGGCCCCGACATGGACTTAATAGTAACATATTGATTTGAATTCGCTCCACATCAATCTTTACACCTCATTATGCAATAAGAAGGCAAACCAAAAGTTAGTTATGATATCAACTAATTTCATTGCTAAACCCTATGAAATTTGAAACTTGAAGTTAAATTCAAATTCCAATTACATCAATGTCATTTTTTTTTCAAAGTTCTTTCTCTCGAGGGATAGAGAGGAGGGAGTGATAAGATCGTAAATGCATCATGTCTCAAAATTGAATTCTTCTAAGTTATTCCAACTGTGTTCTCGTAATTTTTTTACTCCTCATTTTAATTGCCCAAAATAATCCAATCCAAGTCATTTTAGACTTGTTTTTTTGTCATGTAAGAGTTCAAATACTTATTTTTTAGAAACAATATTGGTGCTTTAACTTGGTTAAGATTGGTAATAAACTAAAAAAATGGGTCAAAACATGGTGAATTTTTCAAATTCTAGTTGTGTTTCATTTCTTATCCTGAAAAATCTACAGAAAATAAGACAAATATTAGACTTATATAAAACCTAGTAAAAAGTAAAAATAACTATTTGAGATGTAAGAACATGTATAATTCTAGCTACAGACTATAAGGACATATAGAAACTGCATAAATATGGGCAAGTAAAATTTTACAGAAATGCACATATATTTATAGAAAATATTTAAAATTTAACATACACATTTATATATAAGGGGAATATAGAAAAAATTGAAAAATCCATAATAATTTATAAAGATCCTTTATTAAAAAATAATTCCAAAGATACCCTGACATTTTTTAAAATTTTTTAATGTGTGGCTGGGGAAGCTTTGGAATCCACCTATAAAGTATAGACACCACCACCAGCAGTTACAGCAAATTGCAAACTATAACATATCTCTGGATCTATAAACTTATATAGCTAAAACCAAAAATTTTTAAATTTTTATAAATTCATCTCTTATTTGCAATGATCTTGTCTTTATAAAAATACTATTTTTATAATTCAAATTGCGCTAATTCAACGAATTGAAAAATTCAGATTCTACAATATAAGTGGTAGCATGATCGTATCTGTGGTCCTGTACTCACATGTCCGTTTAGCGTTTGCATAAGAAAGAGACAAAGAGGCACTGATAGTATGGAAACGCAATTAAATGAAAGTAAAATGAAATAGATGATGTGTGATGTGACCGCATACACTTAGCCAATAAGCTTTGAAGACCCTGTTTGATAAAATTGTCAGTTCAAGTAATAGATAGTGTTTAAGTAGTAGATAGTAATTTAAATAGTGAATAGTATTTTTAATTTAACTGTTAGTTGATAGCTGTTTAGATGAGCAGTGGAAATAAATATGTTTGATAAATTTAACTGTTGGACTAATTGATTAATATAAATTGATATAAAAAGATATAGATAATTTCCAAAGATAAAATTTTCAAAAGATATTTTTGGTAAAAAAATATGAAACGCTATTTTTGAATACAAAACGTTAATACTATTAGTTTTTAAGAAACGCTGCTTAAAATGCTAAACACTACTTAGACCACATTCGACAAAATTAGCTGTTTAGGCAGCGGATAGCGGTTCAGGTAGCGAATAGTTGTTTAGATAGCGAATAACTTTTCTAATTTAGCTGTTAGCGGATAGTTGTTTAGATTAGCTATTGAAACTAATGTGTTCGGTAAATTTAACTGTCATGCTAAATGATTAACATAAATTGACATAAAATGATATAGATAATTTTTAAAGATAAAATTTTTAAAGGATATTTTTTTGTTGAAAAATATGAAACGCTACTTTTAAATGTCAAACGTTAATACTATTATTTTTTTTAAAAAACTGCTTAAAATGCTAAACGCTACTTGAAATGCTAATCAAAACATTAGTTTACCGAACGCTAAAAATTACCTAATTAGTGTATTGACCTGGTCAAAACGCTAAATACTACACAAAACGCTGTTGCTGAATACGACTTTAAAATGTTATTCAAAATACTATATTATCGAATACTAAAAATTATCTGATAAATATATTAATATAATTAAAATGTTAAATGTCATCTAAAATACTGTTATCGAAGACGCCTTTGATATCTTCAGTCGGTATCTACTAATCCACTCGTCCAAGTTTAGGCCCAAACTATTATTTATTTATTTATTTATTTTGGTTTTGCAGGGTATGAACGTGGAGTTCCACGCTGCCTCTCCGCGCATTCCATATCCAATCCCATGCTTCCTTATCCATCCGAAATTCTTCTTTTTTTCACCTTTTTTAATTAAAAAAATAAGAATTTAATAGTGAGCACAACACCTAAGAGGTTCTTGCACTAAGGATGTATTGTGGGTTTGGTATAGCTAGCAGTTATTAATTAGAGGTGGTTGTGAACAGTTGAAAGTGATATGATTAATGATTAACAGTTGGAAGCAGTTAAGATAGGGATGTATATCATTTGATACAAATCTGGACCGGATTGAAGTCTGGATCGAACCGGCTGAACCGATTCGGACTGAGTGCATTTCGTCCAGTCCTTGGTTTATAAAATTACCTTATTTGGTCTGATCTGGTTCGGTCCCGTCTGGTCCACTCCACGCAGTCCACCAGTCCGGACTGAAGATTGATTATTTTTAAAATAAAATAAAATAAAAAATTGTTAAAAGTTTGAGACTTTCTTTTTGATTTTTTTTTTGTCAAAGGTAATATCAAGTGCAAACTAATACTCCTTAGAATTAGCGAACAGAATCAATAATAGCATGATTTTGATCAAAATTAATTGAGTCAATAAGTTTTGTTCCAACCGTACTTGAAAATAAATTTGGTCTACATTGGTCGATGCTGGTCTGGTCCAAATTTTTTCGGTTCGATCCTCGGTTCGTACTTTTTCTCTTTTGATCCAACCCGGTCCGGTCCGATCCAGGTTTGGATTGATGAAAACTCTTAGTTAGGGGTGGTTGTGAGCAGTTGGGAGCATTAAGAGCTTTTATGAAATGTGATTGATGTTTGTAAAATACTGGGAGCAATTGGGAGCGGTTCGAAGCGGATGAGAGCAGTTAAAATTAGCGGTTAGCTATTCGAAGCGGTTAAAAGGGTTGAAAACGGTTACAGTTAGCCAATTTATGAAATGAATAGGCCTTGAGGATCCGCATGAATATGTAGAATCGAGTCACATATCATTAAGGGGCTGTAATTAGCAGCTTGCATTTGAAAGCAGTTAGGAGTGGTTGTGAGCCGCTATGATAAGTGATTAGCAGTTGGAAGCAGTTGGAAACAACTATGCAGAGTTGAGAGCTATTGGGAGCAATTAGGAGTATTATGAGTCTTTTATAATTAAGATTTGTAAAACACTGAGAGTAGTTGCAAGTGGTTGGAAGTAGGTGAGAGCAGTTAGAAGCAGTTGAGAACAGTTAAGAGCGGTTAGGATTAGTGAAAATGGTTGGAATCGGTTGACAGTAGTTAAAAGCAATTATGATTGACTAAACGTGAAAATGAATAGGTCCTAAGTAGCTAGATAAAAGATGAAGTTAGGAGGAGGATTTAGAAAATAAAAGGAAAAAAGGAGATTATAGCTTTGAAATTACAATATAATTTTATTCAAAACAGATAATGAAAAATAGCTAGAAGTCTATCAAAGAGTAATACGAAGGCAAAAAAACGAAGCGTGTATGTAATACCATGAAGCACGCTCTACATAGCCCTGGTCTTTTGTGGAGCCCTGCCAATAAACCTAACATTACTTAACGTGAGGCGGTCCAACAAAAAGGGAAATTTACCTATAGTTATTCGACTAAAGTTGATTTTCTATATTGGTACTTTTCTTTCAGTTTGCTGTTGTTTTTACATGAAATATGTGTGCCCCTGCTATGACATGGCACTAAGATGTCAGTTTGCAATGTCCTAATTACCCTCACCAGTGGAGAGAAAAGTTGCGATGATCAGTACCAGTTGCTATAGCAGTGGAGATTGTGTCCTAAAAATGGAGCCCAAATCTCCCTCTCTACTTTGGCTCTCACTCAACTCTCTCTCTCTAGCTGAAGTCTTCCCCCGCACTGTGTAAACAACATTGTGAGTCGAACAATTCTGGTATCAGCAAACATGGGACTCGATGGAGCGACAGTAAAGGAGGGGTTATCTCTCTGAAGAGACAAGTTTGTTTGGTGAGATAGGTAGAAGCAGTAGCAGCAGAGCAGGTTAAGCAAATTTAGAAGGAATTTGGAAGTAGGTACGGTACGTCCGATGACTTCAAAGTGAAAATGTGTGTGTAATATGTGAGTGGCCTTAGAATATGTTAGCAATCGTGGTTGGTTTGCATTGAATTGTTGCAAAAATTATGAAATTAATAATCTTCAGTGAGAGGAGAGGGGGCTAATGATGTGTTTCAGTTGCATGTGAATGTAGTTTTAACTGACAGGGGTTAGGGTTGGGTTAATTGGAGGGTGTGAAGGGATGTCTGGTTTTGTGGAGTCAGATAAGGCCTCATATGTGTGATGGTCGTCCTAAAATGAAGGTTAATTGAGGTAGTAATGTGATTGTATTTGTTAACCCAGTAATTGTTATAAGATATCCCAGGATGGTAATGACATATGCGTGGGGTAAATGGGCTATATTTGTAGTAGGAAATAAGTCTTGGGGGATGTGAACAAAGTATTTAGTACTAAGGTAACATTGTATATGATGGGGAAAGGAAAACTAGGGGATTGCAGTTACAGGTATTAGACCGTCATTATAGTTATTAACCTATTATGTCGTGTAAGACAACCCAAGATGTACATGACAGAAAGATGGGTTGAATATGTGAAATAAGAAATAATTAGTAGGGGGATGAAGAGGAATGATTTAATGTTGATTGCTAAGAATGTGGTTTGTCCTGTATGTGATAGTCATACAAAGAATAAATGAGTGGAGGAAGGAAACCATTGTTGAATTTGGCAACCACTTTTGTTGTGTAAGCCTTTTCGGAGAAGTTAATGATAAACAGTTGATTTTAGTATACTGTATTTTCAAGTATGTGTTATAATGAGTAGTAAAATGGTTTATGTAACTTACGGAGGGTATGTTGTATTTAGTAGGTGGTGCAGATATAACGACATGATTGGAGTGTGCTTGGTAGTGTGGAGAAAAGAGGCAACTGTTATGGAGGAGCAAGCAGTAGTTGTTCAGGAGGTGTTTGTGTACGTATGTTGGGGAGGGTACTAGGAGCTTGGAGTTAATAGTGTGTTAACATATCATGGAGAACTAGTGATTGTATTTTGGTGAGGGAAAATATGGGGGTTGGTGATGTTGTGAAGGCAGTAGAGGAGATGATATGTGAGGGTTTAAAGAAGCATGAGTTGTGGTATAGTACGAAATTTGATCAGAATATGATAATGCCCTTACAAAGGGATGGGGATGTGGTGACATTGGTAAAATGTCATGATGAGTTCTCGTATATGTATGTTGTTGAGAAGGAGGGGCTCATTCGGAGACCGATGTAAGAAAAAATAGTTATTGGGGCTGCTGAGTTGAAGGGTGTGTGTGCAGTGGGTGAAACTGATCATGCAGTCCGGAATGATGGTAGAAGATCTGGTACGAGCATTATTGGAAGGTACTATCGTTAGTTGTGAATAACATTGTTTGTTGTTAATTTCGTGTTAAATGTAATTTCAGCATCTTACTTGCAGCGGTGGAATGTGATGATGTTTCAATCAAATCTGCAGGATTCAACATGGAAATGTCCACAATGTTGGACAGCGAGAGCTGGATGGTGACGAAGCTGGGGCGGGAGAAGAACTTCTTCATGCTAGGGAAGTAGATTCAGACGATTCAGCCACGGATTCTGAGTGCGAAACTAATGGGGAGTTGGGTTTGTGGTGCAGTTCTCGGGTAAATTCGGAAGCTTACAAGAGGAGGATAGGGATATGAAGGAATGAAATAGTAGGGAAGGGATAGAAATTTTCGTCACCTGATGCATTCAGGTACAGCATATGGAAGTATGCAATAGCTCACTAATTTGACTACTGATTGGAAAGAAACTAAAAGCAGCGCATTGTAGTCAAGTGTAGAGGCAGAGGGTGTCCTTTTTTCATATGTGTAAGGGGGCATTTGAAAGTAGATGGGATAACAGTGAAGGAGTTTAGGGGGATCACAAGCACTATGTAAGGGATGAATGTGAAATGGGGAAAGGGGGGAAAAGGAGACTTAGAGCAAAGTTGCTTGCCCACTTAATTGAAGGTAAGATCCGGTTATCTGTCGATTATTCACCAATGGAGATAATGAAGGACCTGGAGCTTGAGTTGGGCATGACGTTGTCATATATGCAGTTTTGAAGGGGGAGAGAGTATGTTCGGATGTTAGTGATGGGGAAACCGGTGGATCATTACAAGTTGTTGCCTTGGATGTGCGCTGCGATTGTGCGGGCAAATCCGGATTCGAGGGCATTCGTTGAGTTGGATGGGTGCCGGCTCAAGCGTATTTTGTTGTATTTGGTGCGTCTCTCAACAGCTTCATATTGAGATGTAGGAAGATGTTGTTTATGGATGGGACTCATTTGAGTTGGCCACATGAAGGAACCATGTTGGCTGCTGTGGCCTTGGATGCAGACAACTATATCTTTGATGTCACTTATGCAGTATTAGGGGGAGAGATGAATGACAATTGGTTGTGGTTCTTAACCGTGTTGCACGACTGTTTGGGCGGGCTGAAGTCCGTTATAATGTCCGATAGGAATAAGGGGTTGCTCGCTGCTGTGCCAGTTGTGTTCGGGAAGAAGAATCATAGTTACTGTATGAGGCATTTGACAGATAACCTAATAGGAGAAGTTTCGAAGTTAGGCATTAGGAGTAATGCATCGGAGAAGCTTGTACACGATATGTTCAACCGGGTTGCTTACGCAATGGCTGCGACTGAGTATGAGAGTGCATGATTGAGGTGAGAAGGTATAAGAGGGAGTTGGCTATATAGGTGGAGCAGAATGAACCTGAATATTGGGCACAGTCGAAGTTTACAAAAGAGAGGTGGGGGAAGTTGAACAATAACCCTGTTGAAAGTTTTAATAATTGGATGCGGAATTTGAGGGCCCTGTCAATCTTATGGCTCGTGATTGGACATTTACAGAAGCTTGGTAAGAAGTGGGACAAACGGAAGGCAGAGATGGAGAAATGGGAAAACAGTGTTGGTTGTAGGATTGAGAATAAGTTAAAGTAGGAACTTGAAGGCGCGGAGTCAGTAATCGATGTAGATGCTTAGCATAGTGTGTAGCTGAGCAATAGTAGATGCTTAGTTGTGAACTTGACTAATAGGACATGCAGTTGTCGATGGTGACAGATAAATGGATTCCTATGTAGGTATGCTATGGCGGTTATAAGACAGGAGAAAAAATGGGTGTATAATTATGTGAATGTATGTTACAAGGGACGGACGCAGGCGACATGCTATATGAACATTATCCATCCCATGGAGGCATATGACATGGCATCCGTGGACGACAGAACCAACCGTGTTGTTGGTGGCGAATATCTAGATGATGACTACACCGATGCATTTTACCTCCTCTTAATCCATGTAAGCGAGGCAGGCCACAATCAAAGAGGAGGAAATCACAGATGCAAGGAGTACGTAGAAAGAGATGTTCAAAATGTGGTGAGGTGGGGCACTACAAGAACACCTGCAGGAACCCGCGAGCTGACTTCAATGCTGACTATAAAGGGATATCATTGCTGTGGAAGACTTGCTCGATGGGACGTACTCAAATGTACATGGAACATAAGTAAGTTGTCCTCATAAGTTAAGTATTTGGCAATTTTTTGCGGGAAGTTAATGTGTACATTATGTGAGGATGGCTTGCCCATACTTGCCCCTCATGTATGTCGTGGTGTAGTTCATTTTCGGAGATCACGTGTTGTTAACTGTAACACCCCCAGATTTCTAATTCCTTAATTAAAGCTAAATTAACCTGCAAGGCAGCGGATAATCCTAACAGGGTGTTACCGCTGTATTTCCTTCTTGAAAATATCAGGCTGGATATCAAGTCTAGCAAATAAAACAAGAAAATCCTCATTACAAAACAAGCTTATATCGTTCAAGATTCAAGTACACTAACTAAAACAAACTAATGTTCATCGCAACTCCCAACATTAAACTTATTAATTCCGCATTCGCGCCTCGCTCTACTTTATGTCCCCAACTCAAAGTATGACTAGCTCACCTGAAAACAAAACATTTTATAAAAGTGAGATAAACTCAATAAACAATCACCCCCTAACAGTCAACTATGCACACAAATTCATTTGGAAAATATTTTAAGGGAAGGGGACAGCAGAACATCTTTTAGGCACACATCTTATTATCACAATCTTTTTTGGTTACCATTTCCAGAGATATACTTCTATAGTTAAAATTCAGAACGCATCAGATTCAGATTAATCTTGGGTGAGCGACCCTAGTGGGTCTCATGGCCTGCGCTCTAACATAGCGCAGCCGCTTAACTCATTCCTGACCTACCGCTACTCAGGCGGTTACCGCTTATCCTTTTCCTGGCTTACCACCTTCAGGGGTGGTTGCCGATATCCTGACCCACGTCTCAGCCGAGCGCGTAGCTGCTCACATGCATGCACTTATTACTCGGGGAAGGCTATGGCCTTCAATCAACTCAAACATATTCAACTCACCCAATTTCGCCCTTTTCAGTTAATGAATTCCTTACTCTTTACTGAAGGTCGATTTAAAATGATAAGTTTATTCAGATTCAATCATTTTTCCCAACCATGTCATCACAATGGAAGATAAGGAATTCCAACACAATGTGGTAAGTCGCAACTTTCATAACATAATATAACATGCAATTTCTATCTTGTAGTCACCTTCAGTTCACATAACATTGTTCCTTCTATTTTAAAAAAAAAAAACAAATAGGTAGTTCTTACTCAAGTTCCAAAAAGTTCATGGTTTCAGCAATGCGGGGAAAGGGTTAGGACCTGATTGTTACCTAATTTCCGTTCAACTAACGGGCTTGGTTCTCTTACAGCAGCCCACTGAGCTTCGCCTGAGCAACCAAAAATTTGTTCTTAGCTTCTCCTCAACATAGGGTCAGATTCTAGCCTAATTCTAGACTCGGAAAATTTTTTATTATTTTAAGACCAATTTAGGATGCTAAATCGTACTATCCCTTGCTACTAGACCTGGACAGATTCGGTACCCTAACTTTCAGTGACCATAACTTTTGCTTCTAATACCTAATTTTAGTGTTCTAAGTCAATCCAGAAACCCTAAGTTGTTCCCAACCTTTCTTATGTTCGGGGTTCATCTCGGTTCTGTCCCAAACTAGGTCATATTTCCATTTCTTTCAGCAATGTTAGTGACTATCCTCAACCGGATAGTCCCGGAAAATTACGCGGACTACACTACTCCAAATGGCCCAATTCCAAAACAAGATGGTCTGGCACATCCAGAGGCTCCCACCCAATGAATTCCACAATTTTTGACAACCGATCCTAACCTAGGGATTTTTTCCAAAATTAAGGGTAGAGCAGCCCCAGACCCAACTTGACAGATTGTGTCTAGATTTTTAGCCCAAGTTCCCAACCTCATAATTTTCACTCCTGACCTCCAAAAATTAACTTCTTATGCAACTTAGAAAGATAATTTTGTCTACTAAAACGTTCATGTTTAGTGTTTTTACCAAATCTCACAAAAGCTAGGTCAAGAACCCCAAAAACTACCGACTATACCTACAGACCCAATTTTGACAGTGCTCAGTAATTAGGCCATAAGTTGGTCTACACAGATCCAAATCACGCGATACAAAAACTCTAATACTTAGAACATCCAGACCTACTTACTGTGCAAGTTTCACAATTTTTGGACCACCATACAAATTGGGGTGAGTTTTTAAAGTCGGGTCAGATTCGGGGGCCTGACAGTGATACTTAGGGTGTTCTCTTTAAGCCTCCCCAAATTTGAATTTGAAAACAAACATATCAAATTAATAGTTTGAAATCATAAAATCAATCCAAGTCTCTTGTTTGCATGGAGGAATGCATAGAAGTAGAATCTCCATGCATCCACCAAGAGAAAACAAGGAGGGAAAAAGTAATTATCTTGAAAAAAGGGGAGGGCGTATGGTGGCTAAACTGGTGGCCGGCAGCACGGGAGGCGGCGGCGTATGGAGGGGGAAGAGAGATAGAGAGAGCCGGCTAGAGGGAGAGAAGAGAAAGAGAGAAGTGGGAAAGAGGGGGGTTTAGGGTTTTAGGGTTTAAAAGAAAAGGAAGGAGTTTTTAGGCTTGCATGAAATCTTGCTTAAAAGAGAAAAATATCTTTCCAAATAATCCATAAAAGAAAAATATAATTTTTTTTATTTTTTAAAGTTTTGGCCATCAAAATTTTCCAGGGTTTTACATTAACTATATTGTGTTTTGTTGTGCCGAATGTTATTATCGGTCATATGTGCAACGTACATGGAATATATGGTCATATCATGGTTGTTTGTGGTACACTCTGTATGTGGTTCACGGTTACATTTTAAACCACAAGTGTGCGACGTAACTGTAGCTAGCAACCGACAAGTACGGGTCGAATCCACAAGGAGCTCGCTTTCAACTACTAGAACTAATTACTTTCCTCAAGCTAGGCTAATCAATATTGGGGGTTCAAGGAATAACTAACGACAGGAATAACAACTAAGAGTTCGAATGAGATAACAGAATGATAAACACCCAGGTTGGAATTAACGGTGTGAATATGATAGTAAATCAGTTACTAACCCCGTCAAACAAATCTGAGTATGCATCATGAGTGGAATGATTGTCAATTAAGTCCATCTCCTCCATCTCTCAAGGGTCGAAGACTAATCTTAGAACCAAAATTGCCTATTTTCATGGGATTAAAGGTTGGAGGATTACAAGATCTACAATCTCGAATCCCAATTAGAACCTTAATTATTTTCATATTAAAATCCTAATTGTCTACTAAATCACTCTAGGTAAAGATTTTATCTTTCAACGCTTCCCCAAATCTCAATAACAATAGATGAATGCTCTCTCGAGCATTTCATCGAACACGTGGTGTGCATAGTAGAAAACATTAACACAAATAAGAGGGAAGTAAGGGTTAGGGCTAATTTTTGATTCAACTACACATATTCGGCGTTAATCCCAACCTGAGTTGGAAAATTAGCCACGCATCATTTCAAAAGCAACAATCATAAATCCCAATTCACTAAACATGATTCAACTGAAACCCTAGAAAAGCAATGAAGAGAATAAAGAGAATTGAGAACAAACTTGATTTAATTGCTGTTGAAAGGTAGAACAATCTTCAACTGCGACGAATTCAATCCAAATACATGAAAATAAAACTCTTTCAAATACCCTAAAAATCTCCTCTAAAAGATGCTCTCTAGTAAAGAAAAATCATGAACTAGCGATGTCCCAAAAATCGCAATCGAAAAATTTAAGTCTCGACGGCGTGAAGGGGGGGCACGGCCGTGCCTAGCTGCATGGTCGTGCCACCCAGCACGGTGTGGTCGTGTCACCCTACTGGCCGGCACTTCTTCATTCTTCGGCATGGCACGACTATGCCGGTAAGCGTGGGGTCCCCGTGTCGAATCTCTGGAACTTCCGTGCGACGCCGAGTGACCACTTTTGTGACTTTAACTCGCCTCTTTGACACTCCTTTCTGCTAATTATTAACAATCCTTTTATTCCTTTGGTAGAACTTCTGAAAATACGCAAATATGTTGAATGAGCGAAATATATACTAAAGGAAGTTGATTTGATCGTTTCTCCTCAAGATCAAACATAAAAATAATGGAAAAAGAAATCAACTAGAGGCTAAAATAAGGTCGAAATAGAGGTTTATCAATTCCCCCATACTTATCTCTTCCTTGTCCTCAAGTAAGACTAGATAAACCTCTAGTCACACACCTCCTTAGGCAAAAGATGAACAATTGATAAATCAAGCTAAATCATGTATTTAAGGCGGTCAAGTCAAGGTGCGAAACAATTTCAATAAAACACGCACACTCCCATTCATGAAGCCTCCTACCCAAATGCAACACATCAAATACCCAATATTGAAGCACATAGTAAGAGAAGACCTTCCTCAATAAGTGGTGAGTCAGCAAGACTGGTAGAACCTCACTTTAGGATAAAGTGGAACACTCCCCTCAATGTGTTTAGAATACGTAACGAGGGTGCACTCCATACTCTATCCAATCAAGCAAACTACTATAAGCCTGGTAGAGTTCTCGATTCTCTACCATTTGATGCAAAATATAATATGCCAATCATGAGGACTTGTAAAAAGTATGCAATGGGGCCAAAGGTAAAGGGTGAGAAATGGAGTAAATTTAAAATGAGTGGAGCTAATAGTCAAAAGACTAGGGAGCATAAAACGCTTCCACAACTAATGCTGGAACAACAACTTCACACTATAATTGAGAATTGAGCAACAAACCCCACAAAAACCTCAAGGGAGGAGTTAAACAATCTTATTGTCTTACCCTCATGCCAATCACTTTATTCACAACTTTTCTACTGCTTTCTTTTCTTTTTCTTTACTTTACTTTTTTTCCTCTTTTCTATTTCTTTTCGGATATACGATTGGCATGGGAAATACAAACTCAAATCACGAATCATCCCAAACAAGCCACCAGTAAAGTACCCAAGGTGAGCTAACCTCCAAAGCAAACCCAACTCAAATAGAAGTGTTGCTCTACTAGATCATGACAAGGATATGGAGAATATGGATAGGCCAAGTGTTTATTGCATAGGGTGCAACAATAAAGATAAGGGGAAAGGCACAAAGGGCTAGCAAAGGGGATACTACACATCAATGGGTGGCTTTTTTTTTTAGCTCATGTGGCTAAATAGAACAAAAATTGCCTCAATTATATTAACACATGCACATGCTAAATGCGATTTCAAATAGAACAAGATCAAGTTTTAGAGATGTAATTCTAGATGAGTCACACATGAAAGGAAGTACGAGATTATATGCAATGAATAGTCATTAGGCTCAAAGTATTACAGGTAAGTCTACCGCAGTTAAACAACTTACTCCAAGGTATGTCCCACTTATCAAGGTCAATCAAGCCAAACTACATGAATTTCAAAGGCAATATGACATACAATATAGGGCAGTAGAGCTACAGATGGCAATGTTAAAATGTAATTTAATAAAAATTCACACCATAACGGGCCACACTTTAACACACAGCTCAACCTGATCAATCAATCATCAGCCCTTGTGTTCTCTTTTTAAGAGGGGTTTTCGCAACTTTTATTCAAGAATTTTTTTTTCAAAAGCAATAAATCTAACTAGGAAATCAATAAAAGATATAAAGGATAGTGAAGAGAAGGGTAAGACGTAGCACCTGAAAAACTTATGGATGCCCAACTCGATCACTTCTCCTTTTGAGATGCAAAATCTAACATATATGCTCTATTAAATGAAAAAATGCAAAGACAACCTAGTAAAACTACATGATATCCTATCAACCTAGTAAAACTACATAATGCCAGTGATATCATTCAACCTGCGCCCTAAATCCACACTTCCACCCAAAGAGCTATAAGCTCACCCCCCATACTTAAGATTTTCATTGCCGTCAATGAATATGACAAATGAAAAGACCAAGGGGAGGGGAAAACTAACAGCGCCAAGAGAAGAGGGGAGGACGGGGGAAGAATGACACACATTTTTTTTTTGTTTTTTTTTCTTTTTTTGGTGTTTTTTTCCCTTTTTCAAAAGCAATGAAATACTTGGGTTGCCTCTTAAGAAACGCTCGTTTAAGGTCCTTAGCTTGACCCTTACCTCAGGTTGGCAAATGATGGCAGGATGGAGGGAGGTAGAGGTGGTGTAGTGATGAATGGTGTTGCCACCAACACCTCCCCAGGGTGAAAGGTAATGCCTCCATGAGTAGTAGGGATAGGTGGAGGCGGATCAGGTAGCACTATAGGCCTCATATGAGGTCCTCCATCCCACCAAACACCGTGATGTTAGAAACAGCTGCGTGAGGCACAGAATATGTAGGGGCCTCAGGAAGTGAAGGAGGAGCAGGAACTGATGGTGGTATGGGTGGAGCGAAACAGAAATCAACCATCTCCCCACACATCTAGAAGGACATAATTCATGTCTGCACATCGATCACCGCCCTTGTAATAGCCAAAAACGGCCTTCTAAGGATGATGGGGACTCGGGAGCTCTTATCTACATCCATGACAATAAAATCGTAGGGGATGATGAACTTACTCACCTGAATAGGAACGTTCTCCAGAATACCCACAGGTTACTTGATGAAGCAATCTGCGAGCTGTCAGACTGGTGGGTTGCAGGTCCTGCAACTAAAGCCTCATACAAAGGGAGAGGGGCACTAGGCTCATGCTAGCTCTCAGGTCACGGAGAACTCCCTCAATCTGCAGATCCCCTATAGCACAGGGGATGGAGAAACTGCTCGGGTCTTACAGGTTAGAAGGTGACTGACTCTGTAAAATCGAGCTGCACACCTCTCCAATATGGACCACTGAAGCTCCCCATGCTCCCCCTTCCTGGAAAGAAGCTCTCCCAAAAATTGTGTATAGGACGATGCTTTCTTGAGAGCTTCTAAGAAAGGAGTATCCCCATAAATCCGCCTCAGCACATCCAGAAATCTAGCAAATTTGAGCTCAAACTGAAATAACTTGGCCCAGGCTACCCTCTTAAGGTAAGGTACTGGCGGCTGATAGGGGTGAACTGGAGGTGTAGGACTGACCTTCCCAATGGATCTCAGACTCTCCGCTTCCTTCTATTCATCAGTTCCTGCAGAATTAGGAACTGAAACTGTCTCTTGGAGAACCATCACAGGCTCTCCTCTAACCCCTCGTCCACTACAGAAAGGGCGTTAACATGGCACCGGGGGTTAGTTTCAGGCTGGCTTGGTAGTTGCCCCTGAGGACTAGATAAGCTGCTGACTTGCTGAGCAATCTGGGCAATCTGGGTGTCCATTACCCTCTGATGCGCAGCTATAGCGTCGAACTTGGAGGTCAACTGATTGATTAATGAACTAAGAGCTTTATTAGTCTTAATTTGAGTCACCATGAACAGCTCTATGAGGTTCTGTCAATTTGACTTAGGTTATAGAGGTGGAGGTGGAGGATTGTAGGGGCCTTTGTACTGGACATCAGGCGGCTACACAACGTTTTGGGGTTGAGGGTTAGGGTCCCTGTGATGGGGTTTTGAATATCCCTTCTATCCCGAACTATGGCCATTGGGGTAGGAATTTCCTTATAGAATAGGGTTGAAGTTGTGCACAGCATTGGCGTGCTCAATGGTAGAGGAGCCATTATAATAGTCAATTAAAGTGTGGCCCTGCACACCACATGTCTCATAAATAGCATGCACTCCAACTGGGTTAGAAGTACCCACCCTATCTAGTCTCTGTGCCAGCGCATCCACCCTGCTAGCTAGGAGTGTCACAGCGTCAACTTCATATCTACCGCTGCTTTTCTTCGGGGCGGCTCATTCACTCGACTAGTGATAGTTGTTGGAAGTCATCTCTTCCAACAAAGTCTTTGTCGCCTTAATTGACTTACCTATGAGAGCTCCTTCTGCAGCAATATCTACTGAAATCTTAACTGACTGTTTTAGCCCATTATAGAACATCTAGACTAAGAGCCAGTCAGGCACACCATGGCGAGGGCACTACCGCTGGAGGTCCTTGAATCTCTCATAGGCCTCGTACAGGGACTCCCCATCCTTCTGAGTAAAGGAGGTGATATCAGTCCTCAACTTTGCAGTCTTGTCAGGGGGGAAGTATGTGCTAAGGAAGGCTTTGGAGAGAACCTCCCATGTGGTGAACGAGTTGCGCTTCTCGTTCTGCAGCCAATCACTGCCTCTATCCTTTAATGAGAAGGGGAAGAACCGCAGCGTAATAGCATCGGTAGACACCCCGTTTAACTTGATAGGGTCGCATTTCACAACAAATTTGCGAAGATGCGCATTGGGGTTCTCTAAGGGATGTCCACCGAATTGGTCCCGCTCCACAAATGTGATGAGCGTAGGGCTGAGTTCGAAATTGTTAGCCTCCACCGCAGGGTTAACAATGGATAAGGTGATGCATGCGGTAAGGCATAGTCCCGCAGCACCCTATTGTCTTCCTGCGCCATCGCCACTACTGCTCTTTTCCTTCTTCTTACTTCTCCACCTCGCTTTCGAGCTGTTGCTTCGATCTCAAGATTGAATGGGATAAGGTTTTGATTCCCTCGACTCCTCCTGTGCATACGAAATAAATGCTACCCATGCATAAATAGTGTCTAGCAAGAATAAAGAAGAACTAAAAACTACAAAAAAGAAAAATAAAAAGCCTAGTTTAGAGTATTTCAATCGGTTCTAATATTAAAAGGAATAAGGTCCCCGGCAACAGCGCCAAAAACTTATTACGTTTAAACCACAAGTGTATGGCGTAGCTATAACTAGCAACCGGCAAGTACGAGTCGAATCCATAAGGAGCTTGCTTTCAACTACTAGAATTAATTACTTTCCTCAAGCTAGGGTAATCAATATTGGGAGGTTAAGGAATAACTAACGACAGCAATAACAACTAGGAGTTCGAATGAGATAACAGAATGGTAAACACCCAGGTTGGAATTAACAACTTGAATATGATAGTGAATCAGTTCCTAGCCCCGTCAAACAAATCCGAGTATGCATTATAAGTGGAATGATTGTCAATTAAGTCCATCTCCTCCCTCTCTCAAGGGTCAAAGACTAATCCTAGAACTAAAATCGCTTATTTTCATAGGATTAAAGGTTAGAGGATTACAACGTCTACAATCTCAAATCTAAATTAGAACCTTAATTATTTTCATATTAAAATCCTAATTATCTACTAAGTCACGCTAGGTAAAGGTTTCGTCTTTCAACGCTCCCCCAAACCTCAATAACAATAGATGAATGCTCTCTCGAGCATTTCATTGAACACTGGTGCGCATAGTACAAAACATTAACACAAACAAGGGGGAAGTAAGGGTTGGGGCTAATTCTTGATTCAACTACACATATTCGGTGTTAATCCCAACCTGAGTTGGGAAATTAGCCACGCATCATCTCAAAAGCAACAATCATAAATCCCAATTCACTAAACATGATTCAACTGAAACCCTAGAAAAGCAATAAAGAGACGAAAGAGAATTGAGAACAAACTTGATTTAATTGCTGTTGAAAGTAGAACAATCTCAACTACGACGAATTCAATCCAAATACATGAAAATAAAATTCGCTTAGATACCCTAAAAATCTCCTCCAAAAGATGCTCTCTAATAAAGAAAAACCATGAACCAGAGATGTCCTGAAAACCGTAATCGAAAGAATTTAAGTCGTGACAGCATGTAGGGGGTACGACCGTGCCTAGTTGCACAGGGTAGCTGTGCCACCCTAGCTAAGGTGGCACGGTCATGCCACCCAGGTGGCCGTGCCACCCTACTGGTAGACACTTCTTTGTTCTTCGGCACGGCACGACCGTACCTGTAAGTGTGGGGTCCTCGTGCCGAATCTCTGGAACTTCTGTGCGGTGTCGAGTGACCACTTTTGTGACTTTAAACTCGCCTCTTTGGCACTCCTACCTGCTAATTATCAATAATCCTTTTATTCCTTCGGTAGAACTTCTAAAAATACGAAAAGAGGTTAAATGAGCGAAATATATACTAAAGAAAGCCGATTTGATCGTTTCTTCTCAAGATCAAACATGAAAATAATGGAAAAAGAAATCAACTAGAGGCTAAAATAAGGTCGAAATAGAGATTTTTCATTCACCATTGAGTTAGTGACAACAGGGGAGGGAATCCCAGTAACTTTTCGTCTGCAAGAAGATGTTGCATGTTGTTCACCTGATTCTACACAGCTGCTAACCCGGTTAGAAACAGTTAGAAACCCAAGAGAGAACCGCAAAGGATCAGGGAACCGAATATGCAGCTAGTAGCCCAATTCCATTTTGAAGATCCGCTAGTTTTCAGTGTAAATGGGTGTGCACAGTGATGTAGTAGTTGGCGAGAATGCAAGCTGTACATTGTATATAAATTGTAGATTATATTGATGGAAAACGTTGTTCGTTTGTCCGGTAGTTATTTTGCATGTGGTTTCAAAAACCACAAACTTTAAATGACTTATAAATTATAGATTATATGGGTGCAATACGTCGTTTATTTGTCTATCATTTTGTTGTCATGTGGTTCCTGAAAACATAAACTGTACATGACTTATAAATTTTATAGTATAAGGATGGAGTACCTCATTTCTTTGGATGGGGTTCATGAAAACACAAACTTCAGATTATATATAAATTGTAGATTGCATGGTTGAAAACACAAACTTGGTGGCGTTAGGTGTAAGTGTAGATTGGTAGGTGCCTTGAGTGCAAGTTTGCTTGTGTAGGAGATGAGTCCATGTCAGCACACTTGCATTGATTAGCAACGAGGTTAGTGGAGCAAGGTTGGGTAGTTATTTGCAAGTTGTCTTAATTGCTAATAACTTCCTTTATAAGCAAATGTGAGGACTTAGCTGATAAATTGGTCCACTTTTCTCACCCATACACGATGATTACCAAACTAACAAGTGGTCCGATCCACACTCTGGATAAAATTGTGAGTAAGGGGTGCCCGACTGCTGCAAGTGGTGGGCCACTCAGTTCGGATACTTCTGAGGACGACTGGGACGGGCCGTGTAGTTGTTACATAATGACCAGTATTGTAAGTGTGGCCTTGAGGCAGTCGAGAGGGAAAGCAATGACAACTACTGCAGGCGCCTATGCTCGGTATCCGAAGAGGGTAAGTTCTAAATGTATATGAACCTGTTGAACCATATATAAATGATCGTAAAATGTTAACATTGTATGGTGAGGGACGATGATTGTTGTGACACCCTCCATGTGTGTTGTGTTAATATCTTTGTGTAGGATGAGGTTACCTGTGATTTCTTCATGTTTGTTGATCTTAAGCACACCACACGGTCTATGGAGGTTCTCGATCAATTGGTAGAGGAGCACATTGACTCTCGGGACTGGGTGCTTGGAGATCAAAATTGATGATATTGGGCGGAGCATGAGGAGATCAATATTGAGCATGGACTTAGGATGGAGGTGGCTAAGCTGCAGAACATGCTCCAGATTTGTGTTATTGTTATCATGGTCATCGTTGCAATTGCGTAACATAAATGACATAGTTTGCAGTTGCGCTCTGGACATACAACTAGAAGTTATCTTCACATAAGGTATGTCAAAGTGCCCGATGTTTTGGACACCATCGTAGGGCACCATGCACGGAAAGTAAATGTTTTCGTCATGTAAGGATGATAATTTCAATATCTCAATGCCATTTGCTTTTGTAGTTAAAAGTGGGTGATCATGTGTAAAATATTAATATGTAATGTCTAAATCGTTCCTTTCATGGCTAACGTCCTCACTATGCTAATTATTTATATACGATACAAGTTTATCGTTAATCATGACATTAACATACCTGCAACAGAACACACAACTAACCCGATGAATATGCTGCTCTAACTCGGGGTATCGTAGTATGAAATTCGAGTTCATATTATGGGTTTTTGCAATGGGGAAGGTCCAAATTAGGTTGCCAATGGAGTACAATTAGTCGTAATAGTTTCAATGTCGCATTTTCTCAGAACTTCCACTGAGCTGGATAACCCCTCAATGAATAAAATATAACCCAGGATAGTTTGCATTATGTTTTAGGTTGTCTTACAAGCGGTCAAGAGAAATAACCGATTTGTCACCCGTTACCATATATTGGAACATGCAAGGTCCCGGTGGCAGACTATCATACTGATGACAGAACTTAAGTAATGACGACATCAACATCCTTTAACCTAGTTATAGACTACCTGGGTTGGTATAGATACAATGTTGGGTTATTTGTTCAAAACATTGACGTTATGCAAGCAGATCCCGGTAGCAAGATGTTGGAAATTAGTGATGGGGACTGTAACGCTCCCAAAATACTAATGACATGATTTACGAAAAACTGCAGCGAAAGACTTAATGATAGAAGGCATTACCGTGATCCTGATAAGGATAAGGCTCACTAAAACCATTTAATCTTGCAAATCAAGTTCAAATCACAATATCTATTAAACTGAAATACTTCAAGACCAAAGTCTATAATAGTTCAATCTTTAATACAATCGGATTAATCATACCATATGCTAACTCGCACTCTACACTACACAAGTAAAGACCCAACTTAACCCTGAGGTCGATCCCTACATTCATGCTATGCTGAATCCACTGTGAGTATCTGACGAGTTCCAAAAAGGCTTGCTAAATGGAGAAACATGTGATACTTCATCACCTAAAATAGAAAACATGAAAACAATTGGAAAATATGAGCAAAAACTCAGTACATGCATTCCTGTATTGTAAAATGAGTATAGAAATACTGGTGATGGGTACCCGCTTTTGCAACTCATTTAGTTCGCAATAACAATAAAAATGAAAGTAATATGAAACTGAATTGCTCATTATTATCTGGATGTGAACCCCTTACAATGATATGATCTATACATAGGTATACACCTACCAATCCGATCAAGAGCTGGCCTGAAGCCGCGCGGGTAAATGATGGGCTGACGCCCTATAGATGATAACTGACGGGATCATAAGTTAAATGGAAAATCACTGTATAAACTGATTCATTGATAAACTCATTAAGAGTTGTAACTCGATAAACATGTCCTGCTTTTTGAAGATACAGGCAATGGACGTACCTTGAGTCTTTAAAAATATCATCTGACTTGATAAAAGTCAGCTGTTTCATAAATATCATCTGACTTGAAAAATATGTTCTGACTTGATAACACTTATACATAACGGGGAACGATAACTAGGCCTCAACTCTGTTTCATAAATATCATTGTAAGTATGTGTAGTCAGTAAATGATCCTTACTCGCATAATTGAGTAAGTAAAATTATGTGTAATAGAAATTAAGTAATTAAATGGTATACAAAATGTGGGTACTTTAATATAACTTCAAAACTGAATTGATGAAAGTAATTAAATCCAATATAAAGTAAATAAAAGTAAAATAGTCCACAATGAGATAAATGAGATTACAAAGTAAAATGCCTTGATGATGACAATTGAGAGAGTGGTTATGGTCGTTTCTAAAATAGGTTACTGATACGGATTTAAGGCTTGCGGATGTATAACTTGGTTCAAGATAACAGCGAATACACTAGATTGACTTGATAAATACATTTGATATATTCTGAAGTGAGTAAGTAATAAAGGTTTGAGGCCAAGAGAGATATATCTTGGTTCAAAATAGCATAAACTGTAATAACTTAGTCTGATAAATATGGTTTCTGCGTCACAACTCTCCCCACTTCTCATATTTCATTCATAAATCTATTAGATATAGAATTCCACCCCAAATGAGTCATTGAACTCAATAGAAGCTATTAAGCTTACTAAGCTTGGTATTTTCTTTGTAAAATTCATAAATGATTCAAAGCTCATAAACAAGCTGCCAAATTGTATACTTATCTTCTTCTTTCTCATTAATCTAGTAAAAGCCCCATGAAAGTCCATGAATATTTATTTTCCCCTTAAATGACCTTACTTGACCCAAAATACACAAAATAAGTGCATGATCAATCTCACTTAATCTTTATTATTGCTTTTGACACAATTAGTTAAAATGCTTTCAAAAATCACCAAAATCAAAATACTCAACCAAAATTCATGAAATCTTATAGAAACTTCAAAAATAATACGGACAATCTACAGTACAATTTTCGGAATTTTCCTCCAAGTATACGCTACATAGAAATTGCAATAACGGTCTAATTTACCATAAAGCAGGTCAGTTCACTTCAAAAATTTAAAACTTTCATTCTAGACCTCAAATGGAGACCTAAAACCCCAATATGAAAAGATTATGAAGTCTCGAAAAAATTTCATTTACAACAAAAAATAATGATTCCCACAATAAGGTTCCCAAAATGGGGCTAAAATACAAGTGTGTTAGTTTTTAGTCTATTCTGCGCAGTTTTGGTAAAATGACCATAACCTTTTACAAAGACCTCGGATTAAGGAAATTCAAGAGGAATTTGAAAGCTAACACACTGAACTATCTACCTATCAAAAATCATAATTTTTCAATGGGCCAATCATTACCGGCTTAATCGTGAACTCTGCCCTATTTTGCTGAAATTTTTAGCCTCATTGTTTTGACTTTCCCCCCTCTTTTTCATATAAATCCTCATTTAAAATCATTCCAAATGACCAAAAGCAGCATCATCATCATCAATAAGACTAAATATTATAAAATCAAATACAAATCAATCCATAAATATGGTTTTAACTTAAGCTTGCATGAACATGATCATCTCTAAATCCTAGCATGATTCAAGCTCAACTTCACCATGATCAACACCAAAATAACTCCTATTTTTTATCAAAACATCATGATCAATGATCACTAACATCAAAACAAGGATCAAAACTAAGATTAAAGAGCAAAACCAACAAAATCAAATTTCAAGATTACTCACTTTGTTTGAAGATAAGTAGAGATAGAGGTGTTGTTTAGTGGTTTTGATGATGGAGGATGGTAGCTTGAGGTAATAGGATGTGGGGGGGTCAAAAACCACCAGGCCTGGCCGGAAAAGTGGCTGGAAACACCCAAGAGCTGCTACTGTGTTGGCTGGCCGTGAGGAGAGAGAAAAGAGGAGGATGGGTGTGTGTGTGTGTGTGTTGTTATGTTTGCTTGGCTAGTATGACTCCAAAAATGCTTGGCTGAATTTTATCCTTCCAAAATATCTTTTTTGCTAATTAAAATTAGGTACAAATAATAGTAATGAACTTAATTTAATCACACCAAAATTTTCGGGCCAAAATTTTAACCCAAAATGAATCGGGCCGCGAATCGGGCCTAAATGAATTGGGCTGAACTTAATGAATTTGAGCCCAAATATTTTTGCATGGCTAAAAATTAAATTTTTGTGACATTATAAAAAATAATTTAATGCTCAATCATAATTATCGAGGCCTAATATCGATTCACATGAAATTTAATTAATCAACAAAACTTGAATTAACAATCAATGAAACTTGAATTGCAAAATGGGATCCAAATGAAATATCCCCCAACTGGGATGATTAAATACAATAAATGAAAGTGAAAAATTTAAATCACATAAGGTAATTCGATAAATATATAAATTGAGTGCAATTTTATTAATAAACATGATTTGGTCAAGCAAATAACCATGAGTAATTAAATCCATAAACATGATAAATTAAATGAATAAACATGATTAATTAAATAAATAAATATAATTTAAATAAATAAATATGAGTTAGGGTCGGGTTATTACAGGGACCATGTTCCGACATTGATGCTGGATATAGTGTAACACCTGTTAAAGGAGGCCCTGTTTCGGAACAATGTTAGAAAGATGACATTAGTGGTTGTAATGAACGGATGAATGACAACAACAATATTTGTGGCACTCCTTACCTTGGCCATGAAGGAGACATGGTTGGGGTCACAACGGAAACCATACAAGAACACCTTTGAGGAGTCCCATGGGACCGCCACTCCTCCAATAAAACCCAATGTGTTAGTGTAAAAGTAATTCATCCCATGTACATGGCTTAGAAGCTAACGCGCGTTTCTTTGACAAGCACGTGTCTTATTTAGGATGACAATGGTTGAGTCAGTTGTTGTTCTCAAAGTGAACAAATTTGGTCTAAAGGTGGTTCTATGTAAACTTCTACAATTCCATGTACATATCCGAACGTCCGTTGTTGTTGCAAGTGGAACGCCTTGTGGCACTCCTTGACAGGACTAGGTGCTTTGAAGTTCAATGTTATATATGACTCCGTCCAATTGTTGTACGGTCCTCAATGTGACATCTACCTTAGCAGCTGCACGTCCAGCAAGAAGGACATGCAGGTATGTGTGGTTTGTCCACCCATCGTATTTAATGGCCTGGAGATGGCGAGAGCAAACGTATTTGGATTACGGAGTGTAGCATGGAGTAGGGGTTGGGTCAATGTCAAATGCCTCCATTAGACCCTCTCATTCCACCATTTTCTCCACACGGAATATCTATCTTCCGTCTTCCCAAATAAGTGATCTCCACTCATGAGCCCAGTTCCTATCAAACTCTTTCACAATCGGCACAAGACTTGGTACGATCCTACCTGCTGGGAGCATGCACTTCAAGTTGGTATACTACTTTCTATCAACATAGTTGAAGTCGTCATCCCATGATCTCACCAGAAAATCCATGAAAGACTATAAGGTTACATTGTTAAGAGGGGTAAATTGATGCTCATAAACCCATCCCAAGGTTAGTAGTGCTTGAATATCAGCATCATTATTGGTCATGATGTTGATATTATGGGGGAGGGTCCTTCAATATGTGTGTTGTCTTTAGTTAGGTTGTCATGCAATGAGGGGGGAGAGCATATGATGTTAAGTGTTATGTATATGACACTGCCATCAATATCCCAAACCACATCACCTACTTTTGCAGATAATGTAAACGTATGTGTATTAGGGTGTGCTAACCCTAGCTTGTACAGTTGGTTGGGAGTACCTATGGTTTTACTTGGTATGAGTGGGGGAAGATATATTTATATCTATAATCTGCAGTGTGCACCATGTGTAGTTCTTAGTGAAATGCACAACAAATTACTTGTATTGTACCGCGTTCAACATTACATTATGTTGTATTAGTTATGTTTGTTATAATACATTACACATTACATTGTGTTTGGTAATTTCACCTAAGGTGGAACGGATATGTAATTTACCGCAGCGTACGAGGTTAGTGTAGCACAACAAAGGAGGGTGACCACCCATATTTGCAATTATTTGCCAAATTTCATACAATTTAAGTTGCATTACAATCATCCCCATTTTCCCTATTTGTTTAACGTAATCCATTATGTGTCAATGGGTACCATTATTGCCGTGGGACCCATTGGCCATCATCACTCCACCAAAAGGCGGGAATGAGAGCACGGGAAGGAAACAATCCCTTCAACCCAGGTCAACTCTCGCCAACCTCTGTCAAATCCTACTTAATTAAGATATGAGTGACTGCTATTTAATGCATGCACCCATTAACTTCTCCCACCTTCCAAACCAACATGCATCACTCACTACACCAACTAAAAAGCTTTTGTAATTACTTTATGAGCATTGCCATTCCTTTACTTACAGCTCTCATTAATTGCATTAATTGAAGGGAGGATTGAGCAGTTATGGCAAACATGGGCAGTTCAGCCATAGATTTAGGGATTGTGTGTGACTGTGGTGACCCTGTTGATATTATAGCAGTTGCTGCGAACATTTTTAGGAGGTACACAATCTGCCACACTGTAAGTATAGCACATGACATTAATTCCATCATACGACCATTGATATTAAAATGTAACAATTTCACGTTCACATCATTGTTGCAGAGGAGGTGTAACCACTTCATTTGGGTTGATGGCCCTGTTATAACGGAAGACAAGGTGTTGGTGCGAAATCTTCAAGTTGAAATGTGCAAGCTACGGTCGAAGCTACTTACAAGTAATGCAACTTTGAGGGTCTATAAGGAGAGTGAGCTATTTTTCAAGTCCCAAGTTCGAGTTATTTTTCAAGTCCTACAGCCACTCAAGGGGAGGTAATTTTGATGTCATTGTTCATGGTGACACTAGTGATCAATATCCTCCTGCTCAGTGTAGTTCTCCAGTAGGGAAACTTTAGTGGCAACATTTCTTGGGAACCTGGTTCAACGTACACATGCATATAAAGTACATTACAATAAGTACCCCTACGTAGGGAAAGCTGGAAGACCATCAGCAAAGCCCATCTGCATACATGAATGTTTGAATTATGCTGTAGGCTGCGGGCCCACATGAATTCAAGCCTCAGTATGCTATGTAGGACAAGTAGGCGTCATACATTTTGGTACTATGTACTGAACGTGTATCACCCCGTACGTATGAGTAGGTACAGTTGGTTGCCGTTATTTTGGTCCACGATAATGGAGTACGCTTAAGTGTACGTATAGTGACTTGTGTACTTTGTTGGACATAATACTTGAATCACAATGTAACAACTTATAGAATATGTAGTGCTAACCCCTTTTGCATATAACGCAAACCCTGGATTCGAAACATGGTACTATAGGTTAACATTGGGCCACAATATTGCAATGACCCACATATCTATTGCAAAATGGAGAAAATACTAATGTCCCTCCTATAATGGTAGAATGAGAGCAAACCCTGAATGACAATGACACAGCTCTCACAAAAATAGGGTGTTAACCCTGTTTTCATATGAAGCAAACCCTGGATTGGGAACATGGTGGTAGGGGTTAACAAAGTCCAACAAAATTACAACCGTACATATATGTCTTCCAATATAGACAAACTAGTAATATCTCTTCTACAATGGTAGTAGGAGATCATAGATCAATGACCATCAATTAAATTCTGCTGAAAGTGGATGCTAACCCCAATTTCATATGAACCAAACCCTGGATTATGAACATGCTAGTACGGGTTAACAAAGTCTAATAAAACTATAACCGCACACATTTGTCTTCCAATATAGACAAACTAGTATTCTCTTCTACAATGGCAGTAGGAGATCATAGGTGAATGACAATCAATTAGGTTCTGCTGAAAGTGGGTGCTAATCCCGATTTCATATGAAGCAAACTCGGGATTGGAAACATGAGGGTAGGGGTTGACAAACTCCCAGAAAACTGGAACCACCCACATTTCTCTTGGAGAAAATATTAATGTCCCTTATACAATGTCGTCATTTTCAAACCATATGCAATGTATTTGTCGTCTGTAATCTGCTGGACAATAATGAAGATGATTGCATGAAAGGATAAAGGCGTACATGACAACGTCAACCAACAAACCTACCACTCCACCGTACCCTGCAATGCTTCCTTCAGAACCAAATATTTGTATTTGTAAATTTGGTTGATTCTGGGATAGCCAACTATGATGATCAGTGGAACCTACCTTGCAATGCAATGCATACGACGTAAGGTATAAGGCTTTCGGTCACCAAATGTGCAATCATGAATAAATACATACCTTCTAATGCATCAGGGAAGTGGGCAATTTTCCCTTGGAGAATGCTCAAGAGGCATTTCTCCCGCATGTGCCTAACAAAACTGCCTCAAAGTACAACCCGTCAGTCTTAATTGACAGCACGTCCATGAACACCATAATATACAACCCATAATCATGTCCACTACACAGGCAATTAACACATGTGGATTTCAAATCATACACATAACCAACCACCAACTCGAGGCATCAGATGAGTGAAAGGCTCACTTACTTGCCCTGTTGGGGACAACTGGGATGTTTAATGTCCCACTCAAGGGGTTGCACATATCTAGAAGAATGCATCAACGCAAGTCCCAAGCTAACTTTCTGCCAATTTTGTCATCATAGTCATCGTACTAGGGTCATTCAGTCATTATTACTTTAGTACTTAATGTTAATTGAAGGTATAAGTGTGTGGTGAAGGCGTGCATACTGCATTTTGCACAAGCTAGTCCCTGTGCTTATCGGCGGGGGATGATGCTCAGTCCTACACTAAGTAACACCCCTCTCTCAAATCAGCAGCAAACAGAAGCTAGTGTTTCCGCTCTACCTCATGCAGTGGCATGAATACTTACAACGATTACAGTAAGAGTAATTCACGTGCACGTAACGTAAATAAAATAAGTGAAGAACAACTTTGTAGTGCAAAAATTTAGTATCGAACTCCAACATGTTTACGTTCCGCATGTCTTCACCACCCATGCATCTAGGTATACACATTACACCCAGTGTAACATACGCTAAACATATTATATTATCCAACTTTCATATTGTAAACAACAACTGATACGTGATACAACGTAATCATATGGTAACTTACAAATCGAAGACTTCCACACATATGTTTCTAAATAATTCCCCAAATGGCACCTAACACAATGCTGCTTCTTGAAAGTTTACCCTGTGAAAGTTTCAGTTAGGAATTGGGATACATACGTGGACAAATGAAGTTGAAATTACAGTCATTTTCATTTGTGTAGGGTGAATTACATTAACCTTATCATGCCGGCCCAGGAAGACCGACCTCTAGGAAAGCCTCGGGAATTGTCGTTGTCGATCCTAAAGTGGGCATGAGTACAGGTCAATTGCAAATCCCCGGTGCAATACTTTGCTGCATCATCGTCGGCCCCATACTAGGGAACCACATGGATTGGGCCCTCCAAGTAGTTGGCACAGATGTGCCGTGGTTTCAACTCAGGCAACTCCATTTGCCTGACCCGAAATTTTTTCAATCCATTGAACAACCACAGACAGAAAAAAAAAACTGCACTGAATGAGTTGGAAAAGATAGGAAGGTATTATGTACCACTCCTCCCCGCCCTTTTTGAATTTCTTACACTTACTTCTTATGTCCTTCAACAGCTTGGACTCCATCACTGATAACGGCGCCATCAAGTACGCTTTCACTACCTGCATATGGACAAACCATTACACACAACGGTTGGACAAGATCCAATCGATGATACTAATCGAACACATACGTCCTCCTTAACCACCACATCCAACTCTGCATCGGTCATGGATATCATCATCTCATCAGTCTCTACATCCTTCTTTTTGGCATCCACAACCTCGAAATCAAAATGTCACACGTACATAAAAAATCAAAATTCATACACATTACGCAATAGTACACAGATGTTGTACCGACCCTTACCTCATGCGCTGCCTCATCTGTCCTTTGCATAACATCAACTGACCCTGCAGCTGATGTTGCAATGGAAGCAACATCCATCACCTGCACCTCTTCATGTGCCTCATATCCCATACTCCTTGACAGCCCCCGTGGTGTAATCCTCTTACTAGTGGTCCACGACCACTTTCATCCCCGCACGCTACGACGACCTGCAACATTTGTATACGAGGACCTGCCTGTTCGCCTCAATTGTTTCGTAATACTGGATGAACTACCTTCCTCTTGACGGCCAGTACCAAACTCACCCATACCATCCTTCCCCTCTTCCCCCTCAACACTGGCCTGCTTGTGCGCTCCACGGGTTCCAATAGTGTCTGCCTGTACTGCCTGGCTACCGTATGGAGTGTCTTCCGCACACTCCATACCAATCCCATCATCCCTTGTCAACTGCTCACCACTCCCCGTCTCCTCTTGCACCGCACTGTTGGATTGTTTCTTCACTTCAAGGTTGGCACCAACCTGCCTATGGTGGTTGCATAGTAGCAGTAATCTCTTCCTCACACTCCACCATTATGCTGACATCCCCTGTCAGGTACTCTCCATTCTGCATGTCTTTCACTGCAGCAGTGGCAACCTCATCCTGAACTACAGGGTGCGCAGTAGTATCTTCATGTCGTTCACTACCATGAGCATCCTCTTCGTTAGAGGCGACAGTCATCGTAATTGCCCCTAGCAACTGCTCCCCCTTCCCCATCTCTTCTGCAACACTGTTTCCCACACATTCCTTAGCCACATATACCTTGATCTCCCTCTCAGCAGCAAATTCAACTTCCGCGGTATCTGGATCAATTTCATCGCCATCCACATGTTTTTGATGCCATGTATTGTCTCTCCTCTGCTTCTCTAGCTGGGTTACGTACCATTGCTTCAACTTCACCACTCTAGCATTGCATAAGTCCAGCTCTGCATGTGCATCCTTCTCAACACAGAGGCACTCCCTTACATGCCGCAGTCGCTCTTCAAACCTCAGAACACCCTGCACATACACAATGAATATGACTACACTTAGTGCATATTAGAGCATGCCCCCCCATGGTTTTAGCAATTGACACAACAACCTACACCTGAACCAAATACATTACGACAAATACCTCCGCATCTTCCACATAGTATTTGAACTCGTCCATATCCATAAAGTCCCTCACAATCGGTTCTTCCCGTTCTTCTTCCCGATGGTACAAAACCGGTACAATCTATGTTTTCACGAATACACAATTACTGAAGTCCATACAAAATAGTTTCACATTGAGATATAAGCAAATAAATGCACTGGCAGTGTTATACACTAACCCATCCTCCTTTATTCTGGCAACAGCTTCAAACTCATCGTACTGACCTCCATGGTACACTTAAGACCAACTCGTAATGCGGGGGAAGGTCCACCTCTCATAACAATCATACCAAGTTGTGTGTTCATAGAACCATACCTGCGTTAGCATGCATAGTAACTTCCACATTACAATACGAGCTTCCTTATTATGACCTTTGACAATTGTTTTGTTTCTCTTATGGGTTCAAATCTTTTATACCCATAATAACTCCATTACAAGTTCATTTTTACATTTATGTTCGTTATTTCAATTAATTAACTTTTGTTCAAGTTTATCAAAACGGTGAAAATACTTTTGGTTTTTGTCTTTGAACATTTGTTTTATTAGAGTCAAGTTACTGTTGGTACATAAAGAGATAGAACACTTTCATAATAGATTTTCTTCATTCACAACACTCAAATCTGAGACCTTATTTAAGAAGAACAAGTGTTAAATCACCTGAACTAACCTATCTTTTATCAGAGTCAAGTTACTATTGGTACGACCAACATGTTGTGATGCTTTAATTGGTTGTGTACATAATGCACTAGAGAATAGTAAAATTCACTAAATATATCATCATGTGTGATTGTTTTGAAACATTCTTAAAGTGGATGACCTCCTAGAAAGTTTCTTACACAGCAGATAAAGTGCGTAAGAAGACTGAAAATGCACATAATAATTTGTGAGGCTAATCATCTACCCTTGAAATCAGTCTCACTTTTGGTAGCTTTCTGCGATAGAGGAGAGAGGCGAGGTGTTCCACATATTGTCTCTTTGATCATAATGATAACACATTTCTAACTGATTATCATAAGGCCAAGAACGACACTATTCTTCAAAATTCATAAAAATTCCTTTAAAACTCATGTTAGTCTCTTGACACTAAGATCTTATCCTAAGTTATAATAAATTTTTACGAAATGATCTAATTTAATATGAATTACGTATTTTTCAGGTATAGGCTGGGAGAAATTTAAGTAGCTTATCTATTGAACGACAACATCGTACGTGTTTGCTCTTTTTTCAACTTTTTTTTGGGGGGGGGGGGGGGGGGTGGTCGGTTGGTGTCGATGCAATGAGATGACTCTATATAGGAGGGAGACTGTACAAGCAACTAGAAGGCGATGAAAGACACAGATGGTCTTTGCCCCACATAACAACTAACATCGACCCCTTATTAATTTTTTTTTCTTGTGATAATTATTTGGAAACTGGAAAGTGACAATCAATGGCATTGGATAATATGATGGAGGTCGCCTTGAATCATTGCTCTGAACCTCCCTGAGTGATAGGTGGCTTGGGCCTTTAATTAGTTCTCTAACTGAAAGCCTTTTTTGTTGGTAAAAAGAAAAACTTTTTCTCCCTCAAATAAGCCTAAAAGAATCCTTTTCATTATTATTTTTTGGTCGTGTTCGACAATAGTATTTTGGATAGCGTTTAGTATTTTGACAAGATCAATACACTAATTAGTTAATTTTTAGTATTCGGTGAACTAGTATTTTGACTAGCATTCCAAGCAGCGTTTAGCATTTTAAGTAGCATTTTTGAAAAACTAATAGTATTAACGTTTGACATTTAAAAGTAGCGTTTCATATTTTTTAGCTAAAAATAACCTTTAAAAATTTTATCTTTGAAAATTATCTATACCCTTTTATGTCAATTTACATTAATCAGCGAGCATAATAGCTAAATTTATCAAACACATTAATTTCAACCGCTAATCTAAACAGCTATCTTCTAACAGCTAAATTAGAAACGTTATCCGCTACTTGAACTGTTATCCGCTACTTAAATAGCTAATTTTGCCGAATAGGACCTTGGATAGCAAACAATGATAATACCTTAATTTCTCACTATGTGGATTTAGAAATAGTAAGATGTTTTTTTATTGCTTTCTGCTGGAATTACCTTAGCTTGAAAAGAATTGGTCGGATGGTAACGGCATCTTTTGATTGACAACTGGTACGGAAGCGAAATTGTGGCTTAATTTGGTACTCGGTTAAGGTATTGCTGTAATTTCTATGTTCCTTTCATACCTTTGTCATTCTATATATTCTATCTTTATTTGTTGTGATTTTAATGCCTCAATCTCTAGCACCTAACTATCTTAACTTAATAACTTATTGTCTGTGACTGCTGTAGAAGTCCAAGTACCATGTGAATAGCGTACGGGCCTACTGGTGCTCCAGGGTGATCCATCTAATCATGAAAAGCATAAGGAAGGGGAACAAGCTACATTCACATATGTACATTCTAAAAAACACGATTCACTTTTATCATTTTCCTAAAAACCTCACAACCTAACTCTCCAAAGCCTTACTACACACAGTGATTCGCTAACCTAGGACCTTTGGGTTATGAACTCGCCACTTCCGAATTCATTTTAGTTTAAAAATAAGGACGGGAGAGAATTATATTTAAACTATTATCAGTTATTATCTGAAAGTGGAGCTGAAACTGAATTGTTCAAAAGGGGTATTTTACAATATGGGTATAAACATACTAGACTTCAATTTATCTTTTGAAATATTTTTGTGATTTCGGTTTTAGGTAGGGTTGTCAAATGTGAACCCAACAAGATTACCAACCCGAACCGAACACGAAATTAAGTGGGTTTGGGTAAAGATTGTCAACCCTTTTAATTAAATGGGTTAACACGTTTAACCTGTTTAATTAATTGAGTTAGGTTCAGGTTGAGAATTTTGACGTGAAAAAATACATATTTAACCCGTTTAATTAAATAGATTAAATAAGTCAATTCGTTTATCCAATTATCATGTACTTTTTGGGGGGAATTGTGGAAATGTCGGGTTTAATCAAGTTGATATTTATCTTGTGATTGTAGTTCTTATGAATTATAGATAATGGTTGCATTATGATACTATATTAAAGTCAAAAAATTGATTTATAATGCTCAGTAATCATATGTTAGTCAAAATATTAAGCGGATAAATGGGTAACTGGATAACCTGAACCTGACTCATTTATATAAACGGATTAGGTTTAGGTCGGGCATTTCTCAACCTGTTTAGGTTCGACATGAACACAAATTCGACCCAGTCTGACCTGTTTGATAGCCCTAGTTTTAGGTGAGGAATAAGTGAACAAACTCGTCCCTAACGAGTTGATGAAGTGAGAAGTAGAAGGAAGACATGTGACTTCTGTTGTTTGATGCCATGAGATGCTCATTGTGGACTTCAACAACATGAAAACTTGACAGATTGTGAAGGGCAAGCTGGGTTATCTTTTGAATAAGGCTATTTGAAGTTAGGAGATATTCATTCTAGTTACATTCTAGTTATATTGGTGTTAAGGTGTAGTTCAAAGTTGTTTTCCATGCTTCCAGCTTAATAAGACTCGCAACGTGAATGTTCTTCAGTTGGATTAATATAGTTTTATACAGCTTTGTCCAAAATAGGACGACAGTAATACCTCTAGTCGTCAAGATCTCTGCTGCAATCATGTTGTTAAATAATCATACTAAGTTAGCTAAGTAATTAGGGATTGAAGACATTACAGTGATACCATTGTCCTATTATATTTTTTATTATTGTAAACAACTTATAATAAGTTGTCGTTACTAATTATTTAAAAACTCGCAATTTTTAATGTATTTTGTAATGTAAAAATGATACTAAGTTGTGTCACATTTTGACATGAAACACATGATGGCAACTAAAATGCTCATCACACAGGTACCTTAATAGATAGGGACTATGAAATGTCACACACGACAGAGCAAACATATCCTCCCCTCCCTTCACCATTCCAATTAATGCAATACTCACCCACCCACTTGTCTACAAAAATGGGCTTTTTAGTTTTTATAGCCCTCCACCCCATTCAAAGTCTCCTTCAACAATACATTTGTACGTCCAATCTTATCTCTCCACCACCTTTTGATGAACATGATGTTCCGCATCATAGTCAGTCTAAATTCAAGGTGCAAATAAATTTGAGAACTTCTCAAAGATAATAATGAGGCCAAGAAAGTAATGGAAGGCAAAAGCACCAACAATAGTCTATAGCCACATAGAAGAAATAGCTATGCTATATCATATAGACCATGTTTAGCGAACAATTATTAATTATTAATTGCTTGTGTTAGCTGTTAGCTGTTTGAATTAACTGCTTATATTATTTGGTAAAATTAGTTGTTTCTGACAAAGTTGTGAGATAAAAAATCAATTCTTCGAAAAGCTCTTTCAAAAAACTCATAAAATTAGATTTTTAAAATTAGCTTTCTGGATCCAAAAAATTTTTCAAAAAAGCTATTTACTAAATACCCAAAGTCTCTTGTACCATAGTGTAATAGTACAACACATGAAGGCAAGGAGGGTGAAAACGGTAATTGGCTTGCACCTCCCCATTTTCACATCACCTGCTTGTGCAACTCTTATGTGCTTGTTTCACTTGCTAAAATCCTTCTGTTTGTTAGGCAAGAAGGAAAATGGTCTAGATCCAATCCAATTGCAAATCCACATAAATAACGCCCCAATCCAATATCTCAGGTCATTAGATAACCTACTGGCCAACAACTAGCCTCTAGCCAAATCAAAGACCGTCCCTTAACAACCTTCACCTAGGCTTGAAAAGAGAAAACACTTGCCGGTGTAGTAGGCCTACTGTATCACTATATAAACCTTGCCATGTTCCCTTGATCTTCTAATGTGGACTAGGATGTTATAACATATATTCTAGAGTCCTGCCTAAGCAGAGTGTGTGGGGATCAAATGCAATAGGCTTACCTTGAATCATAGAGATGTTGAGCTTGATAGACCCTATCTAAACTAGAGTCCTGCCTAAGCAGAGTGTGTGTCTGTGTGGGGCTCAATTGCCAAGTTAACATCTATTTTCAAGTGCCTATGCAACCCCCCGCCCCCAAAAAAAGAGATGGATCTTTCTTCCCAGAGTCTTAGTTTGAAGTCCATTTTCAGATTTCCACGGAGCAGCCCTATCTTGCACTGCTGTGCTTTAACTGTCTCAAATATCGCCTCATTTCAGTCACACTAGCCTTCTCCACGCGTATATTTGCAGTACGTTCAGAAGCATCAATAAGCAGTCACTAACTTGAGTGTCAAGCGGATTCTTCATATATACATACGTATCTTTGAGTTTAGAATCCATTAGATCCTTGAACTTCAGCATTGTTTGTTCATTCACAGTGATAAGGATTCCGTTGTTAATAGGTGATCCTGTAATCCATCTTTGAGTTTTGGCTTTTCGGCCTTTGATCGCTAACTAACCTTGTGAGTGACTTCATGCTGAAGCCAATGCTGTGACATGTATTCAAGGCATCATACGCTCAGGCATCATATGCTCATTTTCCACATGAAGTGTAAACTGATGACATTTCGATGAGGCCGGTGAGATTAATCTCTGAAATCAAGAGTTCAAAACACTCGGCAATAATGGTTTTGCTTAGAGGAGCCTCCTCTAAATCCATTAATACTTTAGATTTGAAACAGGTCTTCTGACATGTTGAGCAGAGCAGATCCTAGTTTATGTTATGAGAATTGTCATAATCAGAGCATTGCAGATTCTAAGGCATCTCATTCTCATGTTCAGTACTTCAGGGCACATTCAAAATTCAAGTTTCAGTCCTTATAGTGATTCTTGTTGAATTCTCACTGCTCAAATCAGTTGAAGACCCATGAAAAATGGACATTATTATGTATACTTCGTAACTCAAAACTATCTAGAACACATTGCTTACTTAGTCCTGAGCATCTATCCAGAAATATTGCTGCAAACAAACAAATTTTTTGAGTGTAACAGGGCCACTGAGAAAGAGACTGGTCCAAGTGCTTCAGAGCTGTACTTGTTTAGGTTGCATAAAACATGTTTTCTCGTACATTTTATTGTTGCCCACCAATGAGGCCCTGCTGGTTTAGTGGTTAAGACTGAGACTCTAGGTACACTAGGTCTATATTCGATCCCCCCCCCCCCTCCCCCACCCCGTCCCTTGTTCCATTTCTACAGCTGTTTCTCCTGTCCTCACAGAGGTGAAGTATCAATGTACTTTGGATTTATACCAAAGCTAGACAGAGGCTCTGCTACAAATCTTTATAGGATTACCAATTAAGCTAGTCGATGCTCATTTGTTAGCTTGTTGTCCGCGATAAACCAGCCACGCTTTCCATGAAATGAGCTGAGTTCAAGGCAGCACATACGCGTTGATTGGGGATCAAGTGTGCTGAGAGTACGAAGCATGTATTATTTGAATGTAATTTGTATTAGGAGGTCATTTTAACTAACTGAATTTTCAGATTGGTATGATTGGTATTCAAGTTCTGCTCTTAAAGAGTTTGCTGAACAGGTCTGAAAGGAGCAAAAGAGACATGCCAGTGTCCTCCATTTCAGACTAATAAATTAGTAACATGTATGGATAGTTGCTAGTTACTTCTTTGTGATAAAAAAGTAAGTACTGAAAAGTTTTTCTTGGTTAGTCGCAATCAGTTGAATTTTTTATATCAATTGGGCTTTAAAAAACGAGTCATTTATGTAAGTTCAAATGAGCAACTCAAAACCAATTAACAAGAAGTTGAGTAACTCAGAATCTTATATACATGCTCAAACTCTTTAATTTTATCAATGTAAGATAACATCTACTTTCATATTCTTTTTATTTTATCAATGTAGGACAACAACCACTTTCATATTTTTTACAGTCAGCTGCTTCCCGATGCAGTTTCTTCTCCGTTTTATAAACTTCTTTATCCAATTCTAGCACAGTTTGAAGATCACCTGGTGGACGGAAATGACTTGTTGTAACTACTGAAGTATGCAAGCATCCCTGAAGCACCATATATGCTACCTTGAGCTCATGTTGCCGAAGTTTGGATAATAAATTCAATCTTAGCCAGTCAGCCCAAATGATGCTTCATACTGAGTCCGCTAATTGGGAGGTAAAAATTGGGTCCATGTGGCGGCTGCAAAAGGATAATCGCGAAATAAATGCTTCTAATCTTTTATTTCACTTGCTTATAAGTAGCCATTTTTTCAAGGGTTCTACCCAAATTAACGTCAATGAGAATAAAAATAGAGGAAACATATGGAATACAAATTCACAAAATAGAAGAAGAAATATAGAGAGCAAATTTAGCCACCTAGTTCACTGCTCAATTGGTCTCTCTGAAAGTTTTGCTAATACCCTAGATGTGGTATGACCTTGTAGCAACTTGTTTTCGAGCGTATTCATATGACATAGGACATTTTATGAATAAGGAGACTCCTCTTGGCGAGAGAACTTTTGAATTTCAGCAAAGACAACGAATAGATTTTGTGGGTCATTTGGAATAGATTTCTTAGCTTGTAAGGATAAGACTGCTTGCACTTAGAGTATGGACATTTGAATTTAAAATATGACAACAATACACACACACACACATATATACACACACAAACATATGTATATGTATATGTATATGTATGTGTGTATATATATATATATATATATATATATATATATATATATATATATATATATATATATATATATATATATATATATATATATATATATATATACACACACACACACTTTCATTAGTCATTGTTGGAGTACTATGGATGTGTAATGGGAAGGGGTACAAGGGTTCCCCCTCACCCTCTTCCCATCTGTAATACTTGTTTGATACCTTACTGATCATATTACCGCAAGCGCACGGATAGTTGTAGTATAGATAAAAGATGTCATTCCTCAGGGACTAATTGTAACTTATTGAGTCTTGCTTATCAGAATGTGCTAAGTAAAATTCTGGTTCAAGTGGATTCGATTTAACAATAGCAAATAAACTTTTCTAAATCAATAAGGGAAAAATGTATAGGAATTCTCGTAGTTGTGAAAGGAAATTGGATCAAAAATAACATGTGCTTTCTTCTAATTGGTTAAATTCGAAGAATTGTAATCTCTTCAAAAACTCAATTTATTCTTTCGAAATCAACTAAATTTGCCTAAACTAAGCAAAAGTCGTTCTTTCAAACTAATTTGCCTTAATTTAAGTTCAATGTCTTTGATTACTTACTAGCCCTCCTAACATACGAAGCTTTCTTTCGAGAAAAAGTTATGCTAGGTCCAATCAAGCAGTCCAACAACCAAATGTCACATTTCAATTTTTCACTCGATTGCTTCAAGAGTGCAAGCAAATTTTGGCTAAAAATCAACTCACAACAATCCAAACACCTTTGATAAAACGGAATCAAACCAATAAAGAAAATAAGCACAATTGTATAGATTAAAACATGATCCAATAACACTTCCGCAAACTACTAAATCCCTAGACTAAATAAAACAACTCAGACATGATAAAATATTAACAAATTAACCAACGATTGACAAAATCTGAGCGAAAAGGGGATTGACTGAGATGGCCTTCAACCAAGGGCTTTAGAACCGCCTAAAGAATGAACTCCCACACTCAAGACTCACACCAACACAATAACCAAACTAAAAACTATAAAATCTGACATAGAAACTAAAACACTAATCTATGCTACTCTGTACTTTTGCTTTGCTTGGAATGATGATCTTGGATGCTCTCTACTGCTGCAGAATGTCACTTTTTATAGAGAAGCTTGATCGATCTCAGCCACACAACCGGGGAAAAAAGAAGAGGCAGCAGTTACAGGCTCACCACGATCTGTGGGGTGCACCATGGTCCGACCGTGGTCTGTGCTGGAACCGTGTTTTTGCTTATTCTTTGCTTAAGCTCGCTGTTTTGCTTGGAGGAAAGAACTTGGCGATAAATGCTCTTGTTAATTCATCCCAGGTGGTTATGCATCCAGATGACAAAGAGTGCAACCAAGCCCTCGCTTTGTCCCTCAATGAGAAAGGGAATAAGTGCAACCGAATCGCATCACTAGAGACTCCATTTAATTTCAGTGTATCACACGACTCTAAAAAGACCGAGAGGTCTAGATTTGGGTCTTCTAAGGGAGTTCGGCCAAGCTGAGACTGTTGCACCATGGAAATGAGTACCGGTTTGAGCTTGAAATTGTTGGCATCGACAGCAGAGCGAGCAATCCTTGAGGCGATCCCCTGGACTTCTGGGGTAACAAAATCACGAAGCGTCCTTCGTTGGTCACCTTCTGCCATGTTCGAATTCCTTCTTACCTCGCGTCTTTGCTCTTCAATCTTTTGCTTTTTCCTCCTTAAGCTAAAAGTCCTTTCAATCTCTGGATCGAGTTCGTATAAGATCGAACTTCGGATAAATTAGGAAAAATTCCTATAAGCACTTTCACCAACACTACCAGCGTAATTTAAACTAGCAAAGAAAGAAAAAGAACAAAAAATAACAATAAAAAATAATAAATTACTTAGTCACTTTCATAAGACTAACTCAATAGTTAACAGTTCTAGTCCCCGACAACTGTACCAAAAACTTGATCATACTACAACAAGCTCACGGATAGTCGTAATATAGATAAAAGATATTGTTCCTTAGGGACTAATTGTAACGTATTGAGTCTTGCCTATTAGAATGCGCTATGTAAAATTCTGGTTCAAGTGGATTCGATTTAACAATAGCAAATAAAATTTTCTAAATCAATAAGAAAAAAACGTCTAGGAATTCTAGTAGTTGTGATAGAAAATTAGATCAAAACAATGAACATGTGCTTTCTTCTAATTGGTTAAATTCGAGGAATTGTAGTTTCTTCAAAAACTCAGTCTATTTTTTCGAAATCAACTAAATTTGCCTAAACTAAGCAAAAGTCATTCTTTTAAACTAATTTGCCTTAATTCAAGTTCAATGTCTTCGATTATTTACTAGCCCTCCAAACATACAAATCTCTCTTCCGAGACAAAGTGATGTTAGGTCTAATCAAGTAGTCCAATAACCAAATGTCAGCTTTTAGTTTTCCACTCGATTGTTTCAAGAATGCAAGCAAATTTCAGTCAAAAATCAACTCACAACAATCCAAACACTTTTGACAAAACAAAATCAAACTAATCATGAAAATAAGTACAATTGTATAGATTAAAATATGATCCAATAACACTTCCATAAACTACTAAATCTCTAGACTAAAGAAAACTATTCAGACATGATAAAATATTAGCAAACTAACCAACGATTGGCGAAATCTGAGTGAAAAGGAGATTGACTGAGATGACCTTTAACCAAGGGTTCCAGAACCGCCTCAAGAACAAATTCTCATACTCAAGACTCAGACCAACTCAATAACCAAACTAAAAACTACAAAATTTGAGAAAGAAACTAAAGCACTAATCTATGCTACTCTATACTTTTGCTTTACTTGGAATGATCTTGGATGCTCTCTACTACTGCAGAACGTCGCTCTTTATAGAGAAGCTCGGTCGATCTCAGCCACACAGCCGAGGAAAAACGAAGAGGCAGCAGTTACAGGCTCACCACGGTCCGTGGTGTGCACCACAGTCCGACTATGGTCTGTGCTAGAAGTGGGTTTTTGCTCATTCTTTGCTTTACGGACATGGCATAACATGGATGGCCGTGGGGGATGTCAAAATACAGTCATTGTAGGGCAAATACTGGGTAATATGGCTAAAAGTTCTGCAAAACACAACAAACAACTATATCCAAGCATAAATCGAGAATATGAGAAAATAACAACTTAAAGCACAATATTCTCCTGAAAATGACACAGAATAGCCCTAAAATGATATACATATTAGGCACTTATCACTTACTAAAAGTGAAAAGGAATTGATATCTAACCAATTGAATCAACATGTGTTAGTAAAATGAAAATAGAATATGATGCCTTTTCTATACTCATACAATGTATTGATCAAGAGCAAGCTGCCATAACATTGGTATTCTTTAAGGTTATTTAGTATCCAACTTTAGTGAGCACGAAGGAAATTATGATATTAGTATTTAGTTAAGATCAATGGCATAGAAAGAAGGAGCCCGAGTAAAGATTGAGAATGGTCACTAGTGAATTATATTCACCAAATAATTAAGAATGAGGAAAACATCACTTCAATTACTACAACCAAATGAATACTTAATGATCTAACTTTGCTGAAAGACACATATTTGATGGACTTTGATCTTGTTTGTCAAATATTAGCTATTTGAACTAACTGTTTATATTAATTGTTTGAATTAGCTGTTTTTAGAAAAAAATATTTGATAAAATTAGCTATTTCTAAAAAATATGTTAGTAAAGTTTCTTTTTCTTCACACCGAAAAAGAAGGGGATTATATTGAAGAAGTATCAACAAAGTTACACATGTCTTTTGCCGCCAGGTACGTAATAGATATTGGCACCCGCTCCTCCCAAATCCTATCATGAAGATCGCTCGATTAGAAATGGGCAACCGCATGAGCAATTGAGTTGCCTCCCTGTCTAACAAAAAGCCCAAGAAATAAACTCAAAACTAGCCAAAACTTGGATAGAATCAGAAATGAAAAAAACCTACAGTTGACCGAGGCTGCTCCTTAGCTTTTAGCTTGTTGATAAGAGATATACAATTGCCCTCCACCACCAATCTTGTGAAGTTGTGCAAGACCGCCTTCTTCAAGGGAAGAGACATGCCCCTGCTTCTTCAAACTCAGCTCCGTGAAATCCTTGGCCCTGTTTCACCCCTGCTACCACAACACTCTTAAGATGATCGTGGATCACAAACCCCCAACCTCTCTCCTTAGTCCCAACCCTTCCAGCATCAAAGTTCAACTTGAAAACCCCAGCACTCAGTGGAACCCAACAAGCCCCTCTACCCTCATCAGGAGCAGCAGGCATGCTTTTCAACTCCCGGTAGCGTCAGACAAAACTCATAGCCCTCCCCGCCTCGAGTCCCTTCTCCCAAAGATTAATCTATTACGAGCATTCCAACATTCCCATAGAACTGCTACAAATTCTCCTAGCTTATCTGGGTCAAGCGAAGTAGATGCATGCTCCAAATAGTCCAAAGCTGTGGAAAAAACCCTTGTCCAGAGACCTTCGTCAAAGTCGCTCCCCATCTAGATTTCTATTGCAAGGGGACAGGAATACAGGACATGGGTATCCTACTCCTCAAGTGCACCACATATCTCACACTTCATGCCAAAACCAATAAAGAAAATAAGCACAATTGTATAGATTGAAACATGATCCAATAACACTTCCATAAACTACTAAATTCCTAGACTAAATAAAACAATTCAGACATGATAAAATATTAACAAATCAACCAACGATTGGCAAAATCTGAGCGAAAAGGGGATTGACTGAGATGGCCTTCAACCAAGGGCTTTAGAACCGCCTGAAGAACAAACTCCCACACTCAAGACTCACACCAACACAATAACCAAACTAAAAACTATAAAATCTGAGAAAGAAACTAAAGTACTAATCTATGCTACTCTATACTTTTGCTTTGCTTGGAATGATGATCTTGGATGCTCTCTACTGCTGCAGAATGTCACTTTTTATAGAGAAGCTTGATCGATCTCAGCCACACAATCGAGGAAAAAAGAAGAGGCAGCAGTTACAGGCTCACCACGATCTGTGGGGTGCACAATGGCCCGACCGTGGTCTATGCTGGAACCGTGTTTTTGCTTATTCTTTGCTCTACGGACGTGGCATAACATTGATGACCATGTGGGATGTCAAAATATAGCCATTGAAGGGTAAATGTTGGGTAATAAGGCTAAAAATTCTACGAAGCACATCATACAACTATACCCAAGCATAAGTCGAGAATAGCAGAGTAAATAACAAATTAAAGCACAATATTCTCCTAAAAACGATACAAAATAAACCTAAAATGATGTACATATTAAGCTAAGCACTTATCAAACTCCTCCATGCTTAAACTATTATTTGTCCTCAAGCAATGCAAAGATTAAAAGTATACACAGCCTCCTCAGGATAGATATAGGTAATATTCAAATGGCAAATCTGATTCAAAGATAGCTCAAAAGGATACAAAAAATCATTAACAAACAAAATGGGGAATGAAATTTTCAAAAACCTATTTAATATACCAAAATGTCAAGCTTGAAAGCAATGTCCCCAAATTGTCAAATACAATCATTCAACATATGGAACAAGCGAAACTAGTAAGGCCGGTAGAACCTCACTATAGTTATGTGGCACTCAGCACTCATGTTTTTGAAATGTATATATTTATGAAGGTTCTCTCAAATCTCAACCTTAGATGCAGATCTACCATAAGCTTGGCAGGATTCTCAAATTCATCATCACTAAAAATGCAAACACATTAGACAATCATGAGGACTTTAATAGGATTGTAACGGGGCTAAGGGTAAAGGTAAGAGGGGAGCAAATGTCTTCGGAAATGAGGAGCTTGAAGCCAAAAATTAAGAGCTAAACAATTCCAATGCATCAAACAATATCCTTTTTAAACCTTATCAATTCAGAATAAATCCCCAAATGAAGAGAGAAAGAGTCGAAAATCATAATAACTTGCATTCCCAACAAGGCTAACCGCTTTCTTCGATTTTTTTTCCGTTCTCTTTTCATTTCTTTTCTTTTTCGAAATTTTTTTCTTTTTTTGTGATTTTTTTTGTAAGCACTTATTATTTTTTTAATTTTTTTCCAGAAAGGATAGTCAAGGGGGAAATCCATAACGAACTTTAAATTCTAACTCTTCTCCAAATTTTGTACAATAAAACAAGGGATTAATAAATATCTCACAATCCTACACCACACGATATCATTCTTATCTTACTAACACCCTATCAAACTTGATGCAAAAGAACAGAACACTCCTCTAGCCTTGGCTTAAAGTTAAGATAAATATTTGGCTATGGGTTATAATAGGAGGTTCAAATCAAGAAAAACGGATACAGGTTCAAAGGGGCTAATAAGGGATACAATACACAACCAGGGTGCCCATTTGGCCGTGGGGTTTAAACGAATCCAAGAAAAAATTGCCTCAATCATATTGCCTAAATGCAAACGCGAAATGTGATCTTGAATGAGAATCTAAGCAGGTTCTAGAGAAATGACGCCAAAAAAGAGTCACGCATGAAAGAAATATGAGACTAATAATGATAAACAATCTCTAAAGGCTCAAAGTCTCACGAAACATCTACCAAAGTCAAAACTAGCTCACTAGTAAACACATGCCAAAATCTTGTAAAAACTCATTAGAAAAATCATTTCACTTCCAACATGTGGTCAACACATGGAATTCTTTTCGAAAACTCATTCGCAAACATTTTATGCACTATTCGGGCGAATCAAAGGATCAAACTAAACTAAAGAAAGCTATCAAATCTATAGAGATCATCATCGAAGGTGTTTTTTTTTTTTTTTCTTTTTTTAAAGTTTTTTTTCCTTTTTTTATATGCATGCTTCTACAAACAATGCAAACTAAACTACAAAAGAAACTAATAAAAGAAAGAAACTAAAATGCAACCTAGAAGAAAACTATATGCACTTCTAAACTAAAACTAAAACAATTAAAAACTACAAAAACTACCACTAAAAACATATAAAAAGCAAAAACACACCATACAGAAACAGGCATCAGACGCCAAATATAATGACTAACTCCCCCATGCTTGAATCACACATTAACCTCAATGTGGGCACATAATAAAAAGGGAAGGGGAATAGCAGAAAACAAGATCAAAGAGAAGGAGGTGGAGGAGGATGGGGTGGTTGGCCATAGGAGATATGCCAATCTCACCAGGTCTTTAGACATGCCCTATAGTCTTAGAAGTATTGGGTTTGAGAAGTAAGCAACCCACGAAACTCATCGTGGCACTCTTGGATAAAGTCCCGAAGCGCGGCGCTCTCAGAAGCAACAAACTCTCGGAGGGAAAATTGCTCCTCTCGAATGGACCTAAGGGTGTCTTGGATGTCAGAATAGTCATATGGAGGTGGTCGAGAGGAAGACCTCGGTTCTGCTTGACTAGATCGAGGGAGTGGTTGGTGGGGTACAGGTCGAACAACCTCCTCATCACCAGGTACCCAATAAAGGTTACCTCGGTGAAGAAGGGTGGTGTGATCAACATTGGGAAGTGGCAAAAGTCGGTCCCCTGGGTAAATCCAAGATAAACGGCCAGCCTCAACTTTACAGAAGTTCATAATCTCAAAAGCAGCTTGATCAAGCCGCTCATACCTGAAAATTCTATTCTCAGGGTTGGGCTCAATACCCAAGAATCCAAAAATAGTAGTTATTATTCCACCAATGACTATCCTACCTTTAGTGCTAATAGTACCACTATGTAATTGCCTAGCTAAGAATGAACCTGGGTCAAGCTGGTCTCCATTAAGCATGCATGACAGAAGATACAACTCAAAACGTCTCGGGACATTCAGACTATTGTCCCGAGCAAACAAAGAATAAGCCAAGATATGCTGAGCTACTCTAATGTAGAGGTTTCCAATATGCGTACATTTTGACGAACCGGTACTGTACCTAACACTCCCCGAAAGTTCAGCCCAAAATGTATTCGAGTTGAATTTGCAGGGGACTTGACAGTGTGATAAGTCCATCCTAGGGGGAAAGCCGAAAATACTGTTGAAGGTACCTAGGTTCAGTTCATATAATTGTTCCTGCAAATAAAATGATATATATTCGGCTTGATATTGAGGCCCTCCAGTGACCTCGACATGGAGTGTACTAAGGAATTCTAGGGTTAGGTTCGTATATGTATGCCATTTAATTTCTAAAAAGTGGACAATACCACTCTAGCAAACAACTAACGAATATCATCCAAAATTTCCAACCGGGCTAACAAATCCTCATCATAATATCTAGTTGCTACAACCATATATTCATTCAAGCAATTATACTTAACAACATGACCAGGATGCGTTAAATCAAGGAGCTGAGGAATGTTACCTTTGGCACATGCAAACAGTGGATGCTCGGGATGTTCTTTGAGGTCGGGGTGGTGTTTGACTTGAAGAACCAACCTCCTTGGTGCTCCTTGGTCTCTTGTTTGGTGCCATTATTGTGATCTTGAAACAAAAACAAAACTAAAACCAAAAGTAAGAACTAAAACCTAGAAAATTAAAGAAATTAAATAAAAATATGAAAAAATAAGAGAGAAAATGATGGGTATGGTGGATGAGTGAAGAAGAGATGAATTTGAAGTAAAAGAAGAAGAAAGAGAGGGATTTTAAGGAGAAAGATAAAAAATTGAGTGAAAGGAAAGGATTTGGTGTGAAAATGATTGCAAATGGTAAAGAAATGAGGGAAGATTAGTGAGATTTGGTTATAGAGTTTGGAGAGAGAAAATGCGGATAGAGAAAGAGTATGTCGAGAGGTTGAAGAAGAAAGGGGGGAAGTGAAGAGGCACCACGGTCAAAAACCTAGACCGCGGTCTGTAGCCACACGCCGTGGGGCTCACCACGGACCGTCCATGTGTCTGCTGGCATTCGATTTTTTTTTGAGTTGGCACCCCACAGCCGTATTTCTGGGGTACTGACCGTGGTGCCAACATTTTATTCATATATATTTTTTCTTTTTTAAATTTTTTTAATTTCGCATATATAGCTACAGAAATTAATAAAAATCTAAACTATAAAAAGGAAAAAGGAAAGAAAGCTTGGGTTGCCTCCCAAGAAGCGCTCTTTTAAGGTCAAGAGTTTGACCCTTGTTCTAGGCTTGGTCCGAATCAGATAGTGTATGGACATTGGCTTTGTCTCGGACCACAAAATCAAACTTATTCAGTTGAATGTACCATCTTAAAAGTTCTGGTTGCATGTCCTTTATCTTCATAACTTAGTGCCATAGCGCACTATCTGCATACAAAACAAATTGCTCTTATGGCCCATCAGACGGGCTATCATCAACTCATTCAGCCCCTACATCAAAATCTACATCAAAACCTTCCACAGGGGGTATAGAGAGAATAGTTTGTGCAAACCTGCAATAATCACTCATTAAAGACTCATTAGAAATAGGGGCCTCAATCTCGGGCTTATTAGGTGGCATAGGAGCAGCAAACTCTACTTTAACATACCCTTGGTAGGGTTCTCATAAGAAATCCAGTTAGAATCAAGAGAATTTTCACAATTCCAGACATTCTCCATATCAATCTCAGGGGAAAGGGGTAATTCATCCAATATAGAAGAATGAGGAGAAACCATATCCTCTTTCTTATAATTAAACACAGCAAAGTGCCCTTGCACCTCAAAAGATACACGACCATCTCTTACATCAATGTGGAAACTATCTGTCGCCAAAATGGGCCGACCTAGGATAATTTGGACATCGTCAGTTTCAGGCATATCAACTATAATAAAGTCCTCCAACACCAAAATGTCTCCTATATTGACTGGCACATTATCCAATTTGCTTATAGGTTGCGTCACAGAATCATCAGTTAATTGTAGTGAAAAAGATGCGGCTAGTAACAGTCCTAGGTGCAGCTTATGAAACAAAGAATAGGGCATTATACTGACACTTGTACCTAGATCACATAGACTTCTCTCAATTTCTACCTTTCCTATAATGTAAGGGATAGAAAAACTACCTGGGTCAGGAAGCTTAGGGGGGAAAATGGTTGGGATCTTAACAGTATCATTCTCTTTGAAAGTGGCAGTTATGCGATTATTGTTACTCTCCTTATTACCAACCATGATTATCTCTGCATCCTCTTCCATTGGTACTTCCTCAGAGTCAATTAAGTCCTCTTCTTCCTTCATGGTAACATAGATACATTGCTCACGAGGGTTAGATTCAGGTCTGGTAGGAAGTCTATCTGAGGGCGTAAATAAGAAACTAGCCTTTTGGGCAATTTGTGCTTCTAACATCTTATTATGAGCCATAAGCACATCAACCTTTGAGGCTAATTGCTTAATATACTCATCTTTTTTTTTATTGTGCCATAAGCATATTTTCTATCATCACCTCTAGATTAGACTTTTGGGCATCTAAGAAGGGAACGAGGGTCTTTGAAATCCAGGGGGTACTCTAGCAGTCATAGGGGCATAGTCACAGTGTTTGGATTCGACTTGTAAGAGAAATTCATATGATTCTTCCAATTCGGATTATAGATATTATAGTAAGGATCATTGGTTGGTCTCGGATTGAAATTTTGAACAAAATTAACTTCATTAGGGTCCTGGAAAAAAGGATTCCCAGCTTGACAATTTAGAGTTATATGCTCAATTGAACCACAAATTTCATGAAGGGTAGGAATACTAGAGTTCACAGCATTAATATTCATTTGGTCTAGTCTATAAGTCATGGCATCTACTTTAGTATAAAGTAACGTAATTGCATCAACTTTATGCTTACCTCCAACCCGCTTGGGTTGGATTCGTTCAGCAGACCATTGGAAGTTGTTAAGCGTCATCTCCTCCATCAGATTATAGGCTTCATTCTTAGTCTTGCTTATCAGAGTTTCTCCTGCTGCCGCATTAATAGTGGACCTCACAGATTGGGTTACACTGTTATAAAAGGGTTGGATTATCACCCGATACTGAAGACCATGATGGGGGCACAAACGTAACAGATCTTTAAAACGCTCCCAGGCTTCATAGAGTGTCTCGTCATCTCTTTGCAGAAAGTTAGTAATCTGATTCCTTAGGCTCGCTGTTTTGCTTGGAGGAAAGAACTTGGCGATAAATGCTCTTGTCAACTCATCCCAGGTGGTTATGCATCCAGATGACAAAGAGTGCAACCAAGCCCTCGCTTTGTCCCTCAATGAGAAAGGGAATAAGTGCAACCGAATCGCATCACTAGAGACTGCATTTAATTTCAGTGTATCACACAACTCTAAAAAGATCGAGAGGTCCAGATTTGGGTCTTCTGAGGGAGTTCCGCCAAGCTGAGACTGTTGCACCATGGAAATGAGTACCGGTTTGAGCTTGAAGTTGTTGGCATCGACAGAAGAGCGAGCAATGCTTGAGGCGATCCCCTGGACTTCTGGGGTAACAAAATCACGAAGCGTCCTTCGTTGGTCACCTTCTGCCATGTTTGAATTCCTTCTTGCCTCGCGTCTTTGCTCTTCAATCTTTTGCTTTTTCCTCCTTAAGCTAAAAGTCCTTTCAATCTCTGGATCAGGTTCGTATAAGATCGGACTTCAGATAAATTAGGAAAAATTCCTATAAGCACTTTCACCAACACTACCAGCGTAATTTAAACTAGCAAAGAAAGAAAAAGAACAAAAAATAACAATAAAAAATAATAAAATACTTAGTCACTTTCATAAGACTAACTCAATAGTTAACAGTTCCAGTCCCGGGCAACGGTACCAAAAACTTGATCATACTGCCGCAAGCTCACGGATAGTCGTAATATAGATAAAAGATATTGTTCTTTAGGGACTAATTGTTGCCTATCAGAATGTGCTAAGTAAAATTCTGGTTCAAGTGGATTCGATTTAACAATAGCAAATAAAATTTTCTAAATCAATAAGAGAAAAACGTCTATGAATTCTAGTAGTTGTGAAAGAAAATTGGATCAAAATAATGAACATGTACTTTCTTCTAATTGGTTAAATTTGAGGAATTGTAGTTTCTTCAAAAACTCAATCTATTTTTTCGAAATCAACTAAATTTGCTTAAACTAAGCAAAAGTCGTTCGTTCAAACTAATTTGCCTTAATTCAAGTTCAATGTCTTCGATTATTTATTAGCCCTCCAAACATATAAATCTCTCTTTCGAGACAAAGTGACGTTAGGTCTAATCAAGTAGTCCAACAACCAAATGTCAGCTTTTAGTTTTCCACTCGATTGTTTCAAGAATGCAAGCAAATTTCAGTCAAAAATCAACTCACAACAATCCAAACACTTTTACAAAACAAAATCAAACTAATCATGAAAATAAGCACAATTGTATAGATTAAAATATGATCCAATAACACTTCCGTAAACTACTAAATCTCTAGACTAAAGAAAACTATTCAGACATGATAAAATATTAGCAAACTAACAATGATTGGCGAAATCTGAGTGAAAAGGAGATTGACTGAGATGACCTTCAACCAAGGGTTCCAGAACCGCCTCAAGAACAAATTCTCATACTCAAGACTCAGGCCAACTCAATAACCAAACTAAAAATTACAAAATTTGAGAAAGAAACTAAAGCACTAATCTATGCTACTCTATACTTTTGCTTTACTTGGAATGATCTTGGATGCTCTCTACTACTGCAGAACGTCGCTCTTTATAGAGAGGCTCAGTCGATCTCAGCCACACAGCCGAGGAAAAACGAAGAGGCAGCAGTTACAAGCTCACCACGATCCGTGGGGTGCACCACAGTCCGACTATGGTCTGTGCTAGAAGTGGGTTTTTGCTCATTCTTTGCTTTACGGACATGGCATAACATGGATGGCCGTGGGGGAGGTCAAAATACAGTCATTGTAGGGCAAATGTTGGGTAATAAGGCTAAAAGTTCTGCAAAACACAACAAACAACTATATCCAAACATAAATCGAGAATATGAGAAAATAACAACTTAAAGCACAATATTCTCCTGAAAATGACACAGAATAGCCCTAAAATGATATACATATTAGGCACTTATCACTTACTAAAAGTGAAAAGGAATTGATATCTAACCAATTGAATCAACATGTGTTAGTAAAATGAAAATAGAATATGATGCCTTTTCTATACTCATACAATGTATTGACCAAGAGCAAGCTGCCATAACATTGGTATTCTTTAAGGTTATTTAGTATCCAACTTTAGTGAGCACGAAGGAAATTATGATATTAGTATTTAGTTAAGATCAATGACATAGAAAGAAGGAGCCCGAGTAAAGATTGAGAATGGTCACTAGTGAATTATATTCATCAAATAATTAAGAATGAGTAAAACATCACTTCAATTAGTACAACCAAATGCATACTTAATGATCTAACTTTGCTGAAAGACACATATTTGATGGACTTTGATCTTGTTTGTCAAATATTAGCTGTTTGAACTAACTGTTTATATTAATTATTTGAATTAGCTGTTTTTAGAAAAAAATATTTGATAAAATTAGCTATTTCTAAAAAATATGTTAGTAAAGTTTCTTTTTCTTGACACTGAAAAAGAAGGGGATTATATTGAAGAAGTATCAACAAAGTTACACGTCTTTTGTCGCTAGGTACGTAATAGATATTGGCACCCGCTCCTCCCAAATCCTCTCATGAAGATCGATCGATTGGAAATGGGCAACCGCATGAGCAATTGAGTTGCCTCCCTGTCTAACAAAAAGCCCAAGAAATAAACTCAAAACTAGCCAAAACTTGGATAAAATCATAAATGAAAAAAACCTATAGTTGACCGAGGCTGCTCCTTAGCTTTTAGCTTGTTGATAAGAGATATACAATTGCCCTCCACCACCAATCTTGTGAAGTTGTGCAAGACCGCCTTCTTCAAGGGAAGAGACATGCCCCTGCTTCTTCAAACTCAGCTCCGTGAAATCCTTGGCCCTGTTTCACCCCTGCTACCACAACATTCTTAAGATGATCGCGGATCACAAACCCGCAACCTCTCTCCTTAGTCCCAACCCTTCCAGCATCAAAGTTCAACTTGAAAACCCCAGCACTCGGTGGAACCCAACAAGCCCCTCCACCCTCATCAGGAGCAGCAGGCATGCTTTTCAACTCCCGGTAGCGTCGGACAAAACTCACAGCCCTCCCCGCCAAAACACGCCAATTCGAGTCCCTCCTCCCAAAGATAAATCTATTACGAGCATTCCAACATTCCCATAGAACTGCTACAAATTCTCCTAGCTTATCTGGGTCAAGCGAAGTAGATGCATGCTCCAAATAGTCCAAAGCTGTGGAAAAACCCCCTATCTAGAGACCTTCGTCAAAGTCGCTCCCCATCTAGATTTCTATTGCAAGGGGACAGGAATACAGGACATGGGTATCCTACTCCTCAAGTGCACCACATATCTCACACTTCATGCCAAAACCAGGAATCCTTTTAGCAAGATTTACCTTGGTGGCCAGCGCATACATGCCCACCTTCCAGCCGAATAGTTTAATTATGTGGGGAACTTGCTGCCCCCAAATAGTCTTCCAAATCTTGCCCCCCGCCCCAACTTCTCGATGGGCCTTCCAGGCTTCTCAAAGCGCTCGCCACATGGCAAGCATATCTTACCGTAAACTCACCTCTGGAATCAAAATGCCATATAAGCTTATCATTTGGTCATGAATCACATAGAGGACTTTGGAGAATATAGTCGACATCACAAGGGAAAACCGTTCGCGTACCAATTCTTCATGCCTTTATTTACGAATTAGTTTTTAACGATATGTGGTGCATTTTTTCCAAATTTGTGGTCAATTATTTCATTTCCTTAAAACGCTCTTACCAAAAGACTAATGGACATAACTTTTTCGAAAAGACCTTTTTGGAGTCAAATAGCTACTGCAAACAACTCTTTAATTTACCGAACATCATTTGGCTATTTGACTTGATCAAAACAGCCAAAATCATTTCAAACATCTATTTTTGGCCACATACCCCCTCTATGAAGAATCTTCTAAACTTTCATCACTTTCATATGCTAATTCCATAGTAACTTCTTTTCATATTCTTAACCTTCTCCAAAATTGCGCTATTGGTGTCCTAATATTCAATGAATGTTCAACCTGACAAGAAGTAGTTTTCACTGTAAACATGATTTATCCCATCAAAACGAATTGCACTTTCATGCTCCAATATAGAGCAGAATTGCAGATTAAACTCATATTACCTTTAAATGATGTAAATTCTAGCATTACATTTGGATATTTTTAAACTACGCTAAAACAAAACTCATATTAAACGTTTTTGTTGTTAAAGATAATTCTTATTAAACAGCTATGAATAGTCTAGTTTTTGAATTGACAATTTTGGCAATCACAACACCTCTATCATTACCTTGAGTGTTAAAAAACGAAAAAAATATGTTATAGGCATTTGGACAGGTGGAAGGGCAAGTGTTTGGCATTATGGGGCACTCAACATGTTATTCACAAGCAAATGACCGAACTGCAAGGAAAGACGAATCGCGCTGTATAACTTGTATTGGTTGATTTGAGGTTAGAAAAATATAAAATGATAAATGTCTTACCGTAATATATTATTTAAGTGTCATGTTTTTACTTAAGATAGATATTATCACAAATTAAATTTAAGACAATGATATGATTGAAACATAAAAGGATATCAAAATTTATAAATTGAGTAAAATTATCTTTTCATACATGATTTTTCACATTTATAAAATTACTCATAATACGTGTTCACAAATGAGATTAATCTGATTAAGGTGTTGGTTTGTGTTTATTAGCATAGCCAACGACCATTAAAGGTTTTCAACTCATACAACAACAAAAACAACACAGCAACACCTCCCAGTGTAGGTTGCGCTTACACGGGATCCGGAGAGATCCAAATGTATGCAATCTTACCTCTACCGGCATCCCTGCATGTAGAGAAAGGTTTTCAACTCGTAATAAGTAGTAATTATTAATAATTTGACGATTTTAAATCACAAAATACATTAATTTGAATTAAAATAAAATGTTTAAGAATGTCTTATTACAAAATACGTATTATTATTCTTAAAAAATAGAGGGAAAAAAAGAAGAAGATAAAAAGTCCATGTTATTTAGCTAGATGTGGCGGGGATTATGACTATGATTATGAGTTTGGAAGGAGTGGAATGTTGACGAAGCTCAGCAACATGACAAGGTGCACTTCCCCTACATTTCCCCCGCCTCCTTTTCGTTTCTTGCAACCCTCATTCACCGGGTCAGTGAATAATCACTGCTCCTCATTTTCCACCTTGTCCAATTGAATAATTGATCTTTTTCACTCTGTAAATACAGTCATTTTGATCATGACTCTAGATTTTCGGTATTTATTCAAAGTCTAGCTAATAAAAATTAATCCATGCTTAATAATTAGATTTAAATAAGTCGGACTTATATGTAATTTAAGTTTTAATATGAAACTCTTTTAATTTAATTTGACTTAAGAGTTTGTACTGATTTGATTGAGACTAATGTATAATTATTTTTACTTACGAGACAAATTTAAAGAAACACCTAACAACTCTAAAATCGGTCACGTTTAATTACAACCTATGACGAATTTCACACGCAAAAAAATCCAAAATTTACCTACCTCGAATTCAGATCGAATGACTTATTTTTAGAAAAAACCGAAAAACAAAAAATAACGGCCCCAAAATTTACGGTCCTTGCCCGATGCCCGCCCTTGAAATTGAAATCCCATCCTCAACTGAACTCCGCATCCCCCCCCCCCCTCTCTCTCTCCCGCTCTCCCTCTCCAACAACTGTCTGATACCCATACTATGGACGTTTGCCGGCAACCTCCGAAAGCCGCCGCCGGAGAAGGCGGCGTCACCTCCGACGACCACAAAGACCGCCTTCCAAAGGCATCAGACGCCCTCCCTCTGCCTCTGTACCTAACCAACACGGTGTTCTTCACGCTGTTCTTCTCGGTGGCGTATTACCTCCTCCACCGGTGGCGCGACAAGATCCGGAACAACATCCCCCTCCATGTCGTCACCTTCTCGGAGCTCTCCGCCATTGTCTCTCTCATCGCCTCCCTCATCTACCTCTTCGGCTTCTTCGGGATCGACTTCGTCCAATCCTCCTCCACTTCCTCATCGGAGACTCACAATTCCGATCACCCTTCGCGCAATCCCGATCGAATTTCTCTCGCCTCCGATGCCGACGAGGCGCTGGTGGCCGCCGTGGTCGACGGCACTCTCCCGTCGTACTCGCTCGAGTCGCGACTCGGAGACTGCCGGAGAGCGGCGACGATTCGTCGGGAAGCGGTGGAGAGGATCACCGGAAGGTCGATGGAGGGTTTACCGTTGGAAGGGTTCGACTACGAGTCGATTCTAGGGCAATGCTGCGAGATGCCGATCGGATATGTCCAGATTCCGGTGGGAGTCGCCGGACCTCTCTTGCTCGACGGATACGAGTTTACCGTGCCAATGGCAACCACCGAGGGTTGCCTCGTCGCCAGCACGAACCGAGGGTGTAAGGCCATCTACGCCTCCGGTGGTGCCAGTAGCTTCGTGCTCAAGGACGCTATGACCAGAGCTCCGGTGGTTAGGTTTCCCTCTGCTAAGAGGGCTTCTGAGTTGAAGTTCTTCCTTGAAGACCCCCTCAATTTCGACACCCTCGCCATCGTCTTCAACAAGTACTTACTCTATTTGGTGGTTTTCTAAGCTTAGTTATTGATCCATGTTTCGATTGTTTGGTTCTGAATGGTGTTAGTGTTTGCCATTCATTTGTACAGATCCAGTAGATTTGCGAGGTTGCAGACCATACAATGCTCGATTGCAGGGAAGAATTTGTATATAAGGTTTAGCTGCACAACAGGGGATGCCATGGGGATGAACATGGTGTCCAAAGGTGTCCAGAATGTCCTTGATTTCCTTCAAAATGATTTTCCTGACATGGATGTCATTGGCATCTCTGGTTAGTCATCAAATCAAGCTCGTACTTTTATGCATTTTTGTCACCTATAACCGAAAGCAAAGCCAATGGACTTACCGGTGCAGTCTACGATGGTTACATTAAACCTCTCTCTAACTTTTTGCCCTCCAAGTCTCACCCTCTTTAATAATTGACTTATTATTTTAACTCATCAAATACAATAATACCCGTGAACCCACACATTAACACCCAACTACTACTTTAAAATTCAAAAACAAAACAAAAAACCAATAAAAATTATTAAAAAATCAAAAAAAAAAAAGAAAAAAGGAAGGGGGAAGGCTCGCCCCCTGCAGCCTCCCCGAGGGCTAGAGGCCGTGAGCCAGCCAGTGCACGCCGGCAGGTGGCCCGGTGACTCGTCCCCCTCCATTTCCTTCCAGCGGGGCGACCACTGCGTCTGCTCTAGCCATCTCTATTCAAATCAGCTTTGTTAATTAGTATTCTTAGTCCTATTCTGAACAGTTGGCATTACTATACTATTACTAGTATTTGTGTTGGTTTTTCAATCATGTGTCTACATGTTTATGCCAGTATGTTATTATTTGTCCCCCATTTTCAATTAATTGTGTATTAATCATCCTTGTCATTTATTCCGACTTGATATCGATCTTAAGTCAATAAATTAATGGCATTGCCTGCTTCTGCAAATGATTTTCCAGGGTCTTGATTCCCAGCATCTCTAGGATGCCATGCTGTTTGCATGATTTGGTTGCTTCTCGAGTTCTCACTAATATTATAATCGCGTTTTAAAAACAGCACCGAGCCTTGCTGAGCCAACAAAGTTGTATTAGCTATGCCTGCTCTATGGGACCACATTAACCTAACTGCTCCCTTTGCTTCTTTTAATGCTCTATTGCTTCTTTTTTTAACTCTTAACCTTTTGTTTTTTTCCTTTTTTGCCTCCATTCATAGAGTATTGTTACTCAACTTCAAGGAGTTGGTGGGCAATGTGCTACCATTAGGGACTACTTCCCTGTTCCTTGAGGAATATCATAGAGTACAAATCCCGCTGAATCCTCAATCCATGATGTACAAGTGGATTATTCCGTGTCCTTCTACAAGATTGCTTAATTTGGATTTTCTATGATGCAGTCAAAACTTGCAAACATAAAGTTACTATCTTTTGGCCAACTTTTTGACAATGGATAACAATATGAATGCTTCCCTGAAAAAAGGGGAAAAAAACCAAAGAAAAGGATATAAAAATATGCATGAATCATGGAGCAGAAAGAAAATGTCTATTGCATGATACCTCATTGCAAAATTTGCTTTATGGTTATTGCGTATGCCTTTATGAGGAATTATCCACTAGTTAGTTTCTTAATGGAGATGCTATGTGAATATAGTGGCCCAGAATTTGAATCAAGTTAGATGTCCATATGGCGGATCTATCGGTACTGGATTCCTGGACTTCGTCTTGATTTGGATAGGACTCTTCTGTTCAATGCAGTTTGTGGTTGTCATATTCCGGCGGCTTCGGCTTAAAATACTTGTATTTCCTATGCCTAATTTGCCTTTGTTGCATAAAATTGCTTAGGAAACTTTTGTTCGGACAAAAAGCCTGCTGCAGTAAACTGGATTGAGGGACGTGGAAAATCCGTTGTCTGTGAGGCGGTGATCAAGGAAGATGTGGTGAAGAAGGTGTTGAAAACCAATGTAGCCGCTCTTGTAGAGCTTAATATGCTGAAGAATTTAGCTGGCTCTGCTGTGGCTGGGGCTCTTGGTGGTTTTAATGCCCATGCCAGCAATATAGTTTCAGCAATTTTTATAGCCACTGGACAGGATCCTGCTCAAAATGTTGAAAGTTCCCACTGCATCACCATGATGGAAGCCGTTAATGATGGCAAAGATCTTCATATATCTGTGTCTATGCCATCCATTGAGGTAACTCCAGCTTTCCATATTAAGTATGAGCTTCTCATCTCATCATTCAGCCAGATTCTGACCCTATATTTTGCTTAATGTCCTTGCCACCTGGCTTGTGTCTTTTGATTTAAGTCCTCTGACCTGTTAGGTTATGGCACTTTGGCCCTGTTCTTTCCGTGGGTAAATTGGGTAGGTAAAAGGATGGAGTGGGTTGAATTTTTAATGTGATAAATTAAACTTGGTTAAAATAGTGAAAGTGGGTTAAAGTAGGTTGAAGTGGATTGAAGTAAGTTGAAGTAGGTTGAGATTGGTATTTTAGAATTTACCCACGACAAGAACAGGCCCTTCATGGTGGTTAATTAGTCTCACTCAAATAACGTCTTAGTTGATTTCATGGCTAAAGTTGATCTGGTCTATCTTTTCATTTCAGCACTGTATGGTTGCATTAGCAGGTAGTGTAGAATTAGCCTACAGGCATTACCCGTGATTTTTTAGGGAACACCTAGACAAAGAGGTAAGGGTCCTCAATAGCAAGGAACAACACGCTTTCCCTTTGCTGTCACGTGTCGTATATTTAGTGCTGTAATTTGTTCTGTGTGCATATGGCTTATTGGCTATTGCATACCACATCAGACAAACCGTGTTGAAAATGACTGTTGGAATGCAACTGTCTTACGCATGATGTAGGTTGGTACAGTTGGAGGGGGTACTCAGCTTGCATCTCAAGCTGCATGCCTGAACCTCCTTGGGGTGAAGGGTGCGAGTAAAGGGTCACCAGGGTCAAACTCAAGGCTCTTAGCCTCCATAGTAGCAGGCGCTGTTCTAGCCGGAGAGCTGTCCCTAATGTCAGCCATTGCAGCCGGGCAGCTGGTGAAGAGCCACATGAAATACAACAGATCATGCAGGGATGTTTCCAAGGCCACCTCTTGAGGAAAACCGGAGCTTGGAATTGCCGGCTGCATAAGGAAAAGAGGCTGGGAGAAACATGTGGAAGCAAAGCTAGGCTTTTGTGGTGGTGGGTCAGGTCACAGGGGGGATATTTCTAGTGTTTTGCTGGCTGGGAATGTGATTGTGAACCTGCCCCATAAGCAGCTGGAAAAGTCGCAATAATCAAGTGTGGTGTTGGAGACATCCAACGTGGATAGCATAGTACTCTCTCTCTCTCTCTCTCTCTCTGCGTCTCTGTGTGTATGTGGTGCGTGCCTACTTTAGTTGTGTGAATATGGGGGGTCAGAAAAATATCGAATGCATTTTGGCTTGTGAAGTGATTGTTCAATTAATTCAGGGCTGTTATTTTGGTTGGTCCCTTCCGCGTTGTTAGTCGTATGTTTTGGTTTCAGGTGGGGGCCCACCTGTTGCTATTCAGGTGTTAAACTTTGTTCCTATTGTTAATGTTGTACAAAGAACGTGGTTTCCTCTGGATTGAATGATGAATCTCCCATTCTTTAATGTTACCGAACATTGTGCTGCTACCACTGCGTCTAAGTGTGCAAAGAACTTTGTCCAGAGCCCCTCCCCAAATGAAAAAATCACGAGACTCGATGAGAAAGTATGTCCTGCTTAGCTACTCGTTTCAATTACACGTTATAGCATTCCAATAGGGAGTTAGTTTTTTGGTTCATCAGTAAGTATATACTTCTGCCACATCAGCTTGGGAGCTAACTTTTTAGCTTACAATCCTCCGTTTCTTCAATACAAGATTCACTATTTTGACTCATCAAATAAAATAATATTTATGGATCCTACCACTAGATATACTTTATTATTTTTTGGGGGCCCAAAATGGCATTGTTTAAATCAATGTAAATATTTTTTCCTATCTTTGAAAAATAATCTATAGTTATCTAATTCAATAAAAATAATTTGTTTTTCTTTGAAAAAAATTCAAGCAAAAACAAAAATTTATCAAATTTCATCAAAAAATTTCTACCAAAAGAGTCCAAAAGGAAAACATGGGTCAACCCACAAAAAAATTCAATAGAAAAAAGAAAAATTACCCGGCCAAAAATTTTCCCTCTCCAAAAAAAAAAGAAAAATCAAAATTGGAGCAAGAAAAAGGAAAAAGCATGAAAAATCTGACGAGCGGCTCAGCTGGGCAAGCCAGCTCGTGAGCCATGGGGCATGAGCCAGCTGCTCCCCGGTCTTGAGCGGCTCCCACACAAGCCAATGTCATTTTTTGGCTTGCGGCTGTTCGTTGAATGGGCTATTAATTACAGAGGACTACCAAAGATTCAAAAACATATTTGTTAATGTAAATCCGATAAAGATGTAATATTGAAAAGTGATTTGGATAGAGAGGATAAAAAATGAATAGTTTGCAGTAGATACCAGAGCGTATGATGGTGGTGAACTGATGATTTAGAGTCTACATTCAAACATGTGATTAGTAAAAAAGATTATTAGTGATTCAATATGTCTCTAACTACTATTTTTAATATAAATTCATGTCAAACCCTTGCATAGTTGATACTATTACGTAAGTGGGTTTTGATCATTTCACCATTTGGCACTTTATATGCCCATTCCCCATAATAATATTGACTTAGCAAATGTGTCTTTGTTTAACAAAGACTGCGATACATCAAATAACACGCCAGCGTTTTGGGCTCCATAATATTTTACTGGGCTAGGTGAATATTACATCAAAACTCATTGACAAATTAGGTCATTCAATTTTCCAAATGACGTTAACATTAAGCCGGTTGGTTTGATTGGTGTTATCACAAAAATCCCCCCTCCCCCCTCTTTGGGGGGTGGGTGGGTGTTATTGGAGGGGGCCCATGTTATTTTTTTCTAGATCTTGGGTCATCTATTATACTGAAGTTGAGTAACTATTAACTCAATAAGGAGTAGAATTCTCTCATCATAGAAGCTTTTTCATTCACAATATTCGAACCCGAGAACTTGCTCAAGGATAACAAGTACTAAACCACTTGAATAAATCTGTGTTGATATGTTATAGCCCTGTTTTTTTCATGAGTCAATTCTAATACACCAACATTAACCCATTTCAACTTACTTTAATCTATTTCAAACCACTTCAAACCACTTCAATTCATTTTTACTATTTTAACCAAGTTCAATTTATCACATAAAAAAAAATCAACTCATTTCAACCTACTTCACCCACCTTAACGTACTTCAATCTATTTCAACCTATTTTACCCTTTTACCCACTCAATTTACCTATGAAAAGAACATACCCTATGTTAAATAAGCTTTACTACTAATACTAGGTTAGGTAAACATGTATTAATCTACGTAATTTTACGTATTTGTATAAAAAACTAACTATCTTATTCGAATTGCAATTAAATAATGAGATTGTGCCGTGACATCACCAAGGGACCCAAGGCAACCTGCACAACCTCAACACTTGGTGCATAATTATTAGGTTCATCTAGCCATTGTTATGATTTTTAAAATAAATTACCCAATCACATACTTAGCTCCATTTACATGCCCAAAAGTAATCTCTTTCACTTGGTATGCCACAAGATACGCTTCCACCGCATGAGATGTCGCAGCTGCCGAAGAGCTCCTAGTCTGTGAGGTTCGGAGTGCCTTGGCCACTTTTTCTACCCGGGCTCGAATCTGAGGGGCGGGGGAGAATTTGTGTCTTTTATATGACTTTACGGGTGGACTTTGGTTTCTGAACTTCGGGCTCATACTTCAACATCCTTTATCTCTTGGCCTGTTAAGGCCCATTGAATATCACTGAAACATGAGCCCAGTAGGCTGGCCAACTTACCATTAAAAAACAAATAAATAAATATGAGATGTCGAAGCTGTAATAGAAGCAGTGCATGAATTCCGTGAAATTCCTTTTTAAAACCAACCAATATCAACCACATGAATTGCATACTATATGAGACACAAACGAAATGACGGAAATGAAATTCCAACGGTCCACATGGCATATTGTGGGAAAATATTGTGAAAAAGACATGCAAGCATTTGATTTGAATTTGAACACCGTTAAATTTTTTATATTAATTAGGCTTTCAACAAATGAGTTATACATACAAGCTCAAATAAGATTTCATTTCAAAATCAATTGACAATGAGTGGAGTTACCCATAAGCTTATGTACATGCTCAAGTCCTTCAATTTTATCAATGTGGGACAACACCCACTTTTATATTCTTTGAATTTTATCAATGTGAGACAATATCTACTTTCATACTCCAACATGCCCCCTCACGTGTGGGCTACTAATAAGGTCCAACACGTGCACACAATTTTAATCAAACAGGGACGGTGGCAAATCAAAATTGAGCACCTGCTCTGGTACCATGTTAAATTTTATATATTAATTAGGCAATTAATAAAGAGTCATGCATATAAGTTCAAATGAGGTTCCATCCCAAAATCAATTGGCAATAGGTGGTATTACCCACAAGCTTATGTACATGCTCAAGCCCTTCAATTTTATTAATATGGGACAACACCCACTTTTATATTTTTTGAATTTTACCAATGTGGGACAGTGCCCACTTTCATACTCCAATAAACACTAGGCCTGCAATCTGGAAAGTCCCATTTGTATTTGTAGTGCAACACCTGCTCATATACTATAGACATTACGTATTTTATGCTGAAATCTGAAAATATAAAGCTTGAGGATGATGTACAACCGAAATTGAAATTGAAATCTGAAAAATGTAAAGCCTGAAGTATGAAACAATTAATGTTGTTTTATATGGATATCAGTTAGATTAATTGACACAGTATCTGAAAGTTGACATTGAAGACTTGCGTTCAAAATTTGCGTACTTCAATTTTCACGTCTCATTTGCACAGAAAAAGGAAAACTAATGCTTTTCTACGATTCAGTGGGGTAACGCAAAGACAATTTACATATGAAACAGCAACCCCCAACCCAAAAAACACTTAGGCGGAGTAAACTGCATTAGTTTGGTTTAAACTTTGAACCACACTATGGGCATTACAGGAATCGATGTAGACGTGGTTAATCGTTGGGTTTCGAAGTTGGATGATCCACTAATTAGTCCCTCAACCTTGTAATTCTTGTTTAGGAGGAATTTCATCAAAACATTAGCCGTTGATAATCCAAATTTTGTTTTTATTAGTTATAGCCTTAAGATAGTGAATATAATGTGAGATGAAAAGCAGGAAATTAGCAATAGATAAAGGTCCTGTTTGGCAAACAGCTATTAGCTGTTTATATTAACTGTTAGATGTTTGAGTTAGCTGTTTGTATTAATCGTTTGAATTAGTTGTTTGTTGAAAAACTATTTGGTAAAATTAGCTGTTTCTGATAAAGTTGTGAGACGAAAAGCTAATTCTTCAAAAACTCCAAAAAGCTCATGGAATTAGCTTTTTCAAATTAGCTTTTTGGACCTAAAAAACTCTTTCATCAAACACCCAGATTAACTTTTTTATTTGGTCAAACAGCTAATTTTAGTAAAGAAAGCTCTTTTTGACAAAAAAGCTCTTCAAAAAACTATTTACCAAACACTCCCAAAGAGTTGTTGATCGATGTTAAAAGCTTGAAAAATGAGTTATAAATAAATTAACCAACCCGAAATAGCCACAAGTACAAGCAATGAAAATGGCCGATGAACTACTACTATTACAACAAAAATGCCTAGTGTCAGTCTTGTTTTGTAAGTAAACAAGGAGATTTAGTGAAGATAAGAAAGGAGTAGTTTGCGGTAGATACCCGAGTGTATGATGGTGGTGAACCGGTGATTTAGAATTTACATTCAAACATGCGATCAATAAAAAAGATTATTAGTGATTCAATATGTTTCTAACTGTATTTGTTAATATAAATTCGTGTCAAACTCTTACATAGTTGATACTATTACGTAAGTGGGTTTTGATCATTTCACCATTTGGCACTTTAGATGCCCATCCCCGATAATAGGATTGACTTAGACTCTTTCATTGTTTAATGGACCCATCCTACTCCTTCCTACTCCCACCCATTCCTTCCCCCCTCATCTACTTTTTCCCACACTAAAAAAAATATAACTTCTTTGCAGTCCCACCCACTCTCACCAACTCCTTCCCACTCTTGCATATAACTACTATTTTTCACATTTCGAAAACTTTTATAATTTATGTAATTGTGTGAACGAATAGTGTAATAACAATTATGAAAAGTTTTATTTATTTTTCGGATGTTATGAAAATATTTTTTAGTCATGTTGAAAATTAGATGAAGTAATTTTTGTTATATATATTGAAGAAATAATAATATTTTTTTTTGTTGCATTGTTAAGTAAATGTTAGTTATTCATGACTAGTAAATACTTTGGGTTGATTCTGTATATGGAAGAGATGCTTTAATTTTTTTTTGCGTGGTCATAATTCGTGATAGACAATGTAGATGTATTCTATTTGTATATTGAGCAGATATTTTTTGCCATATATTGGGAACAAAATATTGGTAATTGTTGACACAAACTGCAGATAATTTGCACCCTGTACGTGAAATAGATTTTTTTTCGTGGTTCGTATTTGGGGCATGTTCATTTCCTTAGTAAATTGGGGTTGGTAAAAGGGTGAAGTTGATTGAAGTGGGTTGAATTTGATATTTTTTGTTAAAGTGAGTTAAAATTGGTTGAAGTTGGTTAAAGTGGGTCGAGGCTGGTACATTTTTTGAAGCCGATTAAAATAGTGAGAATAACATTTTAAAGGAGGTAGGTTAAAGTTGGTTGAAGTGGATTGAAATTGGTTGAATTTGGTCGAATTTGGTATATTTTTTGAAGCTGGTTAAAATAGTGAGAATAAAATTTTGAAGAAGGCATGTTGAAGTTGGTTGAAGTGGGTTAAAATTGATATTTTTTATCGAAGTGGGTTGAAATTGGTTGAAGTGGGTAATTGTTTGCTCAACATACATAGCCAAATTTAAATTTGCAATTTCGGCAACGACTAGCGAATTTTTGTCACCTACAGAGAAAATAAAAAATTTGATTCATATATCAACAAAAAATACATCTGTAATTTTTTTTACAAATAACAAATATTACAATTTTTTTGGGATAACAACGACCACAAAACTATATTTTGTTACTGAGTTGGGACAAAAAACGATTTTTTCAGTCTAAATAACACGCCAATATTCTGGGCTCCATAATATTTTACTGGGCTAGGTGAATACTGGCATCAAAACTCATTGACAAATTAGATCATTAAATTTTCCAAATGACGATAACATTTAGCCGAATTGGTTTGACTTGCGTTGTCACAAGGATCTTCCCTCCCCCCCCCTCTTTTTTCGTGGGTGGGTGGGTGGTATTGGAGGGGGCCCATGTTATTGTTGTTTGGTCTTGAATCCTCCATTTTACTGAAATCAAACTACTGTTGATCTAACAATGCATAAAGGTAGAGTTACTTCGTTTACTGATTTTTCCTATTCACAAGACTCGAGCTCAAGATCTTACTTAAGGAGAACAAGTGTCAAGTCAGTTGAGCTAACCTATATTATTATGTCATTTTAAATAAGTTTTACTACTACTTTTTTAAATAAGTTAGGTGAAAGTGTATCAATCTACTTCATTTTGCGCATTTGTACAAAAAAACTAACTATTTTATTCGAATTGTAATTAAATAGTGGGATCGTGCCATGACATAACCAAGGGACCCAAGGCAACCTGCACAACCTCAACACTTGATACATAATTATTAGGTTCATCTAGCCATTGTTATGATTTTTAAAATAAGTTACCCTATCACATGCTTACCTCCATTTCCATGCCCTAAAGTAATCTCTTTCATTTGGTATACCACAAGATACACTTCTACTATATGAGATGTTGCAGCTGCCGAAGAGCTCCTAATATGTGTGGTTATGAGTGTCTTGGCCACTTTTCCTCTGATCTGTTAAAGTCCATTGGGTACTCTTAAGATAGCGACCCAATACACAGCCCACTTGCCATAAAAAACAAGCAATTTTAAACCATGCAATATCGACCACATGAATTGCATGCTATGTGAGACAAAAGCGAAATTACAGAAATGACATTCCAGTGGTCCACATGGTATGTTGTGGGAAAGTACTGTGAAAAAAACATGCATAACATTTTATTTGAATTTGAACACTGCGCCTGATAAGTCCCATTTGTGTTTGTAGGAAAACAAACGAAATTGAAATTGGAAATCTGGAAAAAATGGGCCGAATATCAAGCAACTGAATTCGGACGCAACCATGGCAATGCCTTCACTTCAGCCTAGGCTCTTCCTCCCTTCCACTGGAAAACATTAACGCAGTGTTTGTGTATAAGACAGGGAGGGGAGGGGAAGTTAATGGAAGGGAGGGAAAAGGAGGGGAGGGGAAGGAACGGAAAGGTGGGTAGCTTTGCCTTATTTGGATTTAAAGTGAAGGAGAATGGAGGTTAGTTAAGATTATGATGTTTGGATTAAAAAGAAGAAGGGACACGAGGGAAACGGAAGAGTGTTTTATTATTATTATTATTCTCACTTCCCTTGCACTCTCCTCCATTCCCTCTCAATTTGGAGGGGAATAGAAATTGAGTTACTAGGGTTGAATGGAGGTGAGAGGTTCCTCCTCTCTTCCCCCCCCCCCTCTTGTTTTTTTCTCCCGAACAAAGGGAAGAGGGATTAATTAATCTCCTTAGTCCTTTCCCTCCCCTTCCCCGCCCTTCCCCTCCTGTAACACCAACTCAAACATACTGTTAAAAAGTTAAATAACTTGGCATACACTGACCATTGGTTTGGTTTGAACTTTGAACCACACTGGGCATTATGGAGATCAATGTAGACGCGGCTAGTCTATTGGGTTTTGACGTGGGATGATCCACGAATTTGTCCTTGAACCTCGTAATTCTTGTTTGGAGGAATTCTGTCAAATACAAGCCGTTGATCATCTAGATTTTGTTTTTATTATTACAATCTTGAGATAGTGAATATAGCGTGAGACGAAAACCAGGAAATTAGCAATGGATAAAGAGTTGTTGATCAATGTTAAAAGCTTGAAAAAATGAGTTAAAAAACAAATAAATTAACCACCCCGAACTAGCCACAAGTACAAGCAACAAAAATGGCCGATGAACTACTACTATTGCAACAAAAATTCCCAGTGTCAATCTTGTTTTGTAAGTAAATAAGAAGATATAAAGGTAAGCAATTTAACTTCACAAGTAGAGAGACCGATCCTGAGCAATATAACCCAACTAATTATCATTTAAAAGAACAAACTATACAAACTGATGAATTGAAAATGGCTAACAATTCTTACCTAGACTTAGGAAAGCAGTAGTGGAGATTTAGAATCTAAATCATTGGTTCCCAAGATGAGATAAATGAATCAACTTCTGAGATTGTCTGCTTTTTACCACTTTAGTGACTTCACCAAGGACCAATTTTCGCCACAAAATGAAGATAGATAATAGTACTTATATACAGCTTGTTTATATTTTTGGAAATGATATAGCTAGTAGCACTCGAGAACCTACAACAATTAAGCTAGCTCATGATCATAATCTCAATTAAGCCCACAGGCCAGTAGCTGCGTCACACTGACAATAATTCATCAATCATAAAATCATCATCTACTAGTAATAATAGTAGCGGTTGAAGGAGGGCCTATTCCACCACTGTTACCGGCACTGCTACCACTGCCACCATCTCCTCCTCCTGCTGCCGTCTCCATAGCAACCAAAAGCCTTGCATACCGACTCCGTGCATCGTCTACCTCCCCCTCAAGATGTTGAAGCTGTCACAGGTAGTATACATGAAATTCAGTTATTCACTTTCAAGCCACGCAATATTGATCAAATGAACTGCATACCACATGACATGAGACAAAAAGGACGTGACAGAAATGACATTCCGAAGGTTCACATGGTACATCGTGGAAAATTTGTAAAGAAGACTTAAATATTTGATTTGAATTTGAACACTGGCTCTGATACGTCCAATCTGTATTTGTAGCAGAACACCTACCCACATACTACAGCCAACTACCAGTTTCATGCTGAAATATTTGGATATCGAGGCTGGGAATGGTGTACAATTGAGCTTGAAAATGGGAATTTGGAATAAATGGATAACCAAGTTCAATTATCAAGGGATGGAAGTGACGAAAACATGACAGGAAGGAGTGAATTCTGACACAAACATAGCAGTACCTTCAGATTAAGCTCTTCCTCCCTTTTCTCAATTTGCACTAACCTGGAAAACATTAAAAGTTAGAGAAATTAACACTGAAGGATATTTTGCAAAAATTTAAATCAACTGGGTAACTCACATTTGTACGATGATAGTGAAATAAAACTAAACGCTTCAGCATCCAGCAACTAATGCTCCTCTACCATTCAGTGGGCAAGGCAGAAACTGCTTATGTCTAAAACGTTCTCCCTCCCCCCACCCTACTTGGTTGGAGTTAACACATTGCATTGGCTTGGCCTGGCCCAATCAGTTTATGAACTGCAGACATCACATTTTTGGGGATGCTATCCAGAATTCTTTGATATATGAGGACGTCAAAACCATTCGCATAAAGGCAGTTGGCAAGCCTCAAAGAATCCAAAAGCTGCCAGAAGATGGCAAACAGCGTCTCCGACTTGAGGGGTTGCTTTCTGGGTTATATGGCGGCATATTGCCGGAAGCCACAAGACAAACTGCTTATCTTCCCATGGGTGGTCGGTTTGACTGATCACGTCAAGGGAAGTTATGTATACTGGTTGATTCATGTACAAATGATCTAAGCATAGGTCACATGCCATCTGAGAATCCTTTTAGACTACTCCAAAGTCAACTGACAAAATAACAAATCTGACATCTCTAATGACTTACTCTGAACGTAGTTTGTCATTTTCTTCAATCAAGCTTAACATCTCTGCATCCTGCAAATCGTTTTCAAGGATACAATAGGGTGGTGAACACAGAAGCACCCAGAAATCAGAGAGGAAAAAGCTTACATCAGCAGCTACAAACTAGTTGAGGAGACCAGATATTCACTGTAGATGTGGTATCATGGGAAGCAGGGACAGTAGCCTTTCAAAAGAAAGAAGTCTAGTTATTCTCAGGAAAAGGCCACCCACATTTTTTTTCCCCATTGGAACCATAACCAGATAGTAAGCATCAAAATAAAATTTAGTTTTGCAGTTCTTTAGCCACGATGACATTTTTAGTACTTGCCCAGTAAACATATTGATGGGATGGCAAAAATTTAGTTTTGCAGTTCTTTAGCCACGATAACATTTATAGTACTTGCCGAGTAAACATATTTATGGTACACAGATATAAAAGTAGATCTTCATATGGTGTTTATCGACTTGGAGAAAGCATATGATAGAGTTCTGCATGAATTGTTATGAAGTTACTTGAAAAAGAAAGGAGTGTCTTCTATGTATATTCGACTTATTAAGGATATGTACGAGGAAGGTAGGACGAGTGTTAGGATGTCAGGAGGAGCTACCTATGACTTCTACGTTGGTATGGGCCTGGATCAAGGTCCCGCTTTAAACCCTTTTCTTTTTACTCTAGTTATGGATGAACTTACAAATGGGATTCAAGATGAGTTACCATGGTGTATATTATTCGCAAATAACATTGTTATTATTGATGAGTTCAGACGGGGAGTTAATGTCAGGTTGAAGCGATGGAGACATTCACTGAAGTCTTGAGGCTTTAGAGTAAGTAGATCCAAAACTGAATACCTACATTGTTGTTGTTTCAGTGGAAGGGAAGATGCGGGGGGGGAGAAGTCATTATTGATGGGATGGCGATACCAAAGGTCAAGAAGTTTATACGTCTAGGCTCAATCATTCAATAGAATGGGGATATTGACAAAGATATTAACTAGCGCATAAAAGTGGGTTGGTAAAAATGAAAGTATGCTTCAGGTGTGCTGTGTAATAAGAGGATGCCTGTAGGTTTAAAAGACGGAGTTTATCGTATACTAGTTAGACCAGCTATACTGTATGGATCGGAGTGTTGGCCTATAAAAAAGACACAGGTCCAAAGGTTGATGGTAGCAGAGATGAGGATGATTAGGTGGATGTGTGGTTATACGAGAATCGATAGGATTAGGAATGGGGTAATCAGAGATTTAGTTAAAGTGGCTCCCATAAAAGATAAGATGAGAGAAACAAGACTTAGATGGTTTGATCATGTGAAAAGAAGGAGTGTGAACGCTCCAGTGAGGAGATGTGAGAGGATTAACATCTCCGCAGGAAAAAGAAGGAGGGGACGACCAAAGAAGAGTTTGGACGAGGTGATTAGAGAGGATTTGAAAGTTGTAGGATTGACGGAGGACTTGCCTCAGGATAGGAGACTGTGGCGGGATATGATTAGGTAATTAGATCGCAGAGAGTTGGCCACCTGATTTGGTTAAGATTTCGTATGTCGGGTATTTTTATTTTTTTCCGGTTATAGTAGGGTAGGTTTCGTATGTCGTGTTTGTATGCAGGTACTACATAAATCTGAAAAGAGACATTGTTTGCCTACTGTTATTTGTTAAGGTATACTACCTTCCTCTGCTTTGTTGTACGTATGTTATATATTTATTTACATAGTCACGGTCACCTGATTTATTAGTATTTCCTAGTTCACTTGCTGATGAGTATTCTTAGTTCTTCCCTTTAATATTTTCACAAAATCCTTCTTCTATAAAATGTTTTCACAAACTCTTATTTTTGTAGGTCTCTTGGATTCAGCCTCTCTACGGGCAGAGATGTCGGTAGAGGTAAGGATGCCTATATTTGGATCTCCCCAGACACCACGAAAGCGGAACCCACACCGGGAGGTGTTAGTATTGTTGTTGCCCAGTAAACATACTGGTAGAAAGCCCAAATTCAAATACAGATATCAACCCCCCCCCCCCCCCCAAACGAAAGGAAAAAAAACTGAAAATATGAAGTGCAAAGAAAAGTACTCCTTGCATTTTCAAACAGACAACTCTGAAGGACAGCATGGTTGTCACATGTCAAAGAGCGCCTAAAAGCTCATTGCGCAACTTTAGGACCAACAACCAAAGACCTGAATGCCTGCTTCACTAAGCTTTCTAGATTGCATTAAGCAGCTCACAAGTGAACTAAGACCAATTAATAAAACTGTAGAAGTATAATTTCATAATCTATATCTAAGTGCAATTCCATAGCTACGATCCCCTGAAGATCATTTAATGCCATATAACACCAGTTCGTGGAGTGAATAACTTATCAAAAGATCCTATAAATAAAACCTGATTGTCCTCGAGTTGGATAGCGGCTTTGTTGGATCTACTCTCATCATGCCCCTCCATGTTTGCAACGCTCTCTTTTGGATTGTACTCCTCTCTAATACGACCTGCAGTTTCTTCAGGAATTCAACGTATATTGTACTAGGCAGCATAAATTGGCAAGATTTCCAAATCCACAACTTAAACTGTAGGTCACTCATCAACATTCGCATAAATTTGTACATCAAATGACACATCAACTGGTTATTCATAAGAGACTTTCGTCAAGTCACGTGTGGAACAGCAGCATGATATACAAGTGATTCATTTTGCAGCAGAAACTGTACCTGGAATATCATGTCTATATGATTTGCCATTCCCTGCATCATGTTCTTTGCATATATCTCCTCCTGGATGAAGAGATTGCAGAAGCAATTTTTTTGAAGGAACTCTTTTAGATGTCTGATAACCAATCAAGCCACAGGGAAGGCGCCTGCCAGCAGAAAGGATTTGATTATTAAACAACGCAAAAAGAAATAAAAAATCCTTTGAAACTGATTAGCTGAAAAATGAGCTATCACCAAAACTGTACATAAAGCCTGTCAAAGTATCATAGGTGGTTGGCATGTAAATATCACAAAGTAGCAATCTCAACAAAAATGGATAAAGCATTACTCTATTCTCATCTAAGAATAGTATTTCCACAGTTCCGTCATCCCCTACTGAATGGCTTGTATGATCCTTAAATATCACAAAGCAGCACTCTTAACAAAAATGGCTGGATCAGTACCCTATTCTCATCTAAGACTAGTGTTCTCACAATTCTATCATGCCTTTACCGAATGGCTTCCAAAGTATTATGTTCCAAAATATGGATATTGTCACTTGAAGTGGAGTTGCATAAGATAAATGCAAATATATCTCAAAAAAGGGCCTCGAGGTTTAGGGAATTTTACTGATAAATCAAGGTCTCACTTTTCTGACACTGAGAAAGAGGTATCCACTACCGAGCTGGCAATCTTTCATGAAAATACATCCCATTAGCACACGGTACAAAATGCCGAAGAAAAAAAAAAAGATAGGTTGACATTTACTGAGCCTAAGATTATATCTCATTGCCCAACCCAACAATTTTAAACAAGCAAAGTTTAGTAATTTCAACTATCCAGAGGTGATTAAAAAACGACGTTCACTTGTTTAAAGGGCATGGCAGATTGTCATACAAAATGAATTCTCAAGGCACCTCAAGGAAACTACTGCAGACCCCAGAAGTGCAGCAACAAAAATTTCCCAAAAATACAGATACAGAAATGGGTCATTGTAGACGAAGAAGTTGCTTCAATAAATTGAGTCCAAATCGCATCATCCTAAGTTTCTTCATCCATTCCCCCCGCTTTAGCATCCTTTTACCATACATTATGGCTTCCCATTTACTTCCTTTGTTAACTAACACCAGCGCAGAACCTTTCATGATCCATGCAACTTCCAATATTATAAGAAACGGGAAGCAAAGACAAAAAATAGTAGCCTACAGTAGCTCCTACACACAACTCATAAGATCACATGTCTTCAAACCCTTAAAGAAAAGCAACTACGGAAGGGGGGGGGGGAGCAATTGAGGCTTTCAGTTTTGATGAAGAAATCAATTCGTCGAAAACTATCAAAATTCAGACTTAATCATACCAAGAATCTTGTCCATTTTTACTGGACACAAATGTCCAGAATGGATATTGCTCAAGATGTTGGACCCCCTTTTCTTTGAAAGTTTTGTATGCTTACGTATCCATACAATTTTGTTAGCATCTTCGAAGGGGAAAAAAGTTAGGTTGCATAGCTCACCAATACTCCGCTGTCTTCGCCTTCAGACGGGCCTCCAGTTTCTGGAAGAGTGATGTCCTCTCAAAGTCCTGCTTGTTGTGTGTCGGATCAATAAAATTGGCTTCCAGGATTCCTAGCAGGAACCATTAGACCATTCAGTGGCCACTCCCATAGTTTAGAATAATAGAATTGCAGAAGCCTGTATGAGTAACTTGCTATAGGTCCTCACCGACAACCCCTTTCCCGACAACGTTAGTTGTTCCAAGCACACGCCAGAATGGCTGCTCGCATCAGCAGATATTCAAGGAAAAGTGAGTTGATAAAATGGAAAATGAAGTAAAAGAAGCAAAATATCCCCATCTAGTGACCCAGAATAATAGATATATTCAATTGAAAATGTTGTGTATGTTTATGGTTGGTAGAGAAAATACAAAGCACATGGGCATTCCTTTCAATACCAAAATAGAGAGAATTTATCCCAGTGAGGTATAGCATAGTGATTCAGGTTGAGCACTGGAGGCCTTCGTAGACGAGGACCCATGGTCTAATAATAACCCTCATGGCAACTTATGCACTGTGTCGAAATGGCCTTTGAGACTTAGAACAGCCCCAAAAAAGAGTGGAGATTACTGGAGAAAGCAATCTAATATGACAATGTGATTAGCATGTATCTGTAAGAATTTTTCTTGTACTGAAAACAAATATAGCACTCACAGAACTGGTAGGCACTACATGAGGGATAAGCAGGGTTTCCAAAAGATGCATGACTTCCTATAGTTAGTTTATTCAGACATAACAAGAACAAAAATTCATTACCAGTACTAGACGGTTCAGGTGATAAACATTGAAACCATGGATGTCTACACATGGAGCCTCCTCCAAGAACCCAAGGAGTATAGTGACTGCAACCTGAACCACCAAGCATATTGCATATTTGCATCACTTGACGAACTTCATACAGACACATGCGTGCATGCTCACACACACGTACATAAGCCAAAAGAAACTATTTCACAAGCAAGGGCATCAAAGCATTTCCTACATAGATATACCGGGAAGAATGGCGAACATTTAGCTTTAACCTCTTAGGTCAACCTTAACAATGATTACCAATAGAACCTCCAGTTAAGGAATCAAGAAGCATTGGACCGCCTCTGAGAGTCCTTGGGATTCTCTTCATGGAACGCTTTTTCTTAAAGCATGTTTGGGACTTAGGGAGCTGCACTTTTTCTATTCTTTGGGTCACAAACTTGTCAAACTTTTCAATGGTGCCATTGCAGCAGAAGTTGACGACATCTGACAAGCCCATTATAGTTGCTGCAATAAAAGTAATTATGCATTTGATGTTCGCAGATGCACAATTTGAAACATGCAAATTGATCTGGAATGAACAATGATGATCTAAAGGAACTACCACTACTTATTTTGCGAAAATTGACTGCATGATGGTTCATGAATCGGCCCAATTTTTTATTATTTTTTGGCACCATGTAAAAGCTACAATTCAAATTTCTTTAAAATGGCATCTTCAAAAAAGAAATTGCTACAAGGCATTGTGCGATTCAATGCAGGGAGGAAAAAGTTGAGGTTGGATGTATGCTCAGGTCAAAAGAAGGTGCATGCCAATGTCATTCTCATATCATTCTTTTGAGTATACTTCTAATGAAAAGTAACATGACCACCATTTATCTTGCAAAACAATATGTAAATAAAAATGACACAAACAAGTCATGTATTAGAAAGATGACCAAATTAAAAGGCTAGGATGCTGACCTAAAAGAGAGTAAGACAAGAATGTTCATTCCCCACACCCCTCCCTAGCTGGCTTTAGGAATTTGTCCCTAACATTCCATCTACTTGCAACAACTAGCATATACTAAACTTCGTACTTCATGAGACTTTGAACTCAGTGTCTATCTTGAAATGTATTTGTGTAGTTGCACCTTTTTCAAGTTATCACTCAAAGAGGGCCCTTGTTCCATTCTTTTTTAAAATTTACAACATGGAGTCACATGCTTAACCCAAGTTACCCAACGATAGCACACTTTCATGCTCAGCCAAACCCAAAAAAAGTAAAGGACAAAGAAAAAGAGAGCAATGGAGTATGAACACTCACCGTTGAGGAAAATCCCCGGACGATAACTACAGTACTCACTTTTCAAATGAAATGTCAATGTAGGAATTGTATCGTAATCTTGGGACAATAGTCCCGAGACACTGCCATGTGCGAAATATGCCTTTTTTTTTTTTTTTTTTTGGGGGGGGGGGGGATAGGAAGGAGATGGCTTTTAATAATGGGTTCTATGCGCCTGGATCTACCTAATTTTCTGCAAAATCCCACTACTTGCAAAGGTTTCAATACCGGTTCGTACTTGCAATGGGACCCATTTGGGGGAGGTAAATGAAGGACAGGAGATGAAAGGAGGGGAAGACATGGAGGAGATGTCTTCATATGCACTTCCTATTTGGTTTGAAAAGATAAAACTGGGGCTGTCCAATGTCCACTAAGAGTCCCAACACCCTCATTCGTGTGAACAATAAATAGGTGAATTCATGCTCATGAAGCATAAAAGACTCTCACATCCTCATTCAGTTTATTATTTTCCGTTCTCCTTCACCTCCCCACCCTCAACCCCATAAAATTATCTGGGTTTCCGCATTGTGGCTCAAAATCCCTAGGAGCAAATGGGAACTTAAAACAGGACAAAGCAATTAAATAAACTAGTCCACCATAAACCAACTCAAGGTTTCCACACTAACTAAAAGGGTTGTCTAGTGGGATTTAAACGCTCTGTTCCTTAAAAGAAGTGAGTTCAAATTTCATTTTACAGGCATAGGAAAGTTTCCATCCCCTTACCCTAACCTCCTCTCTGGTTTCTCCCATGCCTCTCCTCATTGCACCCATGAAGAATGAAACCCAGATGGATTAACTTACCAATACACCAAGACCACACACCCACAAAGGAGGGACTTCACACAAACCCCACGACAAGGAGACGGAAAGGGGAAAAGGCGGAGCATGCACCCATTAGCAAAAATTCATAGATGGGTTACCATAAACAGAGTCCACTGCTCAAATTAATCGCAACCAGGTTAAATGGGTGAAAGAGCATTACCCAGAATCAGAAACCCTTGCTTGATTTTCTGGGCAGGGAGGAGAGCAACAAATGATTGAATGAAGCATTAGTACATTACCTATTGACATGAAATTTAAAACTTCTTCACTTTATGATCTCAACCTATAAAATACTCAACTTCGAATTCTTTCTTTTTTTTTCTGAGAATTGTACATCGATCACATCATACCAGTAGTACTAGTACAGTATTACCGGAGGGAGGAGCAAAGCGGGCACCTGCAATTGTGAGCGTGACACTCCCTTGTCCCGCTTCTATTTGTCGTTTTCTTCATTTGACAGTTTCATTTAATTTTCTGTAATTAATAGTGGCAAAACTCTTCAATCAGGCCCATATACTCTCGGGCCGGCCCATTCTGACCCCCCCCCCCCCCCCAAAAAAACCCCAAGAATAGACAATGCAGCATAAGTTAGGGTTCCAAATTTTTTTCCTACATATTGCGCGAATCCAAGACGAGATTACATCCACATGGGATTTGGGAGGCAATCAGAAAAACTAGAGACAGCCCCCATTAGAGGAAGGGAAAGTTTTGTTGAGTAACCATATGATATCGAGCACCTATAGTAAGTTATGTTACATTCGTTTGGTTATAAGTGTTAATGTACGCATATGTTCGGATGACATATTTGCCGTTATTTGTGTTTGATAAAAAAATATGATATTAAGTGTTCATAATCATGTCAAGAAGTACACATCTTTCATGTACAATAGCAATGTTACGTGACAAGCTTATCATTACGATTCACTCCTAGTATGGGAGAGAGGGGCTGAAATGTAATAGTTATCTATTTATCTCCTGTAACTATTGTAGTCCTATTGGAGCCTTATAAAATGACAAAAGTTAAAAGGTCTACTTACCTTGCCCCATAAATAAGTTTTTCATTGTCATGTTTGATGTCGAGTTCTAGTATACAATAAAATTGTTTTGAATAACAGGATCGACAAAGCTAATGACACTATTCTGTATAGTCAGGGAGTGCATAGTCTTGTAATTTTGCTCTTGTCCTCTACTTAGTAAGATCTTCTAAAACTGATTAAGAGGCAGTCGAAGAATAAGGGCGAACTTAATTGGTTAATACTTCATTAATCCTAGGTTGTAGCTGCCAACAAGTTTACATCACTCTACTGCGTAGCTAATATTTTTGTCCAGTAACATTTGGAGTTCCTTGTGTTTGATCCTGTGAAGGCAAAACTAGCAAATCCTGTAACTGCAACATGGTGCAAGTTTTCCACAGAAAGAACTTTAAGGTTCCGTTTGACCTTAAAAACTTTGGTGGAAAGAAAAAAATTTGGGAAAGTAACTTTTTTTCTTGTGTTTGGTTTAGAAAAAATCACAAAGAAAAAAATATGGAGGAAAATTAGGTGGAAAAATTGTTAGAAACAAGTGATAAAATTTCCTCATAAAATTGTGAGGAAAGTTTGGGAAAAGTTCCCAAAAGAATTCCTAACCTCCTCCAACCTTGCACTACTTAGATGACATCAATATAATTCAAATAATTAATCAACATTCAAATTTCTCATCCAAATTCTTGTATTTTTTCCTCAGTCCAAACAAGAGAAAAAAACTCACTTTCTCCCTACTTTTTTTTCCTTCACATTTTTTTCCTTCGCATTTTTTTCCTTCAACTTTTCTTTCCATCAGATTTTCTAAGAACCAAACAGAGCCTAAATGATGTTGATAAAAGCAAGAAAAAGGGGAGAGAAAAAATATGAATCAATGTGCCACTCCTCATTCTGTCTTTGTCAGGTGCCATATGGTCGGTAGGTTATGGAGCTTTTGCTCTAGAAGAGAACCAGCTCTTGTTTCTAAGAGAAACTTCAAGTGAATATTATAGTGTGAAGTCAGAAAGTATACTTGACATACTTCTCCCTTGGAAAATTCTTTGGTGTCTCTATTGACAAGTAGTGAATACAGAAGTGAGGGCACAATCGTCTGAGCTTCGCTTTGCTTCTGGTCATCTTGGGTCTCATCTTATATTTGTGGAAATTCTTCCGCTTCTTAGCAGAGAACAGAATTTTCTTTTCTGCATTTCCTGATTTACTATTTTCAGTTGGGATCTGCACTTGATGCTGTTGTAGTACTAGTGGGGGTGGTGGTAGTGGTAGCTGTTGTTATCGTTGGAAGAATGGCTTGTGGTATTTTATCTGAAATCGGTCATCAGAAACTACAATCTTATACCCGAGTTAACAGATTGCAGAATGTATTCATCTAGTAGAACCCCAGAAAGAAGCTAAATACAAGTATGATGATGTCTTGGGGCAGCTAGTGTTTGTAGAATTTATGAAGAATCACTTCAAGAGAAAGGGGGGAAGGAGTCAGTAAGGAGGGGGGAAAAAATGATAGAAATTGACTGGGCTACAATCAGGAAACATCGAAAGGAACTTAATGCCAAATATGCAGCTGATGAAAAGCTAGCTTTTTTGATCAAGGGATCGTGAATTTGATGGAGGAGAGTGATCTGACAAGAGAAGCTTGAGCATCTGATATAACCATTTGGTAAAACAGTTCAATTAGTTCTTAATTTACAAGTTAACCAAGAAATAACTTTGGAGTTTTAGGATTGCAAACGACTTGGAGCCTACAAAATTGATGGTTTACCTCTTAAATGGGACTATTCACTCCTCTTAATTGTTCTTTAAGCAATAACTAGCTTGGCACAGTCACAAGCAGCTCTTGCCTTCACTAATTTAAATCATTGCCTGCTTCTGTGATTCATATCTGAAGACATCGATCTCTGTTTCAAACGTCTCTTTCTTTTTTCCCTGAATCTCCTTCCAGAAGATGAGCATTACTGAATGCAGTTCAGGAAACAAACTGGCATTTGATATCACCAAATCAAAGCGGACCAGACGGCCATTCCATTATCTAACAGAAAAAGTTCATGAAGAGGATATTGTCATTGCTACAAACTCAGCTTCACAAGACTCAGATGACCAGAAAGAAAATAACCAAATTCGGAAGAACGATCATGTAAAACTGAAGCAGCTCATCAATGTTGGTAGCGAAGCAAAAGAGAAGCTGGGTGAAGATGATCAAGGCAGGGCTTTGCTGAGTGAGCATTTTGCCAATGAGAATCAGCTTCAGTTGGTGGTAAAACAAACCAAAGACGAGGACCAAGGGGTCAAATTGAGGAAGATGATCAAGCGTTATGTTAAAGCCATAAGTCATATGGTGAAGGTGAAGCGCAACTACCAAGTAGGGGCACTAGAGAAACCTGCTCTCTGCCTTAAGGTATAGATCCATGGATATATATCTCCAGTGAAGAAATTAAATATACTGTCTGAAATATTATACAATCGGTCTTATACTTAATTACTTCCCAGCACTCATTGTATTTGTACCAATAAAGCAAGCGCATTGTGCTTGTTCTGTAAGTTAGAATATAGACTTGGATTCGAGCTTGCGAGTTTCTCAACAGACTATCTGAATTGATCTGTACTCGTGTTCAATATTGGTACATAGGAAACAAAAGCGCAGAAACAGGGATCAGCATCGATGCAAGAACCACACTATACATATACAATGCCGGTCTTCCTCCTTTACCTTCTTTTTCTTTGGGTGCTACATGGTCATACATATCTTAGGCAGAACGGAAACTAAACCACTGAAGCAAGGAGAAGCAGATTGATGGGAAAAAAAAAATCGAAACAAGTTGCTCTGTGAATGAAGCTGAAATGTCGCAAATTGGCTTATTTAAAGTTGATTTATAAAGTATCTACATCATTAAAGAACATTATAGATGACAAGGCAAGAAGATGAATCAGCCAAGAGACAAGTGCACAATGTTGAAAAACAGTTGAGTGATCATCAACTAGTACAGGACTGCTGAAGAACCCTGGAGCAATGTTAACTGACAGATTTGAACTATCCAACACTTCGATAAGTAAAAGTGTATAACCCAACCCCCCCCCCCCCCAAAAAAAAAAAAAAAAGAGAAGAATGTTTAGCTGCAAGAGCTAAAAAATGTATAGCTCAACAAACCATCATGAAATAAACCTGTTGAGGTACTGGCTAGTAATTAGATGGTCAGTTCCTCATACATTTGATCTAAGATGTAAGACCTAGGACGACAATCCTAGCTAGTAATTTGTCGATCAGGGGAGCTACTAGATCGACAATATGGGCAGGTCTGCTTCTTTGGAAGCCACTGGAAAACGTGGTGGCTATGGAACACATGACAAGAGCGCACCATCTTCACAACGTCTATGTCCCTTGATATCTCATCATGGCAAATAGAGCACGTAAGTTGACCTTCTTTCCCTGCTTGTGGGTCAAGATTGCTGGCACTTTGTTCCGTACTAACTCGTACTATTTTGATGGTTGACTTGACTTTCAATAAAGTCTCTTGCACTGTATAGATAAATGGAGATTCTAGTAAGAATGAGGTTGATATTATGTCTAGGAGGAAGTATTATTGCAAAAATCAAATTGACTCTCAAGGTCTTGTTGTAATGGTTAAGACTTAAGTTGTTAATACATTTGGAAATCTACAATCATACCTAAGGTAGCAAATAATAGAATGTTTATGACAACTCAAACGGGTTTATGTTTTAAAGGGGCTAGCTGGCTAGTTGTTTCATTTGTATTTTAAGCAACAACTGATAATAGATGAAAGACGGGGTTCAAGAAATGACACTGAGGATGATAACCAAGCATTGTATTAAAACAAAAAGTCATACTATTAAGTTGAAGTGTAATCACGTCTCGGCTGTGTCTGCTAATGTTGTGAGTCAATGTTCAAATGATCAAGATGAATCCTCTTTCTGAATATTCAAAGTACAAGCTCTGGTTAGTTCTCTTATATTGTGCACGTCTGCAAATTTAGACCTATATAAGTAATATAACGGTTTCAGAGGCATCTTCATACTCTTCAGAAGAGATAGCAATTGAAACATTCTTCAGAAGAGATAGCAATTGAAACATTTTAGTACCATTGGGTTTGTTCTTAATATCAGTGAATAGTATTTCTTGAACATCCTCATCATTCAGCCACATTTCATAGAATTTGAATTGGGAAATTTTCAAAGGGCCAGAAAGCTGGAACTTCAAGTGTAAAAGGGAAATGATCATGTAAGCTTTCTGGCAAATAATCAACATAAACCTCATCAAATTTCAACAGGCACTCATTATCATGTGGTGGCCTATCAATTCTAGAGTGTATTCTCTCCCAGGATTTCCTGCCTGTTAGACCAATAAAAGAAAGCTCCCATGCTCTTCATTTCCATCAGTTCACAGTTGCACAAACATTCTTTACGGGATTACATCTCATTGTAAGCATGGATTCAAAATGTAGCTGATCTGTGACGAAATTAACGGCCGCATTGGAAAGATTTTTGAGCTGGCTAAACTGCGTTTTCGCCATGATATGGAATGCAATTTCCACATTAGAACGATTTGCCCATATCGTGACCGAAACCACATTTTAAATCGTTGATTGTAAGTAATGGGGTTACTCCCGAGCCTGTCATTAAAAGACATGAGTGAAAATCACCAGTGATGCACCAATCATTGATCTAACTAGCTAGGATTAAGACATGAGTGCAAAACTCTTCTCATCCAAATAACCTATATTCTACCCTTAGGGTGATTCACATTATTAATGAAACTACCCCATCAAAAGAACATGTTTATGTATGCAGCCAACACATTCTTTTCGTTGATTTTTATTTCAACTTCATTAAGGCCTTGGAAATCCATTTATTCTGGACGACATATTTTTTGTTCCTGTCTATCCATTGCTAATATGGTGCTCCTTCACAAATCACAACCCCAGAATTGATTTAGTACTCAACAAACCAAAGGGGTTAATGGTTACCGCTCATATTGCATTCCCTCCTTACACTGCTGTCCTGGGAGCCGCACTAATGTAGCATTCGGTTGAAAGTAATGCAATCACTATGCAATGGAATCAACCATGTAATGCAATTGTTATTGTAATGAAATGGAATAATAATTACATTACAATATTTGGTTACAAACTTTTTACAAGTGTAATAGAATGAATTCATCTACAAACTATACTTAATTTTACATTTGACGTGAAGTACTTGTAATTCAATTCACAGTTTATTTTTGCATATTTTAATTATTTGTAGTTTTGTTGATAATTATTATCCAATGTCTTATTATTATGATTATGTTTCACATGAGACTTACTTCATTCTAATGTTGTTCAAGTTTACCAAGTAGAGAGAAGAAGATGATGATGATGATGTGAGAGATAGAGAGAGAGAAAGAGAGAGAGACATGATGTCTAGAACGTACAAAAATGCAGTTACAATAATACGATCATGGTCTAGGTTAAACTTTATCTAATATGGAGAGGAGAGAGGGAGGTGACGGGGCTTCAAACCTTTAAAAAAATAGTGTCAAAGTAATAAGAAAGGGGAAGTAGAGGAGAAACAATAGAGAGAAAAGAGAGAAAGTTCCCAAATATAATAGCTTATAGTTGAGTAGACTTTGATTCAGAGATATATAATCACAATTGTCTAGGAAAAGTCAAGTAATTGTAGTTGCATAGACTAAGGTAAATGTGATTACAATGCAATCTTGATTACATTTCTTAATGATAACCAAGCATGGTAATGAAATCACCATTCCCATTTTGATTACATTACCATTTTGATTACATACAAACAAATGAGCCCTAAGTCTTCTAGCTGTCACTTGTATAAACCCATCTCCCATGCCATTATCAATCCCAATGTTGTCATCTAGTTGGACAATAGGCTGCACTAATTCATTTTGATCTTAGTGTCTCATTTTGTGCCTAGTTTAGGTTTCTGAAATCTTGCCTCCGTGCCTTAGTATTTGCTCTCTTCTTCCTACAATTTGTCTCTTCATGTCCAATTTTTTTTTTTTTCTTTTACTTGATAGTTTCTCATAAGTTGAATCCCTTAATAATTGTTTCAACTTAAAAAGTTGTTAATTATTTTATTAAAAAAAACCCTTTAAAAGATTGTGTATGCATGACATGTTTGTGAAATGATAGTATCTCATAACTTGCATCTTTTAATGATTATTCCAGTTCAAATAGTTATCAATTGTTATATAAAAAAACCTTTAAAAACTGTGTATGATATGGTTGCGAAATAAATTATTGTCATGTTTATAAATAAATAACTACAACTAAAAACTTACATGATTTAGCATGCATTGAGGCCCTTTAAAAAAAAAAAAAAAAAACGTTTGGGAGGATTTAGCTAATAATTGACAAATTCTTACAACTTCTTACATCTTCTTATAGCTCCTTACATCCTTAACATAATTCTTATACCTTTTTATATCTTCTTACATCTCCTTACATCTTCTTACATCTCATATAGATTTTATGTATAACATTCATTTATTTTTATTCTAGTAATTACAGAAATATGTATATGTTTTTTTAGTTATACTACCAATATATAGAATTTGTGAATATATTATGAACACAACATTCATATAAACATAAAAACAAAATTTAACGATGTTATTATAGATGAAATAAGTGAACAAGCTTTTAAAATTATAATACAAAGCTTTATAAAATTCCTTGGTAATAATATATTGATAAAACATTTACATTTAAATTTGTTTACTTAAAATAATACTTCATTTTAAGAGTTATATTCAATTTTGTGAGAAATTTTTTTTTTTTGGTTACACTTTGCTTATTGGAAGATCAAACTAATGTAAATATAAGAAATCATCTCAAGTGTAAGAAATTTTGATTGAAAAAATTTGTGGAGTTTAATATATTTTATTATTGTTTAATCTACTTGGTTAAGGTTTATTTTCAATACAACACTACCACCACCACCTCCCAGTGTGGGTCCCGCTTTCGCGGGGTCTGGGGAGATCTAGATGTAGGCAGCCCTACCTCTACCAGTATCTCTGCCCGTAGAGAGGCTGATTCCACGCGATTAAGGTTTATTTTCAATAAGTATATAATTTAATACTATTTTTTCTCATCCAAAACGTTCATTGTAAAAAAAACAAATTTTATTTCAATAATATTAAGAATAATTTGTTTACTAATGATACCAAATTTATTTCGTAAATATGACTAATATATTACGCGTTATTTCACAAATTATACATTAAACATGAATAATATGCTTACATACCTACAAGTTATACTGTATAACTCTTCAACGATTTAATAACTCCTTACATCTATCGTTGTAACTTCTTATAACTTCTTACATCTGCTTACAACTCCTTACATCTTCTTACATCTCCTTACAGCTTCTTATAATTTATTAAATTTTCTTATAAAAAGAAAACTGTATCTTATCGGAAAAAAAATGTCTTGATTGAGTATAAAAATAGGGCTTTCTACTATTTTGTGTAAGCATTACTTGGAGTGACAATGTTGATATAATTACCATTTTTTTGGTCCATCAAAGTTTTGTTTTTAGTGAGACTTTATTATTTAACAAAGAAAAAATACAACAGGATGAAGGCCAGCCCAGTCCACAATTTTCAGCAATAATTAACATATTGACGTGGTTGATCTTACTTCACTAATCTTTCGCACCTTTTCTTGTTCATCAGGAGATGATTTAATCCAGGCCCTGTTAATCGGGAACGAAGGAGGAGTGCAGCCCAAACAAATTTACCCATCTATCTCTCTCACCTCTTCTCTGGTAGTAACAACGATCACCCCCCTTACCATACCACCATTACTGGATTCAACTTCAAGCGGTTTCTATCGATCTCAATGTTGTTTACTTAGTTAGATGGGGTGCAAACTCTCGAAATTCTAATCATAATTCGGAATTAGGGCAGAATTCAATTGAATTTGGAAATTGTGAAACCCTAAGTTCGACGAGTACTTTTTCACGATCAATTTGCTGGTTAGCTTCAGCATATGAAAGATGAGCAGTGATTGGAGAAGAGCATTTGGGAATGTGAGGTCGTTCGTAGGGAATTCCATGGGTGGGTTACGAGGAGGAAGCAACTTAGCTTCTTGGGTAGTGGCTGGAACCTTGGCCTATTTTCTGTGGGTTAAGCCTGCCCAAGAGCTCAAACGTGAACAGCAAGAAAGGGCTGCACTTGCTGCAACTTCTGATCCTTATAGGTATATTGAGAAGCGCAGACCTATCCCTGATCCTCAGGTAATCTCTCTCCTTCTTCCTGCACTTATTTGCTTGTTGGGTTTGTTCTATGCGTTCTTACTTTGGTGGGTTTTGTACTATTGCAATTGCTAATTGGGTTGTGGGGTTGGCGGGCTTGATTGCAGGATGGTGGCTTGATATATGGCAAGAAGAACAAAGCTAAGGATGTAGAGGCTTAACGTTGTTGTTCTTGTAAGTTCAAACTGATGCTGGGTCCTGTTTGTGAAATTGAAATGATATTGTAGTTTTGCTTCCCCTAGTTGTAATAGATAGATTTGAGCTAGTGTATGTTTTTGACGACTATAAGTTGGCTATAGAATTATCATGGATACTGTTAAACGTGGCTTATATGATGGAGTTTGTTGAGGAACTACTAATAAGGATAACAAGTTTGATGTATATGGGGACTTTGTTTCACTCTACTAGTTGTGTGATTCAATTCAAACTTCACGTCTTCGACAGGGAGCATAAAATGGCACACTTTTTATGCTGCGTACCTTTTTTTTTGGGTCTTTGCTCTATGTTCTCCAGCCCATCATAGCAATTCTAGTTCTCTGTGTTAATTTTTATCAAAGGTCAATATTAATTCTAATTTAACAATTGTATTGATGCATATTGTTATTTATATAGGACTTTTGATTGGATGATGTAGCGCCAATGTGAATGCCCTTTGTGCATTTTGACATGCCTCTCCTATAAGCAAGTTGTGAGCTGTGTTTAAAAAAGCACGCCCCCAGGCTTACAAAAGGCCGAAGCCCAACCTATTGCGCCTTGCAAGGGGCCAAGCCCAGCTCATTCTGTAAGCACACAACGCTTCAGACTGATGCTCAAAGTGACCCATACCCACTTTATGGAAAAAGGCAATGGGAGAGAGAGAAAGGAGAACACACACAATGGAAAAACACTAGACTTGCCTTAGCTATATCATTCAACTTTGAGTAAAAACCCTAATCTATTTGCATGGAATTGCTTCGAGTATAGACTATATTGAAGAAGCCTAATTTGGAAACCCTGACTTTCAGATAGAGGTTTGGGCTGTAGTTGAAGGCTTGTATAGTGTTCTAATAAAGACAGATTTAGTCGACCAATCTTTTCTCATACTTTTCCCACGACTGATCTTCTCTCATCATCTTTTTCTGTACTTTTCTGGCGCCCTCTTAGGACTGATTTTACCAAGGCTTGTATTACTCTCTCTCTCTCTCTCTCTCTCTCTGTGTGTGTGTGTGTGTGTGTGTGTGTGTGTGTGTGTGTGCGCGTGCGTGCGTGCGTGCGTGCGTGTGTGTGTGTGCATATATTTGGGAATGATTTTCAAGTATTTTTGAGTAAAAGTGTTCCTTGTGCCCAAGATGCCCGCCTTAGTTTAAAAAAGCACGCCTAGGTGCTTTGAGGCATGAGGCAGCCACTGTGGCACCTCACAATGGGTTAGCTAAGGGAAGGCGAGGCGAATTCTTTAAGCGCGCCTCAGTTGGGGGCGCAAGGCGACCAAAGCGAGGGCTTTATTGATCTTAATTGAGAAGTGAAGCAGTAGGACAGAGGAGAACTTTTGACCATTAAAATCACTAACTTTGTTAAAATTAACACTTGCCTTAGTCTTATATTGCGATTTCGAGCATAACCCCTCATGTAATTGCATATAATAGCTACGGAATCATCCATAAAATTAACAAACCCTGAGATTTAAAAAACCTAGTTTTCGAATTGTCCTTTGATTCAAATGGGGAGCAAGTATGAAGACCTAGTGGTGCCAGAATGGGTCGAATTTCCATCTTCATATTGTTTCGGTGGTCGATCTTCACTGGAATTAGTGTAGTGGGCTCCGGTTATCAGCCTTCTTCTTCCATGGTATGTGAGGAGTTGTGAGAAGTCTAGAAGGGGCTAGGTTAGAATTTGTCCATATTATTTCCTTTTTCATTCTTAGTTTTATTTAGTAAAGATTTGCTATAATCTTAATTTGTTATATTGTGTAAAATTCTTTTCTTTTCTTTTCATCTTTCATCGGCCATTTTTTTGGTTTTATTATATTTTTGTAAGTTTAAAAAAAGTCATTTTTTCAGTCATTTCTCTCAATTCTGATTTTTTCTTTCCTTTAAAAACTTATAGCAAGATTGTTTGTCACTCACTAGCATTTTGATTTGTATTTAAATAATGTAGTTTACTTTTTATTGTATTTTAAACTATTTTATTAATGTTTTTAACACTCTAACGGTGAATATAGATATTTAATCCCATGTTGCTGCAATCATATAACTCATTTGGGCAAAATCTATCTGTTGAATACATTTTAAGCATTTCTGTGTAAAGGTGCGCTTCGCATCCATGATGCATGCGCCTTTGCCTCGAGGCTCACGCCTTTAAACTAAGGCGCCTGCGCCCCCAGGCCCAGGACCCTTCGCGCTTTTGTGCACTCACAGCTTTTTTAATCTAAGGTCATGAGCAATCTGGTTTTGCCAGAGTGAGAACCAGAAGCCTATGGTTTGTAATTGGAGATGGTAGGTTGTTTTTTACTTGATGTTGGGACTTTGATGTCAATAAGCTCTTATAAAAGTTTGGATGAGAGTTTTCTTCTTAGCTGGGTGTACCTTTCCAATTCAATCTTTGTTTCCTTGTTTTCATTTGCGTTTTTCTAAATCTGTTTTTAGAATATATGAAAGTACGCAAAGATGTCCCGAAACACATGAGATATTCCTGAGGGTAGGGCAGGAAAGTACCGAACAAGTCTTGGTAGTCCTCAATGGCATGAGAGAAGGTCTGTTAGCATAGAAAAAAAGTTAGTTGCTTGGTTTTAGGAACATAGTGTCTGAAAACTTTGCTATGATTGGGTGCTTTACCTTTGATTCAGATCACGTGCAAACTTCATTTAAAAAGGTGATTCAGATCACGTGCAAACTTCATTTAAAATGAGTGGGGTTTTACTCTAGTGAGTTAGTTTAACTCATTAGTCCCTGGACTTTGGAATTTTGTTTCTAATTTAAGCTGATTTTTGATGCATTTGAAGTTTAAGTTGCTATTCAGCAAGATTTGGTTGTAGTGAGAACCACCATCTTCAAGGTCTTAACTCATCTTGAGCGGCTGTCTTGTTTTTATATAACATTACTTTCCTGTTCTTTGATGGAGTTAAATTTCATCAAAAGAGTTCTCATTTCATGAGATGTTGAAGGGCAGTAAGCTGTCTACTTTCTGTCATCCGCCCAGTTTGTGTTGCTTTGTCTACCTGAACTGGTAGGAGTATGGCTAGTTGATAGTCTAGAGATTCAACATCAAGTACTTGTTATTTACTAAATCAAAATTTTATCCTTTCTATGAGTTTATAAAATCCAAGTTCCCTCTCGATGTTAAAGCCCTTGCTTGCTTAATTTGAAAGAGTCCGCAAGGCGCTCCTCGATGTGAGGCTACCAAGTTAGGCCTATGAGGGGATGAGGTGCGTCTCAAGGATGCAAGGATATAATTTCTTTCTTTCTGTTCTTTTTCTTAGGGCCTATTCTTTTCGATGGGAAATGGGGGTTGGAAAATGGTTAAAGTTAATTGAAGTGAGTTGAAGTGGTTTTTTTTTTTTTTGGGTTGAAGTGGGTTGAAGTGAGTTGAAATAGGTTGAAATGGTTTGAAGTTGGTATATATTTTTATATGATGGATAGAAGTTGGTTAAATAGTGGGTTCAAGTTGGTTGAGGTTGGTATGTTTTTATTGAAGTTCTTGAAGTGGGTTGAAGTGGGTTAACGTTGATTGAAGTTGGTAAGTTGGGATTTACAAACGAAAAGAACAGGGCCTTAGCCTTGCCTTTACCTTTTTCGTCTTTTCTTTCCTTGGGAGGTAAATGGTGAGTTATGCTTGTGCGCTAAGTGTGTGCATCGGGGAACTATGATGATAAGATAACATATCTTAACGTTATTTGCAGTGTTAGTGATTATATGGATGTCCACCACATTTTTTAATGCATTTATCTAACTTGTTTCTGTAAAATTTGTTTTTACAAAATGTGAAAGAATTCTAAAATTTTTTTCATAGAAGTGTGCCTCACATCCATGATACGTGTGCCTTCACCTTGCGTCTTGCATCCATGATGTGTGGGCCTTCACTTTGTACCTTGTGCTTTGGGACCCTATGTGCCTCAGTGCACCTCGCGCCTTTTAAAACTACGCTCGTCGCACCAAAGTCTCTTAACATCATTAACATCGCAGGCTGTTGAAATAAAAATATCCTAAAAATCTCTCATGCTTATAGTTTAAAGTCCGCACTGGTGACGAGAATGTTGAACATCTCTTTTAGGGTTACTTGGCCTGTTAAGAGAAGTGGGCTTCACCCCTAGGTTTTTGGCAAATGCTTAACAAAGATTTAGAGGTTTGGTGGAAAGGAAGGAACGTTTCTTCTAATTTTTTGAGGGGGCGTTAAATTACACAACCAGGAGTCCAATAACCTATGGGGATGCTTTGTTGGCAGAGCTTGGAAGGGAAGGAAGGGGATGAGAGGGGAAATGTCTTTTTCCAAGTGCTTGTAGTGGGATTTGAACCTTACATCTCCTTTATAGAGAAGTTAGGGCTAATCCCACTTGATAACCCTTTGGTGTTTGAATTTCTTTGAATGTGTTGCCTTTGCTTACCATTCTTTGACATACTCCAATGGAGATGAATGCTCGGAATGTCTAGAACCTTTGTGTTTCAATTGCTTGTTTGCAACTGAGCTATCGGCTTATCTTTACTGTCAATATTTGCGAACAAGTACTTCAAGGTAGCCCCCCCCCCTTTTCTGGAAGCTTCATTGTCATTGTGTTTATGTTGTTTTGCCTTTATATGCTTCTTACATTTCCTTTTGTCCATCAGAAAAAAAGGAAAACGAAGGGGTTTTTCTTTTGTGTTTTGTCATGTTGTATGCTGGCTGTGGGTTTTGTAGGGAGGCATGAGAATGGAAATCTTTAGGTTTGAAGATGAATTAGTTGTCTCTGAGATTTCTTTGAAGCATTATTGGGTAATGGGGTATGTTCCTCTCTGCTGCTGCTGCTTTTTTCTTAATGATTGTTGATTCTTCTATATATGATTGTATTTGATTTTGGGTATTCTTGCTTTGGGTTGCATTTTCCTGTAGAAAATTTGATATGTTAATCTTTTGCATGTTTTGAGAGTATGTAAGGCTTGTGGGCAAATCCAAAGCTTTCAATCTTCCTCAAGATGTTATTATTTAAAGAGGTTTTGTTTTAGAGTATACTTCAAAAGGGTTTTATTTCTAGGTGACTTACATCTTTTCTGGAGTGTTGGTCAAAGGGATCTCAGCCTTGTGAACCAACTCTTCTTTTTGTTAAAATTTGACTTCTACGTTGTCCCCTCCTGGATTTAGATGTGCCTCTTTGGAAGGGTTTGGGAATGAAACTTCCTTTTCAGTCCTGGAACATTTTGATGTTGTATTATGTTGATCATGATTGTGGTGTATGTACATATGTATGAGCACAGCCATTGCATGCTTCTTACTACAAATGGTATAACTAAAGAGCCTTTGGAATCTTGGATACATATGCAAGGTTTAGGGTCAATAGGTATATCCATATGTTTGCAGGAGATTTTGATCAACTACTTCTTGAGTGTTTCTATGGCCCTCTCGAGTTTGTGTTGGTTGCATAAGCATGGGATATTATTTTGTGAGGCTTCTTTGAGATTGGACGGAATACTAGAACTTATGAGCTGTTGGCTGGGCACAAGATCTAGGGTTTCGATGATCTTAGATACATAGAAAGATTTGCAGTAAGATGTTGCTTGATGAGGGAGTTATTGGCATGGTTGCTTTAAGGCAATATGCTTAGAGTTGAAAGTGACCATGTAATGAACCTGAGGATGGTGGGCAAAGGAGATTATGTGCTGAAAACAATTTTTTTGATTGCTCAACAGCTTAATAGAACTCCTCATTAATTCCCTACTTTCCCTCTGAGTATTAGGCAGTCTATTGTTTTTAATAATGGAAACAGTTTTTCTGTTGTGTACGGGTAACACTGGATGTTTGACTGACACCCTGCACCTTTCTTAGTTGTGACTCTGGGGCATGGATGTGAATAGGGATATGCTAAACTCATGACATGCATAGCATGTCCTGTCAATTTGGGTTATAGTGAAGGTCATATGCAAGAGTTTGAATTGCGGTATCTTGCGTTGGTTTCTGAAGTTTTGTTACTAGAATGATTGTGGTTGATCATTACAGTTCTTTTAGGAGCAAAGAATGTCTGAGAGATAGGCAAGTCCTAGCATTGAGGTAAGAGAGTACATAAGCAACAAGCTTCTACTATTTCAGGCTTGGAATTGTGAATGATCAGTCTCATAGAGCCTGTATCTGCTGTCTTTTCCTATGGACTTTTACGAATTTCCTTGCCAGAACACTGGGACTTCTTCGTTAGTGGGTATTTCAAGTTTTCGGAAAGTCTATCTTCGCTGCCCAAGAGCCCATTTAGCCTGTGAAGAATTGTGAGTATTTAAGCTTATTGATGCAGTTTGTTAATATCTCTACTTTCCTTTCTTTTTCCATGCCCTCCTTTTTTTGTGGGGAAAGAAGGGAAAAAAGAAAAAAGGGGGGGGGGTGTAGAGTAAGAAAGGGTTATGCTTGGTAGGACCGGTGGAAAGTTTGCTTCTGTTCAGGGGCTTTTGTTTCAAGTCGTCAGAGCAAGACTGTGCACCATAGTTTGCAACAGTATTAGATTTTTATGATCGTATTCTTATTGTGCCATTGGATGATGATGTTGCTAATTTCTGAGTGTTGTTGCTAGGTCAGAGATGGGAAGAGTTTAGGTTAAAAAATGGGTAACTCTGTCACTCTGATGATATCTGATTTGACTTGATCACAAATGGTATTTTTCATGTTACTCTGTGTTTACATGTTTTCAGGTGGCTTTGTTTCAGATGCTATATTTGTGGATAATCATTTTGCTTTGTGTCATCATCCTCTTTTGTGGTTGAGGTGTCATATGGGCATAGAGAAGATATAGGGTTTTATGAATGGAAATTACCATTAAGCAACTATGCCCATCCTTCTTGAACTTGTCCATGAAACGTTGGCAACAGTAATTGTGTTCAAGAATCTGTTCTCATTTTTATTTTCTATTTTAGGCAATTAGCAATAATCTTTCTTTTTTATTAACTTTCAGTGCAGTCTTCTTGTGTAAAAAGATTAGATTACATAGATAGAACACGCCGTTCTCCTTCATGAAGAGAGAATGAATATTCCTGGCCCCTCGAACTGCAGTTCATGTGGCAAAGTGCAGTTCCAGTGAATAGAGAGCTTTAACCTGGGAGAATTCCTTATCAAAGAAGTGAAACAACTGAAGGCTTGGAATTGAATGATAGCAGTTGGCTGGCATAGCTGATGACTGTCAACTGCAAAGTAGCATATAAGTCAGCATTTGTTTCATTGCTCTCTGTCTCTCTCTGTGCCCGCGCGTGTGCGCACATGCGTGCGTGTGTTGTTTATAAGATATACCATCTAGATACCTTGTTGCTCTAGTGAATCGAAGTTTCCTTTGAATGAGAGGGAAATGAGGAGGGTCACATCTCCCTCTCAAATGCTCATTAGCAGAATTCGATTCGTGACAATGGGTTGATCAGATGGGTCCAGTAGATCACCTCGTTGGTGCTTTATTTGCACTTCCCGGAGATGACGGAAGTCATTTTATTTACAGTGTGTTGGGCAGGAGGGAAAGTATTTTCCTGAAAAATTAAAATTGTATTTTCTGATGTTTGGTCCTGTAATATAAGGGACCGAAAATGATTTTCTAGGGAGAAGAGTTCTCCCTCAAGCAGGTTAAAACATTTTCCCGAGTCCAAGAGGGAAAGTTAATTTTCCCGTCTTCTTTCTTTCTTTACTCTTCACAGCTCCTTTCCTGGCTCAAACCCTAACGATGGCTGCCTTTGCTCATCCACTGCTCATTGTGCTCAATCCCTGTCTCTCTCTCACACACTCTCTCTCTCTCTCGATCGCTTCTCAATCTCTCTCCGACTTTCGCTCAATCCAACCATGAAGAAGGGCAAGATCTCTGACCCAAAGAAGAACGCAAATTGCAGTGGAAGGTCCCCGCCCCCCAAATTCTCTTTGACTTTCATTTATGCAATTCATTACTTGTTCTTGTGAATTGTATTGCAGATTTGCTCATCTCTAGTGTCAAATCTATTCTTCTTTGATTGATTTTGTCTGGCTTTTGATTGAATTGGTGTCAGTTGCAATAAGCAGCTCCGGTTTTAAGTGGATCGAGCGGAGGCGTAGTCATAGATTGTTAATAACATGATTGGAGCTCTCATCTTGTTTTGTTTCTATCGCATTTGGTCGTTTTGTTCTGACTGGTGTTGAACTCTGAATGTTATTAAATTGATATTGTGAATTGGTTGAAAATCCGTTCTTTTTGCTTTCACCAAACCACAGAAAATACAAGTAGGAATCAATTTTCCCTATAAAAATATTTTCCATGGAGAATGATTTTTTAGGAAAATAATTTTCTCCCAACCAGCCCTACCTAAGTTTTTTTAAGCTATATGGCTGGGCATGTTAGATTATATACAGGGGATTAGCAAGGGCTGATCCAGCGTGGTGTCAGTGGTGTCATCCGACAACCCTCCAAAAAAATATATGGTACAAATTTTAAAAAATTAGGAGTTTAATATAAATACAGAACAAGGCAATAGAATGCTTGAAGCTGCATTTAGCCCAGCAGTGTAAGCAGATTTCCTTACATTGGGGTTCCTTAAGGTTGCGGGTTGAAGCCCCTTCATATGCACTTTTGATTGATTGATTGATTTATTTATCTAGTTATTTGCCTTAGAAACTCTGCCCTTTATATCGCTTTGGTGCATTTAGTTGCGTCTGGCCCAGCAGGGCATTGCGGATTTGTTTGCGTTGAGGTCCCTTGAGATTGCGGGTTCAAGCTCCTTTGGTTTATTCAATTTTTAAAAATTTTTCGCCTTAGAACAACCCTGACCCCTCATTTCCCTTCGGCCTTTTAGGCTTCTTCTGACACCTCTCTTCAAAAATCCTGACTTCGCCACAGGGGATTAGGTAGGTAGGTTGAGTGGCAAACAGGCAATTTATCGTTTGGTTTGCTGATGGTGGATGGGATTGGGAGGAAGTTAGACAATTGATAAGATATGTATGTGAGACTTGGTCCATGGCATGCTCAGCTCCCTGTTCGTGTCAATTCTCTCATTGAGAGTGGGAGGCCGTTGACACACGGCAACGACGTACCAATCCAATTTAGGTTTGGTTGTGATTTAATGTACCACGACACTCCCATGTTAACTACTACGAGGTTAGCATTAATGTTCGTGTCCTTGGTTCCTGTGCATGGGACCACCTCTACGTGTGACATGGGTTCTTGTTTATGGTAGCACAATCTTAGTGGTCCATTTCAGGCAGTTTTGTCCACGTGAACGCCACTCCCTATGGACCCTATGAGCTCCCCTGCTTGATAAAAAAATGTGCAAGTTACCAACATATTACTACCATTATCTAATTTAATTCCAGAGGTTGTAGTCATGGGCATAATTGCAGATACAAATGGAATGGTGCAGTGATATACATTTTTTTTAAAACCTTTGAGAATGTGCGAGTTATATACATTTTTTTAAAAACCTTTGAGAATGTGCGAGTTTAAATCCTATTAGTGATGGCGGAGAAAGGGAGGGGGTGCTTTTCTCCTCGTCTTTTTTCATCTGATGTATCTGATTAGACGGTTCTATGAGTGATGGATCTCTTATGTGTTGATCTTTTAATCCGCTTAAAAACAAAGAATGAGATTATGACCCTGTTCTTTTTGTGGGTGCATTCAAATTTATCAACTTCAACTAATTTCAATCCATATCAACCAATTGTAATCCAGTTCATGAACTTCACTAAAAACTATCAAATTCAACGCATTTCAATCCACTTCAATCAATTTCAATCTGTTTCTCATTATTTTAATCAACTTTTACCCATCACACACAAAAAAAAATTCAATCAATTTCAATCAACTTCCATCAATTTTAACTAATTTCAATAAAAAAATACGTATTTTAATTCATTTCAACTAATTTCACCTATTTACCAACTCTTATTGAACAATGAAAAGAATATGCCCCATATATGACCTAAAACGACCAAAATAAGGTTGCTCAAATGCCCACGTTTTTTTAAAGCCCGGTCTTTTTCGTGGATGATTAAGATCTACCCACTTGAAACCAGAACTAAGTCGTGGATTGGACCCCACCTCTTCATCTGAACGGCTGAACCCATTTCATCAATCAAAAAACAGACGAAAAAGAGAGAAATATGCAAAGGCAGACCCATGGGACTTAATTTTGTCGGACAAGTGGTGTTTTGCATAGTCCACTTTGTTTGACGCCGCACTTTAATGGTCACATTTAATTTTGATTGATTGTTCCATTCATTTTTAATTCAAATGTGTCTCTTTCATGAATACGTTAACATGAGCCATTATTCAAAATCAAGCAAGGCCATGGATGGAGTGATCAGTGATGGCATCGCATATTCATGCACAGGGCAATTATTTCCGCATGAGAAGTATGATTTCGGGTCGGACATTGAGAAGGCCACTCTTAAAGGTCCATCACTTGCGCGGGTTGCCTGGCACTTCAACCCTAGAGCTATAGTGAGTTGAGGAGCCCTATTTAGGGACACACACAACAGTGATGACTGATAAGCGGCCAAGGGGATGGTGTTAAGCGTCAGGTATAGGGGCTTTTGTGAGCCTTTGGGGCTCGGTTTGATCAAAGTTTTGCTCGGTTTAGATGATGCTATTGAGTCGAGTCTGAGCCTAGCTAGATTCGGCTCAGCTCGGCTCATTTGGGTGCTTTAGGTGGAAAATAGCTGATGTTTTATCGGTATAGATAGATTTTGTATTAGTTTGAATGTTCAAAGTTCAATATTAAAACTTATGTTTGATATCTATTCTTTGAATAAGGGTTTTATCATTTTAAAGTAAAAAAAAAAAATTCAATAATTTTCAAATTGAATGTTCAAAGCTCAACTCGGATTCGGGCTTAGCTTAGTTGCTTACTCAGGCTCGAACAAAGCTCGGGCCTGACTCGGCTTGGCTTGGCTCAGCTCGGCTCGTTTCACTTACACCCCTAGTTAGGTATGTTAACCTGTTGCTCTTGCCAAATCCACCGAGAGAAATGACCTTTGCCGGAGTTGAGCTCGGGACCTCCTAGATTAGAGGAGGGTGCCACTTGGCTTTGCCCCTTGGGTATGAGGGCGTGTATGTTGGGTTTATTGGATTATGATTCCTACCGACTGCTCATTTAAGTTTATGTTTCAAATTTTTTGAGGATTTTCATACATAATGTAAGGAGTGGTGATAGATTTCATGGTAGTCTTGAACAACAATTGACTGCAATGTATCTGCCACTGGCTATAATAATTGTGATAACACGATATGCAGTGTAGAATGCATAATTGAGATTAGAATGACTGCGTTTATCTTCCCATATTTCTCCACCCAATTATTCAAATATGTAGGGACTACAAAAAGATTTTCCATGTCATGGAAATATGTCTTAACTTGATACCAATTTCGAACATTTTAATATTTTATCAAAATTATTGCGTTACCTGTTAGCCTCCTCTAGAAGTTTACTACACTTAGGCCTATTAGTAAATCACTAGTCTACATTATGCCATTATCCTTTGCTATATATAGAAGTGACGATATTTACAGCTAGCCATATAATCAATATGCAAAGTGATGAATAAAAAGTATGGTCCATGGTCAAAGGACCTGTTTTTGGCTCAAAGTAACGGGCTCAGCACATCAATGCTGAACATTATTATTACTGTACACACACAGATATGGGACCAAAAGAAAGCAGACAGGATTACTTACATAGAATAGACAGCCTTTCATAAAATCACACAAACTAGGCATTATTACAAGGGGTTTTTCCTTTTTCCTTTTTCTTTTTTGATTTGTGTCTGGCATCCGGTTGAGAAGATCAGTAGATCTGCCTGACCTTGAAAGAGGGCCAGGAGAAAGGAACATTGGATCAGCACAATGAAAATGTTTCCATGTGACCCAATTGTTAGATTATACTTTTATGAGTACAATCTATTGCACTCCCTATAGTACAAGTCAATTTAATCGCCGAAGATGTCCTAACTTGATGAGCAAAGACTCCACCTTCTACATCATGCACCCAGGTTCGATCCTGGCCCGGGGGGAGGGACATATCGCCTCTTTATGAGGATTTGAGCGCGTTGTGCGGCCAGTGGGCCTAGGGGTACACGGCTTTGACAGTTTCCCCTCTTCGGCACGTTGTGGCTCATTGGTGATTCCTGGGAATAGGGGTCAAATGAATTGAGCATGTTTTACCCATGTAAAAGAAGTTCAATAAAGAATAATGTCTCCAAATTCATCAAAAAGTTTAAAGCAAAGACGGTCAAGTGATCAAAAAAATAACAATTTTAAATTCAAAAACAAAAACAAAGATAACAATTTAGTTTTTTCACATTTAACCCGGCTGTCAAGTCCTCTACAATTATATCAAGCAGTATGATTAGCAGTTGATGTCATAGCAGTGCAGAAAGAGAAAGAGAGGAGAAGATACAACGAACCATAGATGAGGAGCGTGTGTAGTAGTGGGGTTAAAGAGCAGTGCGGTGCCATAAATTAAAAAATAAAATAAATAAATACATATAAATAAATAAATATAATAGTTACTCCATAAATAAAGAAAATAAATGAAGATGGGCGAGGGGATCTAGATGGGTGTGAGAGCAAGTTCCAATGCCCCGGCAGCTTCCACGTGCTCATCACTCTTCTTTCTCTTCACCTATTTTCTTTCGCACGCACATGACCAGCTTTGTCCTCACCCCGCAAAACTTACTATAGCTCCAGGATTGCAGTTTTAGTGCTCCCCCCCCCCCCCCAAACACCCCAAAAAAAAAAAGGAGGATTGTAGTTTTAGAACACTACAGTCACAAAAAAGTTTTAACCTTCTTAGATTCCCTCTATGTTAGTCGGACTCGATCATATTCATGTTGAAGCATCAAATGTCTGTGCAACTGTCATGTTAGATTCGACATTTCTTAAAGAAATTTCTTTGTACAATTTTTTACGTAAAATGAAGGGCTAAGAGTGTCAATATGTAAGCTGTGAGTAGAGCAGATGGTGCGTGTTGTGACTTGGAGGCACGGTGTAGCAAGCAAGTGGATTCTATTCAAATTGATTGGACATAGCTGCGGTGATTTACTTCACATGCGAGGTCTCCAATATGAATTTTTTAGGTAAAATGAAGAGTTCGAGTAATATATGTTTCCTTTTATGCGGGAATTGAGTGTTGGAATTGAGGGCTTGTTCTTTTCGTTAGTAACTTGAGGTTCGTAAATAGGTGAAGTTGACAAAGATTGGTAGAAGTGAGTAGAAGTTGATGGAAGTTGGTATTTTTTTGGGAATGATTGGAAGGAGTTGGTAAAGGTTGGAAAATATTGAAAGAAGTTGGTGGAAAAGTTGGAGGATGTTAAGAAATGTAAATAAGTGGGGATTTTTTGGTAATTTTTTTTTTAAAAGATTGGTAAGAGTTGGTGGAGTTGGTAAGATTCAATAGAAGTTGGTAGAAATTGGTAGACATTGCTTAGAATTGGAAATGGTTGATTTTTTTTTTTTTAAAGAGTTGGTAGGAATTGGTAGAAGTTGGTAAGAGTAGGCAGAGGGTTGGTAAAAGTGAATTCATCAATGAAAAGAACAGACCCTCGAGTGGTAGATATCATAATTTTATAAATCCAAAACTAAGCCATGAACGCTGCCCTAAGCCCCTAACTCCTCCGGCTGAAGTGTTTGGCTCTTGTTCTATTTCTAACATAACTGTCATAATCTATCTGTTTTTTTCCTTTGTAATATTAAGCAAGCTGCACTACATTAACTATAAAACTAGGTTAACTTTTTAGTTGATAACTTTTTCCTATTAATTACATTACATTAATATATTAGGACTTACTAAATATAACAATGTCATAATGTAATAAATATCTGGTTCCTGGTCTGTTCTGATGAAAATCATAAGTGATGGACCAAAGACCAATATAGATATCTCAATTCTTAAACTCGGGCTTGTTGTACAAATGATCTGAGCCAAGCTTAAGTACGTTCAAATCTGTGAGCTCATGAGGCTGGTAAGGGGAAGGGAAAATATTTGTAATGTCATCCTCTTCTCTGTTGTAGATCCTCAACTAGCGACCATCACATTGATTTCCATCATAATATTTCTATTTCTATTTCCTTTCGCATCTTATTGTTCACTCATCCCTATTATTTTGCAATCCTGGGTCGTTATTTTGTTATGATACAAGTTTGTTCCCACTCAAGATTTAAAACCCATTTCTCCTCAAATGTAAAAATTCAATTTTGAATGTTTTGTATCATAACAGTAACTGATAGTAGCATGCAGAGTACGAGCTTGTGGAGGCTTGCGAGGGCTTGCTACGTTAGGTGAAATGAGCCTCGTGCTTTGTTAACCTGAGCTTGCAAACTAATTCGTAAGCTGAGCCATGGGCCTGCTAGGCTCCAGCTCATTTCGGCTCATTTCAACTCCTTGTAATTATTGTAATCCAAGTGCTTCCTTCTCCTAGAGCACCAGGATTCCTCAATCTTGAAAGGTAGACTAATCAAAGAGACAGACAAATTCTTATGCTGTTAGAGCATAGCAAAATTGTACCCTAACTGCGCGTAATGCTTTGGAGATATATGCACACATTAGAATGTTTGTCTTTCTAGTAAACATTGAGACAAATTAACATGTAAGTATTAGAGTATAAAATCTTTCCTGATCCTTCAGCCATCGACTTAAGACTTTTGCTTGAGATGTTCTTGAATAGTGGGAAATTGGAAAGTTTAGATCTATTATGGAGGGGAAGACTAGTCCAAGATCAGGGTCCTTTGCTCTCTAAATCCACAAACTCTGCAATTGGAGCTTTTTTGGTGCTTTCTCCCCCACATTATTTTATTTATCCATCCTTCTTTGGTATTCTAACACAGGCATGCAGGCATGTATGCTAGCCAGGAGCCAGGGCCATGCTGTTCTTGTTTTTCACACCATTCTTATTTTGATTTGCTGCTTCATTCAGTGGTCAAAATGACATCCTTTTGCATCCTATAATTAAAGGGGGATGAGCAGGTCGCAGAAAGAGGAAGGAAGAAGCCTGTGGTTTAAAGTGACCATTAATAGTAGTAAGATACTAGGGTTTTTTTTTTTTTTTTAAAAAAAAGGTCTCCATCTCCCACTTCCAACTCTCTATATATACTCACATAAATACAGAGTAGGGTTTTTGGTGTTGGTTTCTTTGTTTTTCTTCTCTCATTCTTATATTTTTTTTCTTACTGTCAACTCCTCTTGCCATTTTTTGCGATGGCTTTATGTATGCATATGGAAGCAAGTCTACTTTAGGAGAAGGATCCTGATTTCTGGCCATCTTTGCCTTGTTTGTTAATGCTTAATTATTTGATCAGTATGTACTCGTTATTTATTATTAATTAGTTTAGAGGAGTCCGTGTAGATTATGCCCTAATTTTAGAGATTTGCCGGGCAGGCCAGCTATCTGAGATCCCACAGACATCTGAATCTTAAGTAATATAAACGATTTTTGATGAATTTACAGTGTTGATTACCTCAAGAAGTAGAGTGATCGGAGCATCAGTTCCAAACCCAGTTTGTGGTTCAACATAGGCAGCATCATGTATTGAGTAGAAGCTTATACAGTTACACTAATCAGATTGCTGTCGGAATTTGTAGCCGTGGCTCAACAGACAGTTTTCTTTGTTTTTCCTTTTCTTTTGGGGGCCTCATTTGTTATATATAATTGATAGGAGAACTGTTCAGACAATCATATGGTAAGTGTAGAAAGTCCCATATTGCTACCATGGGTCAAAGTCTTTCAAGTAGCTGAGCTAGAAGGCGGCGATCCAGAATTTTGTTAGGATAGCTGAGCACTCTCCTGATTTTCGATCTCTCAAGGAAGCTTTCCACTTACTAGCCAACCTTCATCTCAAGAAGCGGAAGCGAATTAACCACAACAATCAACAATTAGAGTGGCCTCTCTCCTTGCAATACTAAAGCCTTCTACATCTGGATCTCCCTAGATCTTGTTCAGGCAAGACGATCGATACTGGGAGTTGTTGTTTAATCAAACAATTGGAGCAGAGAAGAGATCTAGCTGGCCAGCTGAAACTTTTCAAGGAATTGACAATAACAACATCATCATCGATATCATCAGTTGAGCATATAGTAGTAGATGTTGTGTGGAAAGCATGGCAGGCTACGACGGAGGATCAGGTCTTCATCATCATTCATCTTATCTGCACCAACTCCTCAACACCAACGCCTCTGACTCTCAGACTACCACCACATCTTCATCCCAAGATGTCGACAGATGTGACCCAGCAGCAGGTGCGACAAGCTCAGCAGGGGGGGCTGATACTGCAGGAGCTCCGACCCCCATGAGACGGCCTAGAGGGAGACCCGCTGGGTCCAAGAACAAGCCCAAGCCGCCAGTCATAGTTACTCGAGACAGTCCCAATGCCCTCCGCTCCCACATGCTAGAGGTCTCATCTGGTGCTGACATTCTAGAAGCTCTCTCAGCCTATGCCCGCCAGAGAGGCAGGGGGGTCAGTGTTCTGAGCGGAAATGGCACCGTGGTTGATGTCTCCCTCCGCCAACCGACTGACTCTTCAAGTGTCGTCACCCTCCATGGGAGGTTCGAGATACTATCATTGTCAGGGACCGTGTTACCTCCCCCTGCACCATCAGGGGCAGGAGGGCTGTCAATTTTCCTATCAGGAGGGCAGGGGCAGGTGGTGGGGGGCAGCGTGGCTGGGCCCCTTGTAGCCTCAGGGCCCGTCTTGCTAGTGGCTGCCTCGTTCTCTAATGCTGTCTATGAGAGGCTGCCTTTGCCTTTGGATCAGCTGGATGATCAGATTCAAGAGGAACATCACGATCAGGGTCAGGGCATGCAAATGCCATCAGCTGCTGTTCAGACTTCACGAGAGGAAGGCACTTCTGCTGGTGGTGGTGGTGGGGCTGGCTCAACGTCAAACTTTGGCTACCCATTCCCAGGAGATCCACATAGTCTGTTGGGATGGGGTGCGAATGCTGCTCGCCCACCCTTCTAGTTGTTTATTCATTTGATTCATTTGACTTGATTCGAACCCCTTGAATTGGAAGATTTATTTTTCAGTCTTCCTCCTGCTCATGCTGCTGAACTGCCATTTCATGTGTCTGAATGGTTTCCTACTATTTTCAATCTCATCCTAACTCTCTTTTGCTATATTCTACTGCCTGTTCTGCCTGTTCTCTTCGTTATTGAATCACTAAAACATGGAGGCATGTCAATACGGTTATAGAATAGTTTCCTCTGGTAATCAGGATGATTGGCATTGATGCTTCTGTGTAGCAGTGCAGAAGCTGAGTGTTGTGAGTCTTGTTGGGACTTGATTGCTCAAGGTCGTACGAGTTTGACTTGAGCTCGGCTTGGATGCCTATCACATCAACCCTCATTAAAAGCTTGGTTTGGATGCTTATTATGCCCATGTGTTAGTGAAAGCTGAGTTTCGATTCAACTCGACTCATTTTTGTCATTAAGCAGTATACAGGAGGGGTCAAATCATATTGCTTGGAATTTTTCTTCATGTGTGGGGTTATAATTGAATCTCATGCATCTTTCTTTTGAATCCCGTCGTCAAGCCTAAGTGATTTGACTGTTTCAGTCCCCCCCCCCCCCCCCTTCAGCAATCCAATTTCGAACTAGCCATATTTTTATTTCGCGGTAGTCATGTAAGAAAAAATTTACTCACGTCATGCTGTGTGATTTTCAGCTGGTGTCAATACATATTGTATAAAGAAGGTGCCATCTGTTTAAAATTTTTCAAGAATCTTTGTGACCTTTTAGTGGGATAGTTTATTGGGCACCAAAAAGAAAGAAAGAGGTCCTGGCCTGATCTCTTGCCCAGTTATAGATTTGATAAGGAAATCAAGATCCAAGGCCATTCTTTTTGCTGTGGCACCACTAATCTCTCGCGCAGTGGTGGCTGCTATTTGCTTGTAATGGAAGGGGGAGGCTGTGGCACAAAAAATTACCTTGGCAAAGAAGATTAAACAAAACTAAACAAGAATTGACAGCAATACTGTATGCTTTCAACCAAATTAATACATTGCAGGAAGGTTGCACTAAGCCGTGCCCAGAACACTAACAGAAGCACGTTCAGAATAGGGTTAGCAATGCAGAAAATTTCCATTCCAAATCATAGAGCACAGAAACCGAAACTTGTTTCCTACAATTTCATAATCTATCGCCTCAGGACCTGCAGCAAAAGACTGGACTGGGTACTTCTAGTCGTGCTTGAGAGAAGCAAATATGTTTCGAGGACACATTCCTTACTTCTAGTCGTGCTTGAGAGAAGCAAATATGTTTCGAGGACACATTCCTAGAGGTGGGTTTTGTCCAGATCATCAAAGTAAGGGTGCTCCATTGCTTTCTTGGCTGAGATCCGCTTTGATGGTTCATATATCAACATTTTCTGTGAAAAATTTAGACCAAAACTTTTGTGAAAACCATAAATTAGCCATTGTAATCAAAGTGCGTCATCAGAACTCGGATCAGACTTACAGATAGGAGGTCAAGTCCGTCTTTATCCAAGCCAGGGACAGCTGAGGACAGGTCGCTAGGACTCCACTGAGGGTATTCATGCCAGTCCTTCAATTTGGTAACTCCCGGCCATACTTGTTCATTTGGAGTTCCAAGCAGCCTGTAGAAACCCGTCAGATTGCAATGGAAGAAGGTTTATAGTTGCAGACACAGAGCTTGATTGTTCATCAGTAGTCAGTAACTGCAACAAACCTGAAAATGTGGAGGAGCTGCTGCAACTCTGAGTCTCCACAGAAGAGAGCTTGATTGTTCACCAGCTCAGCTGTCAATTTGCAAGATTCAGAACTAAATTATTGCCAAATAAATTCAATGACTCAACCTCGAAGAAAAGATGGTGTAGAGGAATCAATCATACCAAATATGCAGCCCACAGACCACATGTCAACTCCGCATGAGTAATGAGTAGTGCCCAGGAGAACTTCCGGAGCTCGATACCACAGGGTTAATATCTGCCACATTTTCATATGCAATGATTAAATTGCTACACTAAGAAAAAACAGAAGCTAAGAATGCAAGAACAGTATGATGTATACCTCATGAGTATACTTTTTGATGGGAACAATGATTGCTCTAGCAAGTCCAAGATCAGCAATCTTGAGGGTCATAGTTTTACGATCCATCAAGAGATTGTGTGGCTTGAGATCCCTAATAACCGAGATGCAATTCGCATCCATAAACATTTTTGGTGACAAGAAAGCGTGAACGAAGTGAACAAAGGGCGAAGACATCAAGTGGTTACCTGTGAATCACTCCATGACCATGGCAGAAAGCAACTCCTTTGCACAGCTGATACATCAGGCTCTAAATCCATACACAGACACATATACATCCAGCCAAACCAGACGTTAATAACCCAGAAACTAAACCCCAAGTTTTTAACATATCCAGTATTGTGGGGTTTTTGATATGTACCTTGACGGTTTGAGGGGGGATGCTCTGTCCTACATTGCGGAAACTACGGATGTATTTCTTAAGGTCAGTGTCCATGTACTCAAACACCAGGTACAGAACAGTCTTTCCCTCTTTGTTTTGCCCTTGTTTCACATCGATCAACCTAATTCCATCATCAACAACCAAATCAGGATCACTATTAATTCATAAGGCCATAAAAATCAAGCAATTATCAATTCTACAGGTCATTGAAATCAAGAAAAGATGACAAATTCATAAAATTAACTAGACAGGAGAGACGGTAGAAAGTGGACGCAGAATTTGGGTATTTCAAGATGTTGGAAGAGTACTCAAAATCAGACGAACCCTGGATTAATTCCTTAAAAAAAAGGAAAACGCAGAAGTAGAAAAGCCCTAATTGCGAAACCAAGAGAGACAAATTAAGAGAAAATGTACCGTGACTAACCCAAAACCCATACCAAGAAATTATCAACTCAACAGGTACAGGCAGGCACAATCGAAAATAACAACCAGAGATTCGGACGTCACAAGATGTGCAAGTGCAATTCAAACTCAGAAAAATCCAAGACTAGCCCAAAAACGATGAAAAACCCAGAACCAGAAAAACCCTAACTATCAAATCAGGAGAGGGAAAACGACCTGACGACATGGGGATCGCGAGAGAGCATGCGAAGCAAGGAAACTTCGCGAAGAGTGGTAGGAGGAACGCCTTCATCGTCTTCGTGGAGTCGAGTCTTCTTGAGAGCGACGATCTTGCCAGTAGCCTTCTCTCTTGCCCTGTAAACCTTGCCGTAAGTCCCTTCTCCCACCTTCTCCAGCTTCTCGAATGCTTCCATGGCGGATGTTGTTCTTGTTGTAAACTTGTCTACTGTCGTCTCCATCTCTCTCTCTCTCTCTCTCTCTCTCGCTCTCTTTGTGTGTGTGTGTGTGTTCTCTCTGTAAATGGGAAACCTAGAAATGAAATTTCGGAGATCTAGAAGAGCAGGAAGGGAAGTGTATATATAGGGGGGGTGGTTGTTGCTAGATTCAGAGTCTCCTATATACAGTGGCAGCGTAACGGCTCTTTTTTTGAAATTCAAATGTGCAACGGAAAGAAGAGGCTCCTCCTTCCTAAATCCTGCTCGAATCTGAATCATTCGTTGTACCAGGAAAAAAAAAAAAAAGGAAAAATCCTGCCCGATGATGAGAAGCCTGATTGCAAGACCCACATTATTTCAATCCCCCCCCCCCCAACCAAAAAAAAAAAAAAAACACAAAAAGAAAGAAAGAAAGAAAGAGTATACATTCAGTTCAAGTTGTTTAGTCAAGTCTGACAAGGAGTAATTTATAAATTATCATGTATATTTAATAATTTATCTATGACTCTATAAAAAATAAAATGTTGAGTTGATCTTTTATCAGACATTTAAAAAGGCATTGATCAAGAATTTTGTTTCAATAAGATGAGTTGCGTTAATGTATAGCTTCTTATAGTTGCCTTATAACTATTTTTTAAGTATCTTATACTTTATGACAGTTTCTTACAACTCCTATTAACTTCTTAAAGTTTTTTACAACTTATATCTTAACGTCATATTTGTGAAATGTAGCTATAAATGAATTGCTTAAAAGTAAAACATTCATTGTTCAAAATGAAGTAAGTTCGATTTGTGGAGGTCATTATAAAGGTTAAATACACAAGGAATCTGGTACTTTATTTCAAAAAATCTTCTGTACTATTTTTTGTTGTGAAATAGCTCCTTTTAATAGTAAAAATGGAAATGATAAATTCAGCCAAAAAAAATGGTTATGCTAAATGATAAAAATATAGTTTGATTGAGTAAGCTCCAATAAAGTGACCCAGCCACCAAAAAACAAAAAAGAAGGGAACCAAAAAAAAAAAAGGAAGAAAAGATATCGAATAAGAGCATTTGTAATGCAAGGCTCGTGAGTCAAAAATTTAGCTCACGGTCCAAAAAACACCATGCATCAGTGATCTGCTTCGCTCGTCTCACGGCCGTTATCCGCCCCTACACATTTTTTCTTTTCTTTTTTTTGCCAACTAAACTCTTAAAAGTCTAAAACCCAATAATATATTAGTAGTAGGGTCCATCAAATATTATTTTATTTGATAATCCAAGTGAGTGATCCATAAAATGTAAATAACAGAAAAAAATTTACTTATGAGATTATGTAAAGGATGTGAACTCTCACTTATAATCCAAAATTATGAATCACCGTTACATATGCGATAAAGTGGAGGCCACTGCTGGGCGCATGAATTGGTCGGCCCCGATTAACAGCAAGAAATACTCCCAGCCCATTTACCTCTCAACGGCTCATTTCCCGAATTTGAATTTGTAAGAACTCCGCTCCCCCCCCCCCCCCCTCTCTCTCTCTCAATCTAGGGTTTCCCTTTCGTTTCAGAACATCAATCGCGAGCAAAAATGGCAACAAGCGGCACTGACATGGTGGATCCAGAGACCCAATTTCTGATGGAATTAAGAATGAAATCGAAAAGGCGTGGCATTGAGCTCGATAATAATGGAGTCGAAGCGGATGAAGAAGATGATGGTGATGAAGGCGAACTTGAATGGGACAAGTACAAGGAGAATGTCAGACCTTTGAAGAGAGGCCGCAATGTCAAGATTTTGAATGATGCTCTCAAATCTAACTCCCTTCTTTCTCTCAAGCAGTCCCTCCTTCTTACTCGAAGGTATCTATTCATCCTTGTGTTGCTCCCCATTTCAATTTCTGTAAGTTGGATTTTGATCGATTGAATGATTGCTTTGATTTGATTTTTTTTGTCTAATCAGGAAGATGATTGAAGCGATCAATAATTATGCTGGAGATGACCCTCTTCAACCCTGGCTTGAGTAAGCTCATATCTTTTTCTTTCATTTCCTAACAACTGCTCCCAATATGGGTCCTGCTTTTACGGGTTCTGCAGAGATCCGGATGTAGATAGTGTCACGCTTGCAAGTAGAGAGACTAATTCCAAGACACCCTTTTTCAACTTACAATAATCAAAATTTGAAGTCAGTTTTACTGGAGTTGACTGGAGCATTTGAGTCTAAGGGTGTCAATGCCAAATTCCAACTAGTGTAGTAGTATATCTAGCAGTCAGCTTTTTTCGTTTCGTCTTGGTTTTTTAAATTTTTTCCTTTTCTGGGGGCGGGTTGTTAATGGATTTGTAGGGCCTTGAAATCTCATCTGTTTGTTGGTCTGATGCAGGTGCATCAAGTGGGTTCAAGAGGCATTCCCCGCTGGTGGGGATTCCTCTGGACTTGTCGTCTTATATGAACATTGTGTTCGCACATTTTGGCATGATGATCGCTACACGACTGATCTCCGATACCTCAAAGTTTGGCTGGAATATGTATGCTGTTTGCTCCCTCTCTCCGTTATGTTAAGTTCACACCGTGCAGCAACACCACAATGATATCTGAAGCACAAGCACCGTTTCCTATGCATATATTATTGAAGTACTCAAACTCTTTGCAATTCTATTCCAGGCTGAAAATTGTGCTGATGCTGAAGTAATATACAGATTTCTGGATGCTAACAAAATCGGACAGTCTCATGCTGCATACTATATAGCTTATGCTTTGCATATGGAAGCTAAATATAAGATCAAAACTGCAAATGATATTTTCAATCAAGGCTTGTCCATGTGAGCTCCAACTATGACTCAGGAATACATTTGCTTTTCATGTTTTGTCTCTTTAATCTTATCATAAGTTGTAGCTCTGTGCCTGTGTATCTCTTTAAAACACTGATGTCAACCCCTGGGGACTAGACTTACTCTATTGTATCTATAGCTTCCCTCTCCCCCCCCCCCCCAAAAAAAAAAATCTCCAATTTAGCTTAATTCTGTTCTCTTTTACCATTGAATTGAGGGTATTTTACAACCCCTTCCCGTACAATTGGAGGGACTGCAACAGATTTTCAAGTAATTGTCCTGATGCCAAACATGATTTTTGAGAGGCTAATCTCTTAAGATTGTAGATCATTGTTCATTTTATCATCTGATAACTCAGAGGAGCATCTCACTGCCTATGACTTGATGAACATTTGCTGGAATTGACTAATGCAGATATGGTTCGACGTAGTTTATATGTAGAAGGAATTCATTAGATGAAAGTATGCTCACCGCCCCTACGAGTATGGCAACATAGATGTGTCTGATGACCGATTATCTTCGGACCTTCCAAATCCTTACATGGACATGCTACCAGATAATCATCTGACCTGAGTTGCATTAGACTTAGATTTGTTTTAGCTTCATTTGAGAGGTTGGCATTGGAAACAAGTTCCTTGGTCTGGGCATTTCTTGAGAGAATTAGAAATAAAGAAGGCGAAAAAGCTTGTCTAGTGATCTACCAGGGGTTTCTATAGATGTATTCTGCTGAGTTAGGCAGGAACAGTGTAGTTGCTTGACTTCAGTATGCTATCTTTGACACTGCTGCTAAGTAGTAGCTGATTTTTTCTATGCTTTTTTCCAGTAAAGAACACAAAAGAGAAGACTTTCTGCCTTGTTTTTATGTTATACATAGCTGTAGATGTTGCATTATAAATATATGTTTATGAATTGATTGATCGGTCTATCATGAGTCCGACTTTGTTGAATGCAAAGAAATGCTCAACCGCTCCAAAAACTGGAAGCAGCTTACAGGAAATTTATTGCTCGCTCAATGAGAAGACCCAAAATTATCACTGAAGTAAGGATCTTATTGTAGTCAGCCCTTGCAGTCTAATGTTGTTACAAAATGATTATAAGTCCTTTCTGCTACATTTCCAGGAAGATTCAGTAGATCATATTCAACCAAGTCGAAGCTTTGGCACATTGTTGTCTAGAGGAGAAAATAGTAAGCATTTCTTCTGTCACTTAAATCCAACATTTATTCTTGTTTACACTCCTTTCTTTGCTAAAGACTCTTGTGTTGTTCAGGAAGAAGTCAGTTGGAGGCATCCGATACTGCCAAGAAGAATACCAAGGGAAATGGGTATGGAAACGGAATCTGAAATACGTTTAATGTGAAGTCTGACTCAATCATCTAGTGTGGTATCAACAAATCACTGTGTAGTAACTTGTTTTCATTTGGATTGTAGGGGACAGCGAATTCCTTTGTCTGTCTATAAGGATACAAATGTTGGGCGCAGCTCTGGTTATCAGGCTGACTTATCAAAAGTAGGATCAAAACAATGGGATACTCTTGGTACACAAAAAGATAGAAACAAAGAGAACAAAGCAATCCCTGCCAAGTGGACATCATATAAGGTGAATTCTTTTGATAGCACATACTATAAAATATATTATAATGAGAGTTATAATCATGTAAGACATAATATGTCATTCTCACGGTCCATTAATTCAGATTCCACAGAGGCCTAGTGGTAGACTGGGGGGAGCTGTGATCCAGGGCATTGAAGTGTTTGTCGATGAGGAATACTCAGAGTAAGTGGTCTGTCCTGATAATGCAAGATGGATGTCGTGCCTAATTTTAATTCAATGGTATGGGAAGCACCCTCAGACCATGATGCTCAATTTAATTTGGGGTATTGGAAGTCGGAAGCACTTAAATCAAGTACTTGGTTTAACATTCTTTCTGTGAAAATTACTTTCTTGGAACTCTTTGCATTGCGATAGAGTACTCACACTGTAAATTGTAGAGAACTTGTTGTCCTGTAAATTGTAGAGAACTAGTTGTCCTGTGGTACAAACTTTTGCTTCCTGTGATTTTAAAAGATGTGCTTCTTCTTCTTTTCCCCCCTTTCTAGTCTTAACCTTTTGTATGAAGAATAAAATATACATGTGTAAACATACTACTATTTTAAGTAGAGCATACTCATTTGTTGGCCATAGTCATGTTTTTCTCTATTTATATCCGATGCAGATTGCATCCTTCTCGTGATGAAGCTCGAAGTACTTCAAATTTGCAATTGAAGGATAGGGATGAACATGATATCAGAAGGTAACTTGTATCCTATACATATGTTAATGCGATTAGAAATCGAATCTAATATACAAGTCATTTTGGCTTTTTGACTTAGTGTCTTTAAACACTATCGTACAGGGAAACCGAGCTACTTAGGGAAAATCCGCTGCGCAATTTCCCAACTAGCAACTTCCGATGATTATCCTTATACAATATGTACTCACTATATAATTCACATGATTTCGACAAGGCATCGGCTTTTATTTCTTAAAGCATGATCCTTCTATGTGTACTTTTAATGTTCTTCTTCCATCCAGATGAAACCGAGCTACTTAGGGAAAATTCGTTGCGCAATTTCCCAACTGGCAACTTCCGATGATTATCCTTGGACAATATGTACCCTGTAATTCACATGATTTTAGGAAGGCATCGACTTTTGTCTCTTAAAGCATGATCCTTCTGTGTAATGTACTAATGTTCTTCTTCCTTCTAGATGAAGGGTACTACTTGATTTGTAGTTCAATCCACAATTTTTGTAATTCTATTCTACTAGTCAAAATCTTTACTTGTTATGCAACTGAGGCCATGCTTATTGCATCTTTATTTCCTCATTTCTTTATGTCTAATTAGGTTCTTTATATTTTAAAAAAATCATTATTCGTTATTGTTTTGTAAGTGGATACGACCTTTATAAAGCTAATTCAAACCTATCATACACTCCATTATTTATACAATATGTGCTCACATACTTTGATTTTTTTTTTTTTTAAAAAAAAAGTGATACTCACAGTCACATATATGGATATACCTTCCCTTAGCTTATTTGTAATAATTTTTAAATACCTACACCTTTGAGTATTAATTTTAACCCCCCTAAAGTTTACATGAATTAAGTTTTATAGCACAAAACTATTGAGATCAATGATTGAGAGTCAAAATTATAAAAATATCCCCACCTAAGTTTGAGAAGAAATGGTTCCAAAAATTAAAGCTTGTGTAGCGTTCTTAATTTCATAGACCGACAGGCCAGCATTTGTAACAAATTTGAGCTTGGCTTCAAGAATCTAAAGTGACCATTCATATCATCAAAAGTACACCTTCTTTTTCAGGGGAAACTCTTAAGAACGCCACAATTAAGCATGCTTGCTGTTAGAAAATTTTGAGATGGGTGGCCTCACGGGAAGTCTCCCTGGCTGTAATGAGCGAGGATGAAATTCGCCATAAAAACTTGTGGTTATTTATGAGGTTAGACGAGTAGACGACAATCCTTGAAGTCATTCCTAGTGACTGTCTGCAACCCGATAAGTGGTTGGGGCGTTACAACGTCTTTTCCATCATCTCCAAACACATTATTGCTGAGGCATAAGATTTGTAGGCAAAGAGGTGAATTCCGCACAATCTTTCATAAACAAAGAATTGAATAGTTGAAGCTGGCTGGATAAGGAGGCATTTGTAAGAATTGTTTTGCATTGTGGAAAGGCCAAAGACATATCCATCAGGTCCCCAAAAAATCCAATTTATCTTCATCACTAACTGTCTCTCGTTTGTCTACCTCACAATAGTCACCCATCTGATTTCAAGGTCACATAATCTCGTAATTTCTACCATGAAGTCTTCTTCCACCATCATCCTGATTACACTACCCGACCTCTTAGCCTTCAAGTTTACAACAACAATGTCAGCCCTTTGACCACAGCCTCTATCTCCCACAACTTCTTAGCAACCCAGTAGCTCTCAGTCTTCAGGCTCAAGATTAGTCTCAACCTCTTAACAAGCTAGCTCTTTGATATTAGGGATAATAATGAAACTAGTACCCATTTAAAACTCACAAAAGCCCTATTTGAAACCCAAGTGGGCAGTGAAAATGGATTTTAAATGAGTATAGTGCGGGTATGGGTATAGCCGTCACCCGCCCCATACCTATATCCACACCCTACCCATATCTGCTTTTATGATAAGAAAAAAATAATAATTTTGGTTTAACATTTTTCTCGTTTAAGTATCCAAACCCTTCTAACAAAAAATTATCAATGATGCATTGATTTCACATTTCTAATATATTCCCAAAATATTACAACTTTGCAATCTTATAATGATAAAAATATATATCGTACTTGAATATGGGTATTAGTTTTCATTCTCTGTGTGAATCCGAATAAAACCTGCAAAACCCGATGGGTATGAGTATGAGTTTTATTTTTGAATACCCGATGGATACGGATAGGAGTACGATTTTCGAAAATGGGTATGGGTGAGCGTACGGTTCAACCCTCCCCATACCCATTCCTATTTGACATAGAGAGAGACTAACTAAGGCTCATTGGAATTAAACAAGTCATTTATATATGTGACACTGGGGCATTTTTTGGATTTTCAAACTCCAAAAAGAGAATTAATATCACAAGTGTCGAAAAATATACACAAAAATTATTCCAGCATAAATTAATGAGACTTGTATAATATTTACCACGATAGGGGGTTGAAATTAATAAAAGAATGTCAGAGTGCTTAAAATTATTACAGAAAAATTGAGAGAAGGTAAATGTAAATATCTCTTTAAAAATCTTTGCTTGATAAAAGAGAGAAGTATACAAGTAACTAATCAATTATCTCTTTTAAAACAATTATGTGTAAATCGATTGTGATATAATCCAACAGCCAGTGACATATTTCTTTCAATTCTTTGGTGAGATACCACAAAAATAGGCCAAAAATGACCAAAGAGCTTGAAGCTGGCCTGAGAACTACAGAGTCGTTAAAAGGTGTCACAATTCACACCACGTTACGACTGTTCTAGTTTAGACCATTATGGCTATGGCTATGCCTATGCAGCCAAAATCTTGCGTATCCTCTGTTTCCTGCCATTCATCCCCTCTCCCTCTCTTCAATCTCCGACGAAGAAATGGAGGTCGACGTCGCCATGGCCATGGGGGGAGGAGGCAGTGTTCCTTCAACCCTAAAGCTTCTTGGCAAGAGGTAACCATTTTTTGCGCCATTCAAAGTAGCAATTTTGCGTTTTGATTATCTCGTTTACGTTCAATTGAAATCCGTTGATTGAAGCTTGCCGGAGTCTTAATTTTTTCGGCGATTCCCTTCACGGCGGTGAAATTGATAGCGAATAGCCCTCTTGGTGAGAGACTACAGAGGCGATTGCAGGAGCAGAAATCGGCTGCTGTTAAAGATGCACTTCGACAAAAGAGATTAGCTGAAATGGCGCGAAATCAAAGGTAAGAGCAATGTGTCTCACTCCGGAGTTTGACAGTTCATCTTGTTTGTGTTGGGCTAGTATTAGTTCGAAGTTGTTTGTTTGTCTTTTTGGGATTTTGTCTAGTGTGTTGATCCCTGTGACTCTATGGTGAATCTTCTTTCAGATAAGCTTTACTTGTATGAAATTAATTAAGTAGTTCACTGGGTAAGCTAAGTCACCTTCTTATAGAAGGTGATAATTGTGGGAAGCTTATCGTCATTGTGTTTATAATTAGTTTGGCAAATCAAATGAAAGTTCTCAAACAGTGGCACCAAGTGTTAGCAAATGCACCCAAGTATTATAATCTATTTTTTTTAAAAACCTTTAAGGTTATGTGCTCAAGGAATGCAAAGGACAAATAACCAAAATTAAGAAAAGCCTTTGTGCTGGCCATGGGATCCTTGTAGACATGAATTGGAGATGCCCTCTTTGAAGATGAAACTATGTAGACTTTGGGAAGTCATGAAAGACACATGTACACAAATTTTAACAGACTTCAATCAAAAAGAATGAGTTAATTTTGAACAAGTATTTCCACTGTAGTGAAGATGTGTTTAATTGGAGTTGTTGACTTAGCTATGGATGCGGATTCGTGAAATTGAAGAAGATCTTGTACAGATTGAAGCAAAGTCTAAGCCAAGTGTACACAAATTTTGAGTCTGTTACGATAGGAGATGGATATAGGAAAACATTCTCATACTCCTATGTATTTGTGAAGAAATTTAGCAAGGTTGACTTCATCATTCTCATATTCTATGTTAATGACAGGTTGATTATTAGTTGTGGCATCAAGAAGATTGCTAATATGGGAAAGCATGAAGCTCATTTTGCTATACATGACTTATGAAAGCTAGCATAATCCCCAGACTGCAATTCTTCTGAAACAGAAAGAATTTAAAATTGAATTATATTTCTTATAGAAGATATGAATTGAGAAGTAAATGGAGAGCTTCAAAGTGCATCTGGCTTCCCCACAGCTCATCTGAAGACTAAAATGAAATTCAAGAGCTAAAGAAGCTCTCTGTATGCATATGGGTCAGCACAAACTAATGCATGCTGTAGTATGTATGGAGCTTGGCATTTTTTGTGCTGTTGGTGTAGTCAGGCGATTTCTCTCGTGTCCAGGCAAAAGGAGCGTTAGTAAGAAGAAGTTAGTGACAATTAAGGGGATTAGACGGGATCTCTGAGGCACTTCCAGATTTCCTATGGGTTTTGTGGCATAAGGAAGGCTATCTTGGTTGGATATATAGACAGAATTTAAGTTAGTTATCTTTGTTCTTAAAAATCTGTATCAGAAATTTGGAGTACTTAATTACTCATAGAGGTGGCGAAGTTTTGGTTTGTTATCAATTGAAGCTTGCAAAGAATTCTATGGTCGAAAAACTTCTTGCAATAATTGTAGTCAATGCAGGACAACTATATTCTATATTTTGATCAATCAAATTCAATACATTTGACAAAGAATCAGAGGTTCCACTTGATCCGAGCACATTGGTGAGAGATATCATTGAATCCGAGTTATGGTATAAACTAAGCAAATGTAGCTTTAGAAAACCTTGGAAATATATGGTGGTTGTAACATCATCATACATGATGAGAAGAACGTTGCCTGATAATAAGCTTTCGAAGAAAGAGGTTTATTCTTCTCTCCAACATAGCTGTGTGGGGAGTAATTATCGGTCATCATCCCACTTATTTTTTGGGGAAGTCAAATTAGACAGGGAGAATGATAATAATAGAATAATTCTTAGGAAAATTGGCTTTGTTGATTGTGCATGATGTTCTAAGTATCATAGGTGCAGTTGAAACTTCGTAAATTTCATGGCTTTAAAATGTGACCCACCCTCACCGAAACGGCTGCATTGGAAAGCTTTTGAAGTTGGGTGAACTCCGTTTTCATCTCATGATGCCATGCGCTATGCTATTGCCGCATTGGAACGAGTTTTCCGTACTGCAACTAAAATCACATTTTGAATCATTGTTCCTTATTGTCTTTACACCCCCCCCTCCCGGCCAAAAAAAAAGTTTCATAGTTACTGAGGGCTGTTTGCAAGTGCGAGCAATAGGCCACGGTTCCTTTGTGTTGTAGAAGACTAAGATGAAGCAGCATTGCCTCTTCCACTGCATTTTACATGGACTCAGGTTTGCACGGTTGGGCATGAGTACAAATCTGAGTGTCTAACACATAGAAGTTCTAAACTTAGAACATGGGGACACTGTGCAAAATTTGGACATAGACATGGATGTGGAGACTCATTTTAATTGCGAAAATTGCAATTTGAAATTAAGTGTTCTAGAATATTTCACTACATACTGTAGCTATTCGGAGTTGCATAACGGTTGTAGAGTGAGGTTTGTGGCTAAGCTACACAGTGAACATCTTGGACCATCGGTCAGACAGCTGGGCATGTGAAATGATTCCTTCTTGCATTACTAGCCGTAAAGTTTTTCTTACCTGTTATGAGGCTTGAACTTTCTCAGCTGGACTGGACTCGAATATGTATAACAGATTGAGCTTGCCAATAGAAAACGCTGGCCGGATATGACTTCTCTTGGTAGCAACCCTTTACTTTACAGCCTCTTCTTGTACTTATCTCTTTGCACCAGCTGAAATGCTGCTATTTTTGCAGTAATCATTTGTCACTGAGAATGCTCTTAACTCCATTCAGTCTGTATTGTCGCCTTGTCGGTCTGTGTGATCTGCTAACCACAGTCACAACTCACAACCTTGAACCTTGAATCAGGCTATGTAAGGACTAAGGAGCAAATGTTGAAAGGTGTTTTGGTACCGTGATTCATTGGTTAGCTAAATACACAATCTTAGTAACGGTAGACATCAACTTTCAGTCCTATCTGTGTAGTTCTGAGGTGCAAGGAAGAATAGATTTCCAAAATAACCCCCCCCCCAAAAAAAAAGAATAAAAGGAAAAGAAAAAGAAAAAGAAAAGGTCCATGAGACTAAAAGGAATACAACCAACTTTCTTCACCAGTGCTGGGCACATCTAAAAGAAGTGTCTGGTGATGCTTTGCTACTTGCTGGGCATTATGCATGGTTGGTGCCATTACAGTATATAGTTTTACATGCCAATGTTTGACTTGAAAGTATGTTAACTGGGATGGAGATCAGCGTTAACATGTATATTTGTCTGATGCTGGAAACATACATACTTCATCCTATAGGTGTCCTCTCCTATGGTAATCCATGTTTATGGTTATATCATCATTTGATTCGCTGACTTTCAAGTGTTCCTTAAATGCAATCTTCTTGGGTATATGACAGTTACTCAATTGTAGTCATGGTTTGAAAAGATTTTTTGGTGGTTCATGCAGGCTCTTGGATCCACTTTCTTGTCCAAATTCGTTTGTTGACACTTTGAGCCCTTCTGCTGTCAAATGTCTTTAGAGTCCCCCCCCCCCCCCCGAGTATGTGTCGTAATAATTTTGTGCTTAAGCTACCAGGATATGGATAGTATATTGGTCAATCTATGTCCAAGTTGAGATAAATTTGAACTTGCCTCTTTTTTTCTGAGGTTGTGGTGTGACTTAAGCATAATTTTGGTGGAAAGCATGTATGCTTTTTATTTGTTGTCATAATTCAAGGAGAGCATTTCCGAACTTCGCATGTTAATTTCCTCATTTATTGAAATTCTTATGTGTTGGTGTATAGTCCTTGTTGAGACACAATGGGCGATTTTTCTAATTTCACTTTTGACAGTTGTGTACTGCATTGCATGTAGCTTATATCAGAAACATGTTTGTGTAACACTGTGCCTCTTACTGGATAATGCCTGTAGGCTTTAGAAAGGCAATAAGTAGCAACCTCTTCTAAGAAGGAATTGGTGGCCTTTGGTTCTTTGATTTGTTTTCTTTTCATCCTTTGAGTTACTTCTACCTCTTAAATGGCTTTGGAAAGGCAATAAGCAGGAAATTCTCCTGTTAACATGGAATTATTGGCTGTTGGTTCTTTGATTTGTTTTCTTTTCATCCTTTGAGTTACTTCTACCTCTTAAATGGGTAGATTTTCTCTTGCAGTTAAGCTATTAAATATATCTGTCAAAGCATGCAACCATTTGATCTTCTATAAGCTTTGGTTACTTGGTTTTGGTCCAATTATATTGTCCTTTTGATTTGGATCAGTTGCTGGTATGGGAAAGATCGTCCTAGATGGCTGGGTCCGTTGCCATTTCAATATCCATCATATCTCACAGGAGAGCTTCCAGGAGACTATGGCTTTGATGTTGCAGGGTTGGGCAAGGATCCCATTGCTTTGCAAAAATATTTTAAGTATGCTCCTTTTTGGCCTACCTTGTATTTCCCAGCTTTATTTCCTTGGATGGAATGCAAGCAATTTTTGGTAGACGTTATCTAGAGATATATATCATGTGCTTACAGAAAAATTATTTTATTTGTGCTTCTTTTTTGCCTACCTTGTATTTCCCCACCTAGTTTCCTTCGATAGATGCTAGCCATTGGTGGTTGATATTATCTAGAGATGCATATATGTCATATGTTTATAAAATAAAGATGCTGGTTTAAAATGTAAGTTCTGTGTTGTCTATTTGCTATTGCATGACTATAGGTAGGTTGGGTCTATTTGTTGTGTACGTGTGCAACTATTGATGCAGGATAAGAGTAAAGAATGGGTGAAAAGATTTAAGAAATTAGAATATTTTGATATTGGAGATCTTTTATATTTTTTTTTATTATTTTCGTAGGTTAATTTTAAGCCTATTTTCGGATAGCCAAGAAAGGATATCTAGTGATATTTTATTAAGATTTAGTTTTCTAGTCTATTAGGATAATATTAGGTTATATATTTTTATCCTTTTCTAGTTTAGATCTTATTATTTAGGTTTTCTAATACTAGTTAGCCTCTTGGTTATATAAAGTCCTTTATGTAATTGGAGAAGGTAGATTATGAATAAGAACTTATATAGAATGTAAGTGAATTTCTTGTGTGAAGTTTCTCAGTGTGGGAATTACTCTTAGAGCATCCTACATTAATTATTCACCTTTGTAGGAATTGTTCTTAGAGCGTCATACATCAATGATGCAGGATAAGAGTAAAGAATGGGTAAAAATATTTAGAAAATTAGAATATGTTGATATTGAAGATCTTTTGTATTTTTTGTTATTTTCGTAGGTTAATTTTAAGCATATTTTAGGATAGCTAAAATAAGGATTTTTAGTGATATTTTATTAAGATTTAGTTTCCTAGTCTATTAGGATAATATTAGGTTATATATTTTTATCCTTATCTAGTTTATGTCTTATAATTTGGATTTACTAATACTAGTTAGCCTCTTGGTTATATAAACTCTTTTATGTAATTGGAGAAGGTAGATTATGAATACGAATTGATATAGAATTTAACTGAAAGTTCTTGTGTGAATTTTCTTAGTTTGGGAATTGCTCTTAGAGTGTCCTACTTCAATTGTTCACCTTTGCAGGAATTACTCTCAGAGCATCCTACATCAATTTGATATTAGAGCTACCTGATCTCATCCCAGCCACTGTCAATTTTCTCTTTGCTCCCTATCCTTTGTTTTTCAAATCAGCCACCCAAAAAAAAAAAAAAAAAGGAACAAAAAAAAGATCCTAATTTGTGAAGCTCTCTTTTCCCATCGTTTAGCTCAATTTACTAGTTTCTAGCACTGTTAATATCAGTGATGCTGAGATCTGGTACTGCCAACATCTGTTCATGATTGCTGCCATATACGTTCTTGCTATTTGGTCGTGCCTCCATAGTTTGATTGAAGATTGTTGCCTACAGCAACCATGGGTTGGTGTGACAAACATCATCAAGCACTATTTGTGATTATTCGCGATAAAGAACTCCTTATTACAAAAAATGTTCTACACCACATTTTCTCCTTGCGGGAATGTAGAACACGTTGCCAGATTTCGAACAATGGGTGATGTTCATGCTCGGGTAAATTTGTATTCACCCAAAGATGCTATAAATGCTTTCTACTTGCTTCAGGGTTGTCAGATTTATGAAGGATGCTACGAGTTAGATCTTTATTTTGCTGGTGAGTTCATTTGTGGGTGTAAGCCTTACATTCCTAGGTATAAGCTTGGATGTAAGCCTCCGATAACTCCTTTAATGCCATGGCAACTTCCCACTAGAGATTATAGAGATTCATCTCTAAGGTCTTTTGGGAGGCAACTAACTTCTTATTTGAATGGGATATATTCGAATTCAATATGTTATGATGCTCATGATAGGAGATTTATCATTGAGGACAAGAAAGAGGAGACTCTTGAAGATGAGTATATAAAAGGAGATGTCCAAGTACAAGAGCATGGACAGCTTTCAGATATCAGCATCAGTTATGTGAATCAAGAAGTCGAAGTTGGTGGCTTTGAGTCATGTGGAAATGAAGTTCACTATGAGGGGATGTCCATTGGAGATAGCAATGCTGAAACTTTTACTCAGGGAACTGATAAAGGGGACATACAATCACCAGTACAAGTTAACGAAGAGTCAAAGACATTAGAAAACAACTTTTTCAATATCCCTCGTGAATTTTCACTGGACGTTCAAAAGTCGGACCACAAGCAAAGAGAATCCAATATGGATCAAGTAGTTCGCATATATGCATAGTATGCTGAATTTTTTTTTCCCTGATTACTTCGTCGAGAAAAAGACTGCACATCCATTTTTGGCATGGTGCTTAATGCTGGAGAAGATGCCAAGGCTGGAGTTTCGGCAAAAGTGCAAGGACTTTAAATCATTTTCTACATATTCTTCTCCTGCGCCTTTTCATTTCAAAACTGAAGGACGAGTTTTTCCAACCGGAGGAGATTGATGCAGGATAAGAGTAAAGAATGGGTAAAAAGATTTATGAAATTAGAATATTTTGATATTGGAGATTTTTGTATTTTTTATTATTTTCGTAGGTTAATTGTAAGCATATTTTAGGATAGCGAAAATAAGGATATTTAGTGATATTTTATTAAGATTTAGTTTCCTATTCTATTAGGATAATATTAGGTTATATATTTTTATCATTTTCTAGTTTATATCTTATTATTTAAGTTTTCTAATACTAGTTTGCCTCTTAGTTATATAAACCCCTTTATGTAATTGGAGAAGGTCGATTATGAATAAGCATTGTATAGAACTTAAGTGAAAGTTCTTGTGTGAATTTTCTCAGTGTGGGAATTGCTTCTAGAGCGTCCTACATCAATTGTTCACCTTTGTAAGCATTGCTCTTAGAGCGTCCTACATCAACTATCTTGCGTCATTCTAAAGCCCCACGAGTGTTCCTTTCTTTTCCAAACTGGGGAATAAAACCTTGCCCGATTCCCCCATTTTCCAAAGTAGAGATAGCTGTGGATGGGGTATTTTTTCATTCACTTTTTCCACCACTACCATCCACATGTGATAAGTAAGTTACAGTGGCTTCCCTGATTTTGGGGTTATTTATTTTCTAGTACTATTATAGAGCTATAGACACTTTACTCATCAATTTGATAGGTGGTAACATGATTACCACAAGTGGATAATGTACTTCTGTTCACTTTTTGGGTAGCACAAGCTACATGTGGTAAGTAAGCTACCAAGTAATCAAATTAACAAGTCATAGTGTTTTCAATTTGACAGTGGTATCTTAAACATAAATACCCCAAAGGTTGGCATGCAAAGTGCCAAATTTTGAATTCGAATTATCTCAGTCCAAGACCCCCAAAGGTGGTATTGTGAGTGTTCAACAACGCTAATCTGAACATGAACTAACATGTTTCTTCTTCTCAGCATTTTGGAGTGTCTTTTCAACCAAAGAGATAATTGGTATGTGGTGATACTGTGCAGTTTTGAGATTCTTCATGCTCGTTGGGCTATGCTCGGGGCTCTTGGTGCGCTAATTCCAGAAGTGTTGGACCTCTGTGGGGCTTTTAACTTTGTAGAACCTGTCTGGTGGCGAGTTGGCTATTCAAAACTTAAGGCAGGTATTTTTGATGACAAACAAGTCTTTTTTACATGCTTATGCATCTACCTTCTCGTCTTTCCAAATACAATTACGCACCCTAGAATCCTGCCCGGGTTAGGTTTAGTGGCCAATGGCATTATGCTTAATTCTGGTGAAGCTCTTTTTGCTTGACCTGGGAGTAAAAACTGTTGACTTTCCATTACTTTGCAGAATAAAAGGCTAAAAACAGCTTGATAGACATTTCGTGTTGGTCCACTATTTACCTAGGCTGAGAAAATTATGCAAAAATGACTTTTATCGGTTTCGGTAGCGGTACGGCAAAATCGCTCTAATACGGCAATCGCGTTTCATATCGTGGCTATTGCGGCATGCGAATGCGGTTCCCCCAACTCCAAAACCTTTCCAACGCGGCCGTTTCGTCGCGGTTCAGCTACATTTTGAATCCATGCTTTTAATATGCGCAGCTCATACAGATGAGCTATCTGTTTGAATGGTCCAAGGCTTTTTCTTGTCATCCAGCCCTTGAATGTCCTATATCTCATATGAATTTCTTAATGATGGAGATCGTCTCCAAAACTATTGACTCAATTTTATTCCATCATCAACTCCAAAAATAAAACAGCTCAATAGGGGTATTTATAGCCTAAACTAGTCAAACAGAGAAGGAAAATATCCTAGTATGCTTATATACCTGAAATATTACTTTCCTAATCCTTTTTTGTCATGCGGAAAATTATTGCATGTATTTGGGATTGTGTTGCCAATCCCCATATATATATTGATATTATAAATCAAAAATCTCTTGTTTTCTGTTCTATCCAGCTGCATCGTTAGCCCCTCTTTTGGGGGAGGGGGGCTCGAACATGAGTTTTGATGGGGGGGGGGGGGAAGAATGTGGAGGATAAAACAACTTCTGAGTTTATTGTGATTGGACTGATTGCCTCTTCAATCTTGCAAACCTCATTGATTTCTATGAGTTCATTAACTTTAGATGTCTCATTGATGTATTATGGATCTGATGTAAAAACAGTCTCTTGAAGAGGGTCTTCAATCTCCTCCACTTTTGCTTCAACAACAGGCTCAGGCTCAACCAGTTATTGTTCCCTAGTTCTAGCATGCCTACTTGATAGTGTCGGTTCTCTCCCTAATTATCAATGTTCTTATCAGGTTTGCTCAAAAGAGCATCAATATGCCTATACCCAATATTAGGACCTTAAAAGACTCGATGTTGTTTGGTTTTCTTGATGAGATTCTTGGAAAGAATCAAAATTTGTATCAAAAACTTGGGAGCCATCTTGATATGTCTTATGTGGTCGCCATGGTTGAAAGATAAAAACTTTGATGTGATGGGTGGTTATGGTAAGATCATAAGGGCGTAGGTTACAGTTGGTACAGATTGCTCCATCACAACTATTTCGCTATTGTTGTGCATCGATGCGCACTCAATAATTGCTGATAGGAAATCCTCTCTTATACTCTTCGTGAAATTTCACGAGAATAGGGGCATAATGTTATAGCATGAATCCAAATTTCATTAGTCAAATCCCTGACATGTCCATCAAGATCAGGATTACAACCCTATGCATAGACATTTGGTGTTTGCAAGGTCCTGGAAAACTTCCTTTACAATATATCATGTGTATCTTGGGCCTCTTGGCTAATTCCTGCATTATTGGCATGCATCAGTTGATGGCAAGGAAAGTTTAGATGCTTTTTTGTGGTTGTAAAGTGATGGAGGAAGTTAGGAAGAATGTCTACATGTAAGGGTGGTCTTTAACCTTGATTTTGAATAGGGTTACAATAGGCAGCAGTTGGGGTTTCCTTGACAGGGTTTTAGGAAGGAAGAGTTTCGGAGCTCGGTGACAAGGTGATATTCAGATGCTTTTCTGATATCCTAAGCTGAGCTATCAGTATTCTAGCTGATGAGGCTCTCTAGTATTTTGGTTACCTGTACCCTCAAGGATTGGTTTACCTCCCAAAGGGACCCCACTTCTTTGTTTACTTTGATTGTGGATGCCTCAGTATAATTATAGAGTGCAGAGAGGACAGTAGAGCTTGGATTGCTGGAGGCCGTTATTTCGGAACTCTTCATTGTTGATTCATTCTATCTAGTTTGGCCATACATTCCAACAAACCATCATTATCGCAACTACCTGCATAGTTGACTAACCCTCAGCATTATATTTGCCCTGCCTGGGCAAGACTCCTAGGTTGGGTTCAGCTGGGTTGGTTTGGTGCGTTACCCCTCATATTTTTGACTCAGGGCTCGCTTCTATAGTTCTATTGTAGCTGCTTATATTTTGCACCTGTATAGATGCCACTATTTGCTTGAACAAGGTGATCTGTTTATATTTTTGTGTTGAGTATAGTGCTATTCATTTTGCAGCTGTTAATTGCTTCTGTGAATTACTCAGGGAGAAACACTAGACTATCTGGGCATCCCAGGACTCCACCTAGCCGGTAGTCAAGGAGTAATTGTTATAGCTATATGCCAAGTTCTCCTAATGGTAACTTTCACTTTATTTAACGCTCTTGTGGGTTCTTCTCTTACCGTTTTGCTGGTGAGGGTAGTTTATCAATGTGGTAGCTCCCTTTTCTTCTGACAGAAGAGATGGAGATATTCATCAGAGTCCCCTGTACAATCTATCTATTTCTCATCTGGCCTTTTTTCCTCTATAGGTGGGACCAGAGTATGCACGGTACTGTGGAACGGAAGCTTTGGAACCTCTAGGAATCTTTTTACCTGGTGACATTAACTATCCAGGAGGATTTCTCTTTGACCCCTTGAAACTGAGTACGGATCCTGTTGCTTTCGAGGAGCTGAAAGTGAAGGAGATGAAAAATGGCCGTCTAGCCATGGTAGCTTGGTTAGGCTTCTATCTTCAAGCAGCAGTGACGGGTAAAGGACCCATACAAAACCTTGTCGAGCACGTCTCTGATCCATTGCACAATAACCTGCTCTCGCTATTTAAATCTGTGTGAATTATTTGTCCCTTGGTAATATTGCCTCCCGCTCTTTGTAACATAAGGTAGTCATGTAATTTATCTCCCTTCTACAGCTTTCATCTTTCTTAATTGGGGGATTCGGAGAGGAGGTTTGTCAACTGTATGTCTTTGTCGATCCAGGAACCGAGTCTTATCATGTGTGGCAAGAATCCAAGTACAGCATATACTTCTGAATTAGGGCTGGCAAAGACCGATAGTTCGTACATCAGTTCACAGTGAAGAATTTTGTTACAGAAATCCATGTTTGACTCAGGACCTCTCTAATATCATCGGTGTAGCGGCTCTTGTTGTAATACTGATATAGGTGGTCTACAAGAGCTTCATTTTTCGTTGCTGATTTGGTGATTCTTGTCGCACGGAGCTGAAGCATCATCATCTTTATGCATCATTCATATGATCCAATTACAAGCACGATAAGGCGGGGAGAGAATGGATGATCTTTTCATTGATGAAGAAACTCCAAATGGTATTTTAATTTAGGATCAAACAAAATTGGGTTTCCCGTAATTCTGTAATCAAGAAGTAAAGCTACCTTGGGCCCCTCCCCCCACTTGTCAAGGTGAGACTATTCAAAGTTTATATTATACTCTCAAGAGTATGTATTCTCATGTAACACATAAATAATTACATATTAAAAAATAGAATATATGACAAATATACTTGAAAAAAATATATATAAATTAAATTCGAAAGTACATATTTACGGATACATGTAATAATTTGCCGAAACTATTGGGGAATAGATTTGAGTTGGGATGAACCTTTTCTTTTGGACACGTGAATACATGATTCAGCACACAAATGTAGCAAGCAAGTCGAATTCTTGAGAAATGTGCTGAAGAAATAATTGTTCCATTAAAGTCCGCATGATTCATGTGAGTCTGCTAATATTTCCTCACGCCGCCTTTTTGAAACCCAAGTTGTTTTGTCCGGAATCTGCAGCTGGTTAACACAAGAAATGGCCAGCTGTCTGTATCGTCATTTTCAACTGAAAATGATTGTCTCCATCAACTAAACCAAGTCCTAGCTGAAAGTTTGAAACTCTGAACAAGAGGCAATTCTTGCAGCAATTAACACCCTTTGTTGGTAATCTCATTCAGAAAATCAAGGACATTGGTCTAAAGGTTCCAACACATTGGAATTACTATCGGCACTTTGTTTAAAAAAATAATGGTAAACTGAGCAGCCTATCTCAAGCTAAGAGTGAATGGGGCTGATAAGTCCACTGGGAGGGGTAATCGAGTTACAGTCCGGATAGGGCTATTGAGATGGAGACGCCTCCTTTTATAGAGGAAATGCCTCCTAGGTTCGAAAGATGCCTCAGATATAACTTGAGCTAAGCCCGGAGGTGATTAATATCAGCACGTGCATGTTTGATAATTGACTACGATATGCAGCAGCAAATGTAAGGGCAGGACATGTAAGATGTGGGCAGGGGCAAGGGAGAGGTCAGATGCTAACTGATGACTAAAGAAACATGGGATACATGGGCAGTGGCAGCACAAGTAACAAAAATCGCCATAAAACCAACAAAGATAAGATGGACATAAAAAAATACTAGCAAAATACAAATTTCTACGGTACATAAAACAGAGTAGCATCAAGTTACAGTTTACTGCACAACAGTAGACAGCCAAACAGTAGACCAGGGACAGGTGCAAGCAACCCTGAACTTGGCACGGTGAGCAACTGCTGCAATTGCAACGCAAAACTCATAGTAAATAATTCTTTCTAGCTTACCACACAACCATATCACCATCACAATATTTTAGGGAACTGTGGATGGGGGGAAAAAAGAATTGAAGTCCCATGCTTCTAAAATTCTCTGTTGTTTTCTTATCACCTAGGAATCTCGGGCACTCCCTGTGGCTTCATATATCCATGTCCAACAAACTTTGGATACTGACACTCTCGAACACTCTTTTGGACACTCTCAAGTGCATGCTAGACATAAATCACATAAAGAAATTTGTTTTTTTTTTTTTTCAATTGATAGTGGTACACTGTATGAACAACTTGTTATTCATCTCATCCAAACATGCCTTCTCCAAGTCTACGTGTATGCATCGTGTTATTCCCGTGTTACGTACCAATGTCCGTGCTTCCCAGTTTATCATTTCATTTCTATCACCTAGATCTTCAACTTCCCATTGTCTTCCCAGGTCTTGAAACTCTGAATCATTCCAGAATTATTGTTTGTTGGTAGCAGGAACTTGTGTCCTTCTAAGTGAAAAGAGTTTCCAAAACATTTTAACGAAAGAAACCTTCTGATCATGACCTTCTATAGAGGCATGATTTAGAGGGAGTTTGCTAAAATTATAAATCATTTTTCTTCTCGTATATACATTTAGAGATTATTCACTTTTTTCTTTTTTGGTTGCACTGATAACTTCGGCAAAATATTCGATAATTTTAAATAGAGTAGGTTAAATTAGATTAGAAGCTATCTTTAAATTTTTGAGGAATCCAACCCAGCAACAGCAATCAGTACCCTCTCTCCCAAACTCCCAAAAGAAGGGGAAAAAGGCTCCTAAAATTATTGATTGTATGTGGAAGATATGATCTTAGGACTTTTTTTTTTTTAATTTTGAAGTATTCATTTTGGTTGTTCATGATGCCAATGATAATTCAGTGTGTCTAAATCAAAAAACCAGCTTGAAGTTGCCCAGACACAGACACAAATGTAGAGGTGATCACACTATGTTGATTGGATAACACTGTTATCTAATTGTCAACTTGTTACCCAATACTAATTGTGGATGCCAGTATTTACGCGCTTAATTGGTAAAGTCGTTGAGAGTTGTTGAATTGATATAATCTTAAATTTAATCCCTCTTAAATCGTGTTTTGTACCCCTTTTACACTAGAAGAAAGACGAAAAGAAAACCAATATGGATTGAATTTGAGAGGAAATCATAACGAGAAGGGTAATATAATGGTTTATGCTAATTTTTATTTTCTTTTTTTAAAAAAATTGCATTAGTAGATCATATTCTCCATTTCTGCCCCATCTCCTCCGATGTCCGTCATGACGGCAGTCGTTAGAAATTTGCTCAAGGGGGAAGGGGGCGGGGGGATTTGTACATATTATTTATTAGCATCTTACAATAATATTGATATTGTGCAACCAACTAAATACAATTACATTGTCATTACCTTCTTACGTTTTACCCCAAAAAAAAAAAAAATCAAAGAAAAAAGAAAGCGCCTTACAGAGTATTTCTCTGACCTACTACACATGCAACGAATTGAAAACAATACACCAGATAAAATAGAACTTGCTTAGACTTAGCAATCACAATATAAGCAATTGATATGCCTAATGGTAATCAAAGCACGAAAGCACACATATATAATGAAGCAATAATCATATGCATTGGCATGAACATCTGCATAGGATTGTTCAGGCGAGCTAACCAGATATGTGAGATCCTCTTTTAGTACTGTTGCATCTTCCTTTAGCTAAGTTCTGTGTAAGAACCTCCCCTAATCCTTCTCCGATACCTTCAACAATTCCCCCCATGAAGCCCATGACAACATGTGATGCCAACTTGGCAGCCACACTGAGCATTTTGTTGCCACTGCTTTTGTCATCAAGCCTCTTGAGTCCATTGACATGGAGGCCGTTCACCATGTTCTTGGCACACACTGCATGCAGGTAGTAATCGCAGACTGTGCATCTGTACACCTGCCCTGACCTCCTCCTCTTGCACTCTGCACATTGGATGTCTCCTAATAGAGTAGCCGTGGCTGGAAACATTACAAGTGGATGTGGGTGTGTTGTGAAGTTAATCTTGGGTGACAGCATCGCGCAGCAAGGGTGTAACTGAAAGCTGCACGCGCTGCATTTGAACATGTATCCCTTCTCGGCCTTCCCACACACATCACAAGTTGGTTTTAAGAGTCCTTTACCTGCTAAATGTAAGGAATGAACTTGTCAAGATCCTCGTATGCGTCAAGGTGCTTCTTTCTGTTAGAGTATACTATAAGACATTTTCTTAACCTTTAGTCATCAGTTTAAACTTTTAGTTGAGATGGTTTGTTTAATGGCATCAGAATCTTCTTGAGCAAGATCAAGCTTCAATTCATTGGCATGAAGGGATGTGTCAAACTATGTTACGCAACCTTTATCGAACTTAAGTTCAACCGTTAGTTATAAGCTGTTGATTGAGATGGTTCTTTGACAATTTTAATTACCAGGCAGTTTAGTTAATTGACAGTCGGGAGATCATCACCTGGTTTAGTGTTGAAAACGAGGAGGTGTTGTGAGTGGAGAGGATGAGCCTTGAGGACAGGAGGGGCCAAAGCACAAAAATCATGGAGCTCAAAGTTGCAATGCTTGCAGGAGAACCGCGTGCCAGCACCATATTCCTTGCACCCCATGCAAGTAAAAGGGCCCGGAAGGTTCAGTTGGACTAGCCTATGTTGCGGGTCATGGTTCCAACTCATGATTCCCTTGCCTAGCCCAAGATCATCAAGGTCAGGGGACTGAGGGAAAGGGTAATAATCAATTACAGCCTGAGACTTCTTCTCTGATGGCAATTGTTGGCTATGATCATATTCAGGCTTACCAATAATGCCACTCTGGGTTCTTATTGTGAACTTACTTGACTCAGAACGAGACACCGGTAACTGCGGGATTGCTAGTGGTTGTGGTGCTGATGCTGGTGCTGGTGCTGGTGCTGGTGTTATAACGGGATTCGGAGGAGCAGAGAATTTTGTTATGATGATGGAGGATGTTGATGAGTTTCTGAAGGTTGTTGATCTTCCATTCATCATCATTGTAGTCTGTCAAAAACCAGAGTATTATGTTTGTTTAACTTACTCTTGGTGGTGGAAATGGCAGGCGCAGTTGGGGTAATTATTTATAAATGCAAATTCAAAAAGTTGTTACAAGGTGGCTCCATTGCTGTTGCACTAGGTAGTATGCAAGAAGCAAAAGCAAGGCTAAAGATTTGAATTGATACCATCCAGGGTAGTCCACCTTTTTTTTTTTTCAAGATTCTATTTGAAAAAAATGGAAGAAATTATTCCTAGACAGATGTCGCATTACTTACGTAAAGGAAAATATATGTTGATTAGTTGCTACTAATTAAAAGTGTTCTGAGATGCTCATCAATCCTGCTTAGTCCCTATAAACCACTATAACACTATCAAGCATCTATTTTAATATAAGCAGTACGTATGCAAATTAGAAAGTGCTAAAAAGACAATAAAGCCCTCAACATTATCGATGCGTCACTTTAAGCGTTAGTATAATTTCTAAAGATTTTATCAATAGATAAGCCAATTGACAAATCATGCAGGAGACATCAAGACATTCTGAGAGAATTTGAGGGTGAGTCTCTATTAAATCCTCATTAACCTTGATAGGCTTATTTTAATTAGCTTTTATTTTTGAACACCCCAGTGCTCTCAGCAATGAGGTCTAAAATTACTTAAATCAACAACTAATCATTCAATAATGACGTTGTAAAGATTTAAGACAATTACTTACAGAAAATCAAGTAATTTTAAAAACTCTATAGTTAACGGTGCCTGGATTGTAGAACTCTCAAAATGATCCATCTTTAAAACTGTTAATTTTGAGATAAAGTATACGGCTCAAGAGGAGGTCAATCAAGGCGTTTACAATTTTTTTTTTTTTTTTTTTGATCCATGCAATCCGAGTAGTGAAAGGCAAGCCCAGAATAATTCTAAATATACAACAACAACAACAACAACAACAATTCCCAGTGTGGGTTCCACTTTCTATATATAAAATGTAATATTTGGAGTCGAATAATTATTAGGGGTGGGCAATGGACCGGATCGGGCCATATTAGGGTCGGACCGTTTGCAAAGTGGATCGGATCGGTTCATGGTCGGGCCGTTAATCATTTGGGTCGGATCGTGCCTTTTATATAAATAAACGGGTCAGGTCGGATCGGCCTATGGCCATCTGCTTTTGGCTCGTTTTAAAATGGAACGAACTTATACAAAAAAACTGTATATAATAATTATTTTTATGAATAGAGGGCAGATAATAAGTTTACCTAATTGGAACATGTACACTAGTGTACCAAGCAGGTTGAAAAAACAATGGGTCACTAAACGGGCCATTAATTAGCCGGTCCAATCCGGCCTGTTAATATGCCTTTATGGCCCGGCGCACTATTGACCCGGCTCTTTGTTGACCCTATTTTGAAGGGGCATACTCGTTTGACCCAATAGATACTCAGTCCATTACCATCTCTAATAATTATCCATTAAAAAAAAGGTAATATCTTAATGAAACTGAGAAAATCCCAGAGGAAAGAAGTGGATGTTCCCTACTTCAAGAACCTGCATATAAGACATAGAGTCCACAATAGGGCCCCTATTTAAATTAAAAGTGATTTTGATTCCTCCAGGTGGATGATCATCATGAAATTAAAGGTGAAAAATAAGTGGACAGAACCTTGACTCTTGGTAATTGGAGGGCTGGATTTTGATCCTTATTTGATGGCTAAAAGGTTATATTCTTATTCGATTCAAAGTAGTTAAAATTAAATGGAAAATGGAGAAAGAAACTTCACCATTTTCCTCTACTAATAATCTTCTTTCTTTTTCATTACTTTAATGTCTAAATATTATCCAACATTGTTAACCGAAATTGGCATAATTAATAAGGAATAGGTGCAATTTTGAGAGGAAAAAAATTAGATTATACCCCTGATAAAACAATACATTGTACGTCGACTCATCTAGTTTCATGCTTTCAAACCTAGAATGTTTTTTTTTAAAATTCGTTGTCTCTGATTAAACTTACTTGTACTGTACCTAATAAATACAATGCATAATAGTCTTGGGAGTATAATTTAACACCTGCTATAAAATGGTCGTTCTTAAACCCTAGGACAATTGTCCCTTAACATAATGACGAATGTTTAATCCCTAAACTTTGTCTCCAAAAAAAAAAAAAAAAAAAACCTGGGCCAACAGGATAGCGATCTACCTTGATGTTCAGGTGGCGATGAGTTGGGAGCCCATCAATTTTAAGAGAAATCTGAAGATGAATGGTGGGAGCCCATGAAATTTCCAATCACTTTGACTCTATTTGATTCCGCTGGTAGAGTGTCCAGCAACGAACCGTCTTTAACAAGCGATTCCTTGTCATTTAACTCATTACCTTGCGAACATGTCATTTATAGCCATTTGTGTAGCGTTTGATTGGATATAATATAATTAAGCTGTAATGCAATTACTAATACAATGTAATGAAAATGAAGTGTAATGCATCAGTGATTCCATCACCATATTTAGTTGGTTATAAACTAATTACATAAGGTAATGTAATCACCATTGCATAACCATATTTGGTTAGTTATCTAGGATCTGTTCTTTTCGTTAGGAAATATGAATTGAAAAATGGGTAAAATTGGTTGGGATCGGTAAAAGTGAGTATTTTTTTGTTGAAGTAGGTGAAGTGGATTGGAGTGGGTATTTTTTTATTGAAGCTGGTGAAGTGGGTTGAAGTTGATAAATTATGATTTACTAATGAAAAGAACATGGCCCTAATGGAATCAACTTTGCATCCAACTTTATTTAGAAATATTTGTAGTTAAGATTGGCAATATTATTATTTCCATATTCAAAGTCCAACAGCAGTTTCTTCACTTAATACACTTCTTTAGGCATGATCAGACTAGCAAGTAGCAAGGGAGGGATGATGATGGCTGTGGTGATGGCAGATCTGTGAGGTGATCAAGAAGGAAAACCATTAATAGAGGAGTAGCATGAACCAAAAATACATATAACCATCCAATTAATTAGCTTACCGAGTCTAAATATCTCCTAGAAGAGCTCGCACCCGCTCTTTCTTTTTGACATCAGGGATACTGAAAAATACATCTGCACCCTTTGACTCAGATGCAATTTTTTTTGCCGCTCGATGCCTCTCCATTGTTGTCAACCCCAATTTGGAGCGCTTCTCAGTTAAATTGGAATCAAAGCCGATAGCTCGACTAATGTCACTACTAGCAGCCCTATCTCTCTCTCAAGAGTATAAGCAACTTCTGATAAGCCTTTGATTAAGTTATTAGAGGCTATTAGGCATAAGCACGATATTAGGAATAAAATATGTATTTATTTTATTCTCCAAATCTTGGGTGCATCTCACTTAGGAAACTTGTATTCTAAGGATTGTATTTTTAATAATGTTTTCATCCTATGTGAAGACCTTTGCACATATAAACCTAGCCACGGCTAGATGGAATAGCAACGTGAATGATATTATTTTCCTTTGGGCAACTTGAATTGCTTATGGTATTAGAGCAAGCCTGGGAACTTCATGTAAATTCTAAACACAAAAAAAGCCAACCCTAGCATGGCACACCATGACCAAAGATCAAAGCTTTGCTATTAACAACCAAAGCCCATACTTTCTATATCCTTCTGACTCTCCCGGAGCCTTAGATTAAAAAAGCCCGAGGTGCAAAAAAGCGCAAAGGGTCCTGGAGCCCGGGGCGCGGGCTTCGAGGAGAAGGCGGGGGCTTTTCAGACGCGAGGCGCACTTTGGCTATAAAATGCTCCAAAATCATTCCTAAACCATATTTCTTTGAAAATAAAGTGGATAATGACATTAAGTAGGGGATTAAACATGAAGATAACCACGAATAACATTGCAAATAGTCATAAAATACGAGAACATAACATTGTAGTGTCTCTAAGCGCACACCATGAGACAGTAGAAGTCTTAAAAGGCACCAACTAGCATAGCCATAGAAAGAAAGCATAAAACACATAGCACACAAAGCAAAATAACTCATAAAGGTGAACTAAGAATCCTCCTCATCATCATCTAACACCACATGCTCCGCTTCTTCATCGTCATCCACCAATATCTCCAATATCATCTTCCTCTTCCTCTTCCTCTTTTTCTTCAAATTCCTCTTCCTCATCTTCATCCAACAATTGAGTACGAGCTCGAGAGGATTTAGAACCAGAGGCATGAGCGGGAGCTTTTCCTTTGTCCCTTGCCGAAGTTTTAGCGGTGCTAGTGCTTGTTGATCCTCTACGCCTGGTGCTATAGCGGGACTCATTAGCACCACAAGCTTGAGCAACAGCTGCCCAAGTCAAAGTATCCCCTTCAAACACAAGATCATCATCATCTGAATCATCTTCCATTCTCCCAAGCAACCACTCATTACTTTCATCAATTTCTTTTAAGAGAATAGGATCTCTAGAGCTACTCTCTTCACGTCTGCACCTCAATGCACGATTTGATTTGACAAAAACCAAATCGTTTAGTCGGGATTGTGCTAGCCTGTTTCTCTTCTTGGTGTGAAGCTGTTAACAAAAGTAAGTAGGTTTAATTAGTTACTAATAAATTAAAAAAGTCTAATCAATTATATGAGTAGATAGTTTTTGTAAGTTGCAACTTACATGTTGAAATGCACCCCAATTCCTCTCACATCCCGTTGCACTACAAGTAAGGCTAAGGATTCTTATGGCAAACTTCCTCAAGTTGGGTGCCGAAGATCCATATAAACTCCACCATTGAGCTATTAAAAAAACATTAGAATAAGCATTTAGTTAAAACAAAAAAGAGAGAGACCTTTGGAAGTTTTGTATGAATATTCAATATTCTTACCAGGAGCTAATGACTTTCTTTGCCTTATTGCCATGGGCATTCCAAACAAACCTTGAGAAGTTTTATATGAATTCAATTCGGCAAGAATCTTGTCTTGAGTCTCCAAATTCGGAACCATTCTTGCAATGCAATCAAACAAACCCTTCATCACTTCACTACAATCTTCGATAGATGGGTTTGAATAGCAAATTTCCGGATTCAAATAATGTCCCGCCGCATGTAAAGGTTGGTGAAGTTGGCATTCCCATCTTTTGTCAATATAGTTGAATGCCTCCTCATAATTCTCCTCCTTGTTTGGAAAGCTCTGAGCAATAACCTCTTTAGCTCTATCCATAGCCTCATAGATATAACCCATAGGTGGCTTTTTGTCTCCATCAACCATGCGAAGAACCTCGACGAGGGGACTTGTCAATTTAAGAGAATAGAGAATATTCTTCCAATAACTCTCTTGCAAGTTATAGGATGCCATCTTCTTGCCCCCCGCATCCTTTGACCATTTGCTATTACTCCATTCTTGAGAAGTCACCATCTTTCTCAAATTGTTTTTTATTTTGTGAATTAAGGAAAGAGTGATGAATGATGTAGCAAATCTAGTCACGATAGGCCTATGCAAGTTCCTTTGATTAGTGAATCGCCTCATCAAGTTCACAAGCGCAACGGAGCTATGGATACAAGCATTGATAGCCACGCTCTTCTTTAGAGCAATCTTGACTTTCGGAATATTTTTTCCAATGTCTTCCAACATAAGATCAATGCAATGTGCGGCACATGGAGTCCAAAAGAGGTGTTGCCTCTTAGCCATTAATAATTTTCCTACATAAACATTTTTATAAAAATTAAATTAGAAATTGCAATTTATGGAATAGGAATAGAAAAATATGTAGCTAACATATGAAGAATGTAGATAAGTAGATGATTCTTAGTTTCTTACCAGCTTTAACGTAGTTAGATGCATTGTCGGTCACCACTTGGACCACATTCTCCTCTCCAACTTCCTCCACCATATCATCAAGAACCTTGAATAAAAGGTTTGCATCCTTTATAATTTCAGAGACATCCATTGATCTAATAAAGACCGAGCCTTTTGGAAAGTTGACAAGAAAGTTAATAATATCCTTTTGAACGGTAGTATCGCGCCATCCATCAGATAATATAGAACAACCTATATCAGCCCATTCTTTTTTATGCTCCACTATTGCCTTCTCCGTATCTTCAACTTCTTTTTTGAGGAAAGGGACTCTCAACTCATACATCAAAGGCGGTTTCAATCCCGGGCCAAATTGACCAATAGATTCACAAGCAATAGCAAAACTATCAAAAGTAGCGGCATGAAAAGGAATCCCGGCATCATAAAACCACCTTGCTAGGTCTCTACAAGCCTTTTCTCTTAACTCTTTCCTACATAGCTCATTTAGTGTTTTTTGCCTCCCTTGGTCCTTTCGAGCCTTGACAACATTTGTGGGATTCGGAGTATAGTACATATCCAATGGACCTTTTTGCCTAGGTTTCTTAGAAGGCACATTATTACTTCCCTTTGTTCCACTTCCGCCACTTGCATGTTTTCCGCTTCTAGGATTCATTTCAACACATTCATCATCATCATCTTCATCAACAAAGTAGCCTTGCGGCATTTGTCTAGACATGTCATATGCTTCCTTTGTTGATTTTTTTAGCTCCATATAGTCTTGGATTTCTTTTCTAACATGCTCCGACACTTTTTTGCAACCTAGAGTATTACGATATCCTCCCGCTAAATGTTGCTTAAGCCGGAAGACTCCTCCCATGGTCCTCACTCCACAAAAGTTGCAATAGAAATTATTTTTATTATTTTCATCTTGCCTACCATACTTTCTTCCCAGATCTAAAGGTTTAGAGGAGACCGAACCCGTAGGAGTACCGGATGTATCCTCTATTTAATTCAAGTAATTCAAGTATTCAACCCAAAAATCAACACCACAAATGAGTTCACTACAATTTTCAACCAAAAAAAAAAACACAATCAATTAGACAAGAAAATATATAATTAAAAATTTAAAACTGAGAATGTGAGATTCTCAAAAATACCATAGTCAATCAACAGAAGGTCCTTCAAAAATACTTACATCCAAAATAATAAATTAACTAGACTCAACATAAGATTAGGCCCACAGCGATTTTAATTTTTAAGCAATGGAAGTGACTTATCCCCAAAAAAAAAAAAATTAAGCAAATGGAAGTGCCCTGCCCCTGCCCGTAGCCATTTTAATTAAAAGCAGGAAGTCTGGCTTTGGGGGGGCGTATTCGAGAATCCAATCAGGCAGACTGTAGCAGGGGCATTGTCTGCGACCAATTCATGCCCAAAAAAAAAGGCAAGAAAAGCTCGAAACCACTGCTATGGTGGTCGAAACACAGAGAAGAAGGAGGAGGAAGAGGGGGAAGATGAAAAATTAAAAGGAGAAAGGAGTAAAAGCACTTACATGGCCCGGTGGAGTCTAGGGTTTCGCTGAACAAACAAAGAGCAGAAGAAGACTTCAATATTCGCCAGCCCAGATGCACCAGAAAGCACGAAAGAGCAAGGTAAGTCGCAGTGGAGGGCCTCAAGCCCCTGAAATTGGCCTTTATATTTGTTTTTTTCTTTTTTTTCTCGAACAACACAGTTAAGATCAATGAAGCCCAGAAGGCGCGCGCCCCGCGCCTCACCCCGAAGCCCAGAAAAGCCCCAAAAAGCCCGCGCTTAAAGAATGGGCTACGCCTGACCCCCTTCAAGGCGCAACAGTGTGCGCCTCGGGCTTCTGTGCGCCTAGGCGCGCCCCAAGCGCGCTTTTTTAAATACAGCCCGGAGCCATCATCACATCGATTAAGTTTGATGGCAAGAACTATGAACTATGGGAAAGCATGGTCAGAACTTCCTTAAGATCCAAGAACAAGCTTGGCTTTATCGACGGAACGATTCAAATACCAACGAACGAAGAAGGGAAAAGCTTGGCCGAGATTAACGCATGGGAGACGGTAAACTCCATGATTCAATCATGGATAATGAATGTGACTAAGTCAAAGCTACACATGAGTGTAGCATATGTCGACTCAGCCCAAAAATTATGGAAAAATATCAAGAAAAGATATGCCGTAACCAATATACCGAAAATTCACAGGTTAAAGGCCGAGATAGCGTCATGCAAGCAAGGTAGCTAGGAAGTTATTGAATTTTTCTCAAAACTTATGGGTTGGAATGAACTGGATACCTACGTAAAGATTCCAGCATGCACATGTGGTTCGGCCAAGAAGATAGTGAAAGCAATGGAGCAGGATAGAATCCATCAATTCTTGATGGGGCTTGACGATGAGCGATAATCGACTGTCCAGAGCCAGATTTTAGCTATGGACCGGCTACCACCATTAGAGAAGATATTCAACATGGTTCACCAAGAAGAGAACCATAAGACGACAATGGCAAATCGCGAAAAGGCGAACTGAGAATGTGGCCGCATTCGCTACATCTCATCTGACTAGGTCGGTTATTTGCAGGAAAAGAGACCTTGGTGCAACCACTATGGTAAAATCAGGCATGGAGAGGCGATGTACCATGAGCTGGTCGGTTATTCGGACTCATGGAATAATCAGGGTGCACGTGGTGGCCGGAACGGAGGTCGAGGGGGTCGTGGTGGTGGACGAGCGAACACCAACAGAGGACGAGGAAGAGAGGGCGCATACAAGGTGCAAGTTCATAGTGGGCAGTCCATGGCTACGAGCCTCCATAAAGAGAGTCCCCCAAGCGTACCAACGACCAGGTTCACGGTAGAACAAGTACAATGGATTTTGAGCCTCATTGAGACTCCCAAATTCGTCCATGAGAAGCTTTTGGGTAAGGAAACATGGTTGCTCGACTCCGGGACCTCGTGTCACATGACTAATATGCTTCCACTTTTGCGTGAGGTCAAGGACATTTGACCCATTCGTGTGAAGTTGCCGAATGGATCCAACATATTGGCAATGAAAAAGGGAACCATATACCTTGATTCAAAATTAAAATTAAATAATGTGCTCTTTGTTCCCGGTTTGAATTGCAATCTAATATCTATTGCACAGTTGATTGATGATAATATTTGTGAAGTAATATTTACCAAGAAGCTTTGTGTGATATAGGATCTTACTACAAGGAGCCCAATTGGAGTGGGTGAGTCGAAGAGACGGGTCTACTACTTCCAGATGGCGACACTGGAAAGGGTTCAAGCTAACAAGATTCGGTCCTATGATACATGGCATCGCATATTGGGTCATCCATCAAGCCAGGCATTATCTTATATTTCCAATAGTATTAGGAATAAAAACAAAAGTGATTTATGTGATATGTGTCTCCGTGCTGAACAAACTCGCATGTCATTTCCTATTGGTGAGAATAGAGCAATTAATTGTTTTGATCTTGTGCATTGTGACATCTGGGGACCTTACCGCGTAAAATCATTTAGTGGTGCTTAATATTTCCTAACTCTTGTTGATGATGCCAGTAGAGGTTTTTGGATTTTTCTTTTGAAAGAAAAGAGTGAAGTCTCTCAATATTTGAAGGATTTTTGTGTGATGGCTAACACACAATTTGGTGCTAGGGTAAAAATCATTAGAAGTGATAATGGCCATGAATTTACATCCGAACCTATGAAAGCATTTTATAGTGAGCAGGCGATTATCCATCAAACACGCTGTGTCAATACTCCCAACAAAACGGTAGGGTTGATAGGAAACATCGTCACATTTTAAATGTAGCTAGGGCTATACGGTTTCAAGCAAACTTACCAATTGAGTTTTGGGGTGAATGTGTCTTAACCGCCGGGTATCTAATTAATCGAACTCCTTCGTCTATTTTGAAAGGAAAAACTCTCTATGAGATTCTATTCAAGTCCTCACCTTCCTATGATCACTTACGGATTTTTGGGTGTTCATGTTATGCTTATAATCACCAAAGACCCAAGGATAAGTTTGAATCAAGGAGTAGAAAGTGTTTGTTTATAGGATACCCACATAGTAAGAAAGGATGGAATGTTTATGACCTTGAGACCGGAAGTATGTTTGTAAGTTGTGATATGGTTTTTGATGAAACCCACTTTCCGTTTGCTGTCCTTAAGGAAGATAAGTAGCTTTCTCACAATCCCACCAACGCACCTCATGGTTTTTGGCAACTAGATGGTGCAATTTGATGATGATTAGAGTGGTGGGCTAGTGCTTCCACCTCCTAAGGAACATCCACAGCATGATCTTACCCATTTGGTCCCTGCCAACAGTGGGCCGAGGACTGATCCACCGCGCTCCAGTCTGCAGCAACGGTCCATTACTCCATCACTTGTGCCATCACCTTGGCCCAATCCAGTAGACAGGGGGAGCCTCCAGCACGAAAGCCCAGCATGACAGGCTAGCAATCCGGAGCCCAGTCCACCAGACGGGTGCCCTGGCCCAGCTTTACTGGATCCACCAGACACAGGTACGGGCCAACCCACCTCCACTGGCCCAGACCGTGACAAATGAGCTGGGAAAGCACAATGACATTTACAAGATTATGTATATTTTTCAGCATGGCCTCAAGACCCTTCTTCTTCATCCCCGGCTATACACTCACCTCCTAAGGTATCCTCAAGTAAACCGTATCCTATTGTTAATTATATTACTTTTGACAAATTTTTTCCAGTGCACAGGTTTTTTATGGCCACTGTTACTAAAATCATAGAACCCAAATATTTCCATGAAGCAGTGAAAGACCCCCATTGGAAAGAAGCCATGATCAATGAAATTGATGCTCTTAAGAAGAATAACACATGGAGTGTTGTGGATCTCCCTTCAGGAAAGAAGTCCATTAACTACAAATGGGTCTATAAAGTGAAGTATAACTCCGATGGAAGCATCGAACCGTACAAGGTGTGTTTGGTTATTCGAGGGGACGAGCAGGTTGAAGGTTTTGATTACAACGACACGTTTGCGCTGGTGGCTAAAATGATGAGTGTTCGCACCTTTCTAGCTGTTGTCGCAGCCAAAGGTTGGGCATTGCATCAAATAGACATCCAGAATGCCTTTTTACATGGTGAGTTGGAGGAAGAGGTCTATATGACCCTGCTGCCGGGATTTCACTCTTCTAACCCGCGTAAGGTATGTCGTCCCCATAAATCTCTCTATGGTCTAAAGCAAGCCCCACATCAATGGTTTGCAAAGCTTTCTTCCAAGCTCCTGGAATATGGCTTTATACGTTCTTACGCTGATTATTCTCTTTTTACTTATAAGAAAGATGGCAAATTCATGGCTTTGCTTGTTTAGTGGATGACTTGGTACTCATGGGGAATGATTCTAGTCTTTGTGCCTTTTTCAAACAATACTTGAATGAGTGCTTTTATATCAAAGATCTTGGGGCTCTTAAGTACTTTCTCGGTGTTGAAGTTGTAAGAAAATCACAAGGGCTCTTTTTGTGTCAGCGGAAGTATGCTCTTGATATTATTGAAGAATGTGGGCTTTTGGGGTCCAGACCTGCTGAATCTCCTATGGAAGTTAACCACAAGTTAGCTCTGGCTACTGGGGCTCCTTTACGCGATGCCACCCAGTACCGCCGTCTTATTGGTTATTTGATTTATCTCACTATTACTTGCCCTGAGCTTTCTTATGTTGTTCATATCTTATCTCAATTCATGTAAGACCCCAAGGAAGATCACTTGGAAGCAGCACGACGGGTTATTCGTTATTTGAAAGGACAACCAGCATAAGGTATCTTACTTAGGAGCGATTCTGATCTACAAATCATGGCCTATTGTGACTCCGATTGGGGGTGTGCCCTCTCTCTAGGCGCTCTCTCACTGGTTTTCTTGTTACTTTGGGTGGCTCACCAATCTCCTGGAAGAACAAGAAAAAAGGCCTTGTTTTTCGCTCCTCTGCCGAAGCTAAATATCGTGCCATGACTACAGTCACTAGCGAACTTATCTGGATTAAGTCTTTTCTTGCTGCTATGGGTGTTTTTCATACTACTCCCACGATATTATTCTGTGACAATCAAGCTGCCCTTCACATTTCTAAGAATCCAGTTTTTCATGAAAGGACCAAACATATAGAGATGAACTGTCACTTTGTACGTGAATGGTTACTTTGTGGGGATCTTACTACCGGTTATATTTCATCCAAGAATCAACCTCTGACATTTTCACCAAAACTCTTGACAAACATCCGTTCCATGGTTAAATGAGCAAGCTGGGCATAGTTAATCCTTATGCTCCACCTTGAGGGGAATATTAGATATAAGCATGATATTAGGAATAAAATATGTTATTATTTTATTCTCCAAATCTTGAGTGTATCTCACTTAGGAAACTTGTATTCTAAGGATTGTCTATTTGATAGTGTTTTCATCCCATGTAAAGACCTTTGCACATATATACCTAGCCACGGCTAGATGGAAGAGCAACGTGAATGATATTATTTTCCTTTGGGCAACTTGAATTGCTTAGAGGCTCTTACCCATTTTCATAAGTTTCCAGATTTTCCAGAACTTGCCTCAACCCCATAAGGCTCTTGAGTATATTAGGATTTCGGTTCATCTTTCTTGCTTGACTCTTCATTGTCTTCCTCTTCAATCACCTCATCTTCCATTTCTTCAGGGCCTTGAGCATCTCTCCCCAAAGCACTATCCTTTCCAAAGATTATGCACAAATCCTCATAATAAGGGCATGCTTTACCTCTCCAATCATTAGCTTTAGGGTGATTCTGTATCATGAAGTATTAAATAAAGTTAATATCAGAACACAGCCACTAAAAAGAGCTATTAAAACATTAAAAACATCGTCGCTACATTGTTGTAGAGAGGAAACAATTTGCTTCATAAAACCCGCATCCACAAGAAAGTATCGCCCTATAACACATGAAAAGGCCAAAACATTAACTCCTAAAGTATTTTTGAAAAAAAAAGAGACTACTCTAAGCAACTGTTGTGTTTTTAAAGATATACGCTCATTGTGCAAGTCATCTCCTAACTTTTATGGTTTTTTTTTTTTTAATCAATGTTGCATTGTGTACGCTTTTCGTATCAATGACCATACTTCTTAGTAGTTGATTATGCAAGCCTTTTGACCATAATCATCTGGGCCACATTTCACTATAGGACGTCATGAGGGCAACATTAGTATGAAATCCATCTAATTAGAATTTAACAAAATAAATTTAGACGATTGTACCCTTTATCATCAGCACAGGAATTAATCTTAACAAAATAAAATAATGTGCATTCTGGAATAGAAAATCAAATATCAAGAAGCAATGGTTGTCCAAAATGATGTCAGATTTTTTTACAAATTGATTATTGATATCATTTTAATTCATTGTTGTTATATCATACATGAGTGAAGAGTTTTACATTGAAGATATGAGGAGATTGGCCATGATGTATAAATTCAGTGGGCTATACTCCTATAGAGCCCATTGATTTTGGATAGAACTAGAGTTGGACAAAGCTGATCTGACACGATTACCGATCCGAAACCGACACGAAGTTAAGTAAGTTTTGGTATAAACCTTCAGCCCGTTTAATTAATTAAATTGGTTGACACGTTCAACCCGTTTAATAAAATGGATTAGGTTCAGGTCGAGATTTTTGACACCAAAAGGTATCTATTTAACCCGTTTAATTAAATGAGTTAAACAAATCAACTCTTTTTCTCATTTGTAATTTATCGTTTACCTTTTGTTAGACAACTAAGAAACAAAAATTTTAAAAAAAAATGTGAATTATGATGAACATGGAGTTTTAGAGAGGAATCATTTAACTTGATGTGTAAACTTAATTTTTAACGCTATGTAATTACTTGTTACTTGAAAATGTTAAATGCGTAAATGAGTAATTAGGCTACTAAACTTGACTTATTTATCTTAAACGAGTTAAGCGGGTCAGCCCATTTAAAAATTAAATAGGTACAAGTCAAGTTTTTTTAACCCGTTTAATAAACGGGTTAGATTCAGGTCGATGAATTCTTAACCCGTTAAAATTTGACACAAACACGAACCTAACCCAACGCGACCTATTACCCAACTCTAGATAGAACCCTACTACTAGAGATGGCAGTGTAGTCCGAGTTCGAGGCAAATCCGACCCGATCCGAGGACAAATAATCCGATTCGAATTCGATTTTAAAAAATCCGATCCGAATCCGATTAAAAAAAATCCGAATCCGGATTGGGTCGGATCGGATTCGGAGTTAGGTCCATCCGATCCGACAAAAAATCCGACCCGATTATTTTTTTAATTAAAAAAAATCGCCTGATGCCGTGAGTCACTGTGCGTGCTGCTAAGTAGTGAGTACCGTCTAGAAGGCCCAAGAGCTAGAGAAAACTTTAGCCAGTCACTCAGGCACTCGATAGTCGACACTCCTCAGCCTCCTCCCAGCCCTCCCTCCCGACTGGCGCCTTCTCTCTGTACCCTCGCCGCCGGCGCACCTCGTCGGGAAGAAAACCGATTCTGTCTGTCCTTCACTCCTTCGAGGCTTCGATCTTCATTCTCCAATCTCCACTGTTCGTGTTTGCCTGTGTCGCCTACTCGCCTGTTCGCCATCTTCTCTCTCCACCCTCGTCGCCAGCGCTTCTCGTCGCCAGCAGCTTCTTTGCGGTCCAGGCAGTCAGGCGCGAAGCCACCCGAACTAGTGGAACCACGCACGCTTCTCTGTCCTTCGATCTTCCCGTTCCATTGCTCATTTGCTCTCTAGATCTGTTTGTGGTCGACGCTACTCGCCAATCGCCAGTCGCCGCCGCTCGCTAGTCGCCAGTCACCGTGAACCGTCCACTGTGAACCATTGCCGGCAAGGGTAAGTATTTCTTCCCAATTTTTTTTCAGTTAATTTAAACTACAAAAATGATGTCATTGATGGAGTTCTTTCTTTCATTATGGAGTTCTTCCCTACCCTGACTACATGTAAATTGGTAGAGTTCTTCAAATGCCATGAATTCTTCAAATGAAACGCAGGGCATGCCATGAATTCTTCAAATGCCAGAAATTCGGGTTGGTAAAGTAACTGATAAACAATTGATGTTTGATAAATTAAGAACTTAATTTGGGGGAGGGCTTCAGGCACGAATGTCTGAGATGACTTAAAACAGTGAGCATTAGGCATTAGCCAATCTGTTTGGTAAATTCATTAGTCATTGACATTTTAAGAATTTTAGGTTGTTCCAAGTTGCTAATCAGATTAATTCATTTCTTAACAGTGCAAATTAAGATGATTCGTCGTTGTGACTCTTCGGATCCTATTGATGTGGATTCAATGCATGGTGAATCATGTACTGTTAGTGAAAGAGATAATGTTGCTGCAAAAAAACAATCCTGAGCATGGTAGTGGTCAAAGAGTTGATGTTGACGTCGAGAGTGGGCATAAAAGAAAGCTAACCTCAAGTGTGTGGGATTATTTTGAGAGGAAGATGATGAAAGGTAAAATGAGGGCAATTTGTAGTAGATGTAAGAAGAATTTTGTGGGTGATAGCAAGAGCGGAACTACACATTTGAGGGACCATTTGAGAAGATGCTTTAAAGTGAAAAATCAAATTGATGTTAGGCAAAGTATCTTGAGAGCAACTGTTAAAACAAATAGCTCCTCCGTTTCAATGGGAAAATATAAGTTCAATTCCGATGTCACATGGCATGAGTTGTGGAATATGATTGTATTGCATGGGTATCCTCTTTGTGTAGTTGATCAAATTGGGTTTAGAAGATATTCAAATAGTTTGAATCCTGATTTTAAGGTAATCTCAAGAAATACTTTAAAATCAGACATATGCGTGCTTATAAGGAGGAGAAGGAGAAGTTGAAAAAATTGATATTATCACAAGAGGGACGGGTTGCCATTACTTCAGATATGTGGACTTCAAAGCATCAAAAGAAAGGGTACATGGTTGTGACTGCTCACTTCATCGATGATGATTGGACTTTACAAAGTCGTCTTATTTGGTAAGAACAATATTTAATTGCTTTCTAGTAATTCATTTTATGTTGCTAATTAATTTGATTTTGTATTTAATGTGATGCCATAAATCTTACACTTTGCATATTTCTATGTTTTATAAATTCCATTAGGTATGCATATGTACCATGTCCACATAATGCGGTGACAATATCCAAGGTGTTGCTTGAATGTTTGGTTGATTTTAACTTGGATGAGAGGATTTCTACTGTTATGGTTGATAATTGTACTACCAATGATGGTGTAATTGAGAATATGCTACAAAAGCTTGACCCCACTACCCTTATTTTGGATGGTAGATTCTTACATATGAGGTGTTATGCTCATATATTGAATTTGATTGTTAGAGATGGTTTAGATATCATTGCTCATGCCATTGAAAAAGTTGACTAACACTCCAAAAAGGTTTGAGAAATTTGAGGATGCTTGTAGGTATTACAAGATTAGTGGGGGTAAGAAGCTTTAGTTAGACTGTAAGACGAGATGGAATTCAACATATGAGATGCTAGAGACTGCCATAATGTATAAAGATGCTTTTACTAGGTTGAAGAAAAATAGTAAAGGAAAAGTTGAAAAGTTTGCTTTACCTACTCCACAAGAATGGCAAATGGCTAAGGAAATTTGTGATAGGTTGGCATTGTTTAGCAGGGCAACTGAAGCTTTTTCAGGTAGACATTATCCAACGGCAAATTTGTATTTTCAGAAAGTTTATGAAATTAGGCTTGCATTGAGAAAATGGTTATGTTGTGGGAATAATGTGATTGAGTCTATGGCGAGGAATATGATTGAAAAGTTTGACAAGTATTGGAATGTAATTAATGGCATAATGGCGGTAGCTTCAGTTTTGGATCCGAAAAGGAAGTTGGAATGTGTATCATTTTACTTTCATCTCATTTATGGTGATTCTTATGAGTTTGAATGTGAGAGAATCAAAGAACTATTGTTTGAATTAGTTGATTATTATAAGAGTAAAGTGCATTCTACACATGAGTCTCCTTCAAAGGACATGGAGTCCAATGTTAGTTATGGGAAAAGACCATTAGATGAGATAGATGATTATGAGAATTTGTGGGACAAGCATGTGTTGAAGATACCGCGTAAAACTAGTTGTCGATTTGAAGTAGAGACTTATTTGGAGGAGGATAGAATTGTTCTAGATGGACAAAAATCTGGCCTGTTGGCTTGGTGGAGTGCAAATTCAGGCAAATATCCTATCCTCTCGAAGATAGCTCGGGAAATCCTTGCGGTGCCAATTTCTACTGTTCCTTCAGAGAGTGCATTTAGCAAAGGTGGAAAACTAATTAGTGAGCATCGTAATAGACTCCATCCATCAACGGTTGAAGCTATGATGTGTCTTCAAAGTTGGCGATTTATGATATTTCAAGGTAAGTTATAAAGTACTTCTTTAAGTTTATATTTACTTGTGGCTATTACATATAATTCTTATGTGTAATTTTATTGTTTGCTTTGTAGATACTGTTAAAGATAATCCATTTGCATTAGGAACTATTGATGAGGATGTGGACGCGGATGGTGATTGTGATGCTTACGTTGAATGAGTAAACATCAAGATAATTTTGGTCTCTTATTACTTTTATTTATTAAAATAAAGTTTAAGTTTTTACACTAATTGTGCATTAATTGTTTTATACATTGTAGGTCCAAAGTCGAAATAATTGACATTGATTGTTAGTATGGACATTGGAAAGCAAGAGGCATGGAGCTTTGGGAGAGCATTAGTAGCCTTGATTTTCACCTTTGTTAAGTTGGATGAATTTTTTGTTGAGACATTGTTAAAAGTGTGTAATTTATATAATTTGTTGAGACATTGCTAAGTGACAAGAATGACAAACATAATTTGTTAGGAGTTTAATTGCTTTGAAGGAAATATCATGCAAAAATGACAAGAAAAATGGAAAAAACATTGAAAAATATCAAACAAACCAACATAATCGGATCGGATTCGGATTTCATCGGATCCGATCCGATTCGGATTCGGATGTTATATCGAACTCCGTCGGATCGGAGTCGAATCGGATTTTCGGATCCGAATATTGATCGGATCGGATTCGGATGTTTACATATCCGATCCGAATCCGACCCGTTGTCATCCCTACCTACTACGCTTATTATAATGAATAGCTGAAGTGGACTTCCTCTTGGATATATCTCCCCATCGTATGATATCAAATTCGATTGACAAAAGTGCATCACGATAGACTATGAATGAGTTTGGCACGACAATTCATGGGTGTTAATCGAGCAAGAACACGTTTAAATCTATCGTGAGTTAACGACATGGGTGAGCTCTTTGATATAGAGGACACCATGGATAAGAGGGGGTAACAAATGGCATGGAAGGTTGGTAATCTTAGAATAGATCATCGTGGGTGCCACGGAAATTCGATATATATTGATACGCGGATTTTATGAAGGAGGACATGGGTGTTATGGGTGTTCTCGTGATAGTGCTTGGCACCTTGATAAAGGCTTTTCCAAGAGGAAGTTTGAGCAGAGGTGGTTAAGAAGAGACTTATATGTACGGAGAAATTATTGGATATTGGTGGAACATGAAAGTTGGGTTTGTCCTACATTAATAAAATTGAAGGGTTTGAACATATGTATAAACTTGTGAGTTACTCCACCCATTACCAATTAATTTTGAGTCAAAACCTCACTTAACTTATATGCATAGCTCGGTAGTGTTACAGGTCCGATTGATATAAAATTTAACATGGTATCAGAGTAGGTTATTTGATCTAGATTTGTCACCATCTCCATTTGATTAAAAATTGTGCCCTCATTCATAGCTCACACGTGAGGGGCGTGGTGGAATGTAAAAGTGGGATTTGTCCCATATCAATAAAATTAAAGGGTTTAAGCATGTATAAAAGCTTGTAAGTTACTTCACCCAGTATCGATTAATTTTGGGTTGGAACCTCACTTAACCTATATACATAACTCAGTTATGGTGAAGAATTTCACATCGTAAATTCGAGTAGAATGACCATGATATATTAGTCTACTATAAACTACTCTTATTATCAATTAATTTTAAAACGAAATCTTACTTAAGTATAATATGTTATCTGAAACTGAACATGTCTCATGTAAGTAGGACGCTACTACACTCTTGTTAGACTAGAGTGTTGATCCCACGCATGGGTGCGCATGCGAGATATTGGATGCAGGGAGGGAAGCAATATTGGACATGTAGATAATATTTGGTTAGTTGTAATCAACCTTATAATGTAAATAAGTTTATGATTATGTTTTCATTGCCTAATTTGGTTATATGAGAGTATTGTAATAAAAGAACTATCTTGTAATTATAATTACTACAAATTAAGCAATCATGATAATATTGCAAAATTGATTGTATTATATTGTCATTGTATTACATTCAACCAAATATCATAGTAGTTTCTAACAAACTGCTTGTTGATGTTCCCTACTCCTTTGGTTAGGATCCTAATTGGCAACTTTGCCATGATTCACCACAAAAGTAAGGCTCAAATAGTCAATATGAGGACGAGAAAACATCATCCGGTATCCTCACCTTCCTATCAATTCCATACTTAATGCTTATGATTTATGACTTAAGTATTCACGATAAATTGAACAAATGCTTACATTAACGTGAAATTGATAGTTGTGTTCTAAATTTAAGTACTTTTGGCATCAAATTCCCCAAAAAAAAAGGTCAAGTAGAAGTAGAAACCGATGACATAAGGGGAAAAATTAACAAAATAAAATACATATTTTTTTTTTGGGAAATGGGTAAGCACAGGTAAACCTTAGATAGCCCTTCTCTCAGGAATCTACCTACGGTAATCATCACGAATAATACAGGATAGCTCAGGAGACGGAGAATGTGTAAATGTGTGTCTCTCTTAGCAGCACTCCCAGTTTAGCTATTCAGTACGCAGCCATATTGCTTGCACGGAAAACATGTTGAATAGATAGGACCTAAACTGTGATAATAGATTACGAATTATCTTGGGCCAGTATGTGGTTTCTCCAAGGTGTTGCGAATTCACCACTTAACTGCGTGAATGGACAATGTAGTTTTTCCTTCAATTTGCCAAGTGTGGTAATCCTGGATCAATGGCAGCGTAATATCCTCGTAAGGCTCAAAGCTTCTGCAAACAGAAACTGGTAAATCGTTGTAAAAATTGCCATCCTAGAATGATGAATTGGACACTAGCATTCCTTGGAAAAAACGTATCCTGCTGCAGCACACAGCCAGCGACAAGCTTTTATCAAGTTGAGTTGATAACACCGTCTCAGGAGGGGAATCCACCTAATGATTCAGGTGGGACGTCGGTGGAATAAGGTAATCGTGGTTTGAGGACATGAAGGAGGAAGAACAACGGTGTTGTTTTCCATTCTGCCCCAAGCACACTTAGCGCGTTATAAGTGTATATGTAGGATTGGAGCACGCATTTTGGAAAATAAGGGCGAAATGCGGATGTCCAGATCTCTAAAAGAGCAAAGCAATTCTAGGACATAGAGGAACCAACTGTTCTTGACCATTCATGCAACACATCCCTGATAGTGTGTTGTAGTGTCGTAAAGGGGGCTTGATAAATCCAGCCATGCTTTAAGGCTAACTCCCCATACCCGATCAGCAAAACGGCAAAGTGCAAAAGAGATGTGCATTTCTCCTCGATAGTGCAAGACATGACGGCCAAATGGGATCAATTAGACACCTCGTCGCCAGTAAGATTTACCTACTAAGACGGTAATGCATTGTGACCTTATTGCCCAAACAAAATTTGAATTTTCGGCTAACGCATCCCAACTTTCCAGATCCACCGAAACTTCCAGGAGCGAATCAGGCCCGGAGTGGTTCAGGTGCCTTCCATGACTGTCGGCAGATTTAATAGAAAAATCTCCACTTCAGTCATCCCCCAAAAACTTGTCCGGGATATCGGTTAACGGGGATAGGTACTGCTAAAACAAGCGGGAATATACAGGAAAAACCCAAGTTGCTGGCAATTTTAGGATGTTCCATCTTTTGTCCAGGAAAAATAAATTCATTAAACTTTTGCTGTCAAATCCAGAATTGGCGTTACTATCCTCAGCAATTAGTTCTGCATGGCCTTAGTGTGGCACAAATGCATCTAACTAAAAGTTTATAGTTTGTTCCATTAGCTAATTGCCAGCGCATTCCCTTGGGCAAGAAAGATCGCTGGTGAAGCAAACACTTCCAAACCCACGAGTGAATGACTTTGAGGATGCAGAAAAAAATTGGGTCTAGTTGACCAACTAGTTTCCTTTCATCGGTGAACCAAAATTGTCTGGTGCGTAGATATTCCAGCCTAGTTAGCCAAAAGACAATATTGACTTGCACCCAAATGTTCTTAGGCCCAGACTCTAATGTTTTTGGTTACAAATTGTATCCCAAGCAACCATCACAAGGCCCTCTCAGAGCATATTTTTTCCAAAAAAAATCCAGACTGATTTGGTTCTATTTGTTCGTAACAATAGTCGGATTAAGTTGAAAACATTGCATCGTATGTGCCGGATAAATCTTCCAAGAATTCGACTGTATGAGCACTTTTCGCCCAGCATTTGAAAGAGTTGCAGTTGGCCACTTGGGCAACTGGGATTCTGATTACTTAGCAGTTCTGGACGTATGAAAGCAGGAGGTTCGGCCTTGAAATTACAGTACAACCAACGTACCTTCCAATAGAAGAGCTATAAGGATATTAAAAATACCAGTTATATGAGGTAATATCTAAGGGGGTGTTCAGATGTATCTTTGAAAAGACCAAAGTGGATTTATGGAGATTAAAAATGGCCAGAATGTTGACAAAAATTCATCAAGATTATTTTAATTTAAAGGCTGCTCGAGATGAGCTTTACAAAAAAAAGTAGACTATCATCTGCAAAGAATAGACATGAAAGCCGTTTTCCCCCGGGGTGCAATTTTAATTCCAAATATCCGATTTGGGTTGTTTCGTCTTCCCAAGGAGCTTTTGAGTCAAAATATCAGAGCAAAGAATAAAAAGTATGAGGAGGGGATCACCTGGCCATAGCCCTCGGTGGGTTTAAGGGAACCACATATATTGTCATTTATTAATAAGAGGGAATAAGCACCGTTCATAGTGACACATTCCAGAGAAATCCAGGTTATCCATTGTGGATGAAATCCCATACTCCTAAGGGCTATGTTGCAAGAAATCATTGTCAATACAATCAATGCTTTTTTCATATCTAACTTAATAGCGACCACTTGACATAGTCCTTTTTCCTTCGACCATGATGAAGTTGTTAAAGACTTATGTGCTAACAAATATTGTAAATAGCTCGATGTGGAACAAAAGCACTCTGTATAGGTTGGACCAATGTGTTCTAGGATAGGACGCATAGATGACAGTATTGGTAATAATTTTAGAGAATGTATACACGAGGGCTGATCGTCGAGAGTGTCCTGGTTCCTCAGGATTGTTTACTTTAGGTATAAAGGGCAATCAGGGTATGATCAAAATGCTTAAGTTCCCTGCACAAAAAAAACTCTGAATAGCCAAGCAAAAATGCTCCTTAAGGAGAGCCCAATATTTCTTGAAAATAAACCGACAAACCCATCTTACCTGGGGGCTTTATTACGGATTCATTTGGACTAGAGCATGCTGAATTTTTCTTAGAAACTGGTTGAATTTAGACCCAAGATCTTCTTCATTAGTAGTCAGAATATAGGACTTGATTGTGACGAGATGTAAATCGTGTGAAAGGCATGACGAATTTATCTTGGATCAAATTAATTTCCTCAATCCATCCTCAATGTCATTCTAATTAGAGAGATGAAAGTTCGTTTTTCTGTGCTCGTAGCCATCTGAATGGAAAGATCGGAGTTCCGGATCACCATCAATTAGCCAGGTGCTCTTCTAGCTATACGACCCAGAAGAATAATTGATTGAAAAGCATTAATTTTCTCTTTGTTTGATTGGACTTTGATGCCAATGATTAAAGCGTGGACTATCTGCATTATCGATGAGGGGTTTTCCAACATAGTGCAAATTTTCTTGCATTTGTCTCCAAGAGACGTGTTTTTATAATGGTTACAGAAGTTGACTTCCAATATTTGAAACTTAGGTTTGATACCATTGAGTTGAGAACAATACGGAACTTTTGCCGAAACCACACACAGGACAATGCCCACTGTTGGTTAATTATACCATTTACTGTCATGTTGGATCTAATCCGGTTGAAACCGGAAGGGAGTGGCTTTTGTCTGGGTTGCGAACCTTTGCATAAAGGAGAATGATGCAGTGTCAGAATATCGTAAAGTAGTCCCATGATGAATGGAGCGAAGACAGAGGGATAAAGATTGGACCAGTCTTGTCTCACAATTGCTCGATCTAATCTGATATATGGAAGCGGGCCCCAAACTCTGGATTTCCAGGTGAATGGTCAGCCTCACAATAGGAAGACTAGCTGCATCAATTGTCTGTAGAAAGTTGGACGTCGGGCATTGTGAAGAGGAGATGGGCTCCCCCCCCCTCCTTCCGCAGATTTTCTAAGTCATTAAAGTCACCTATTTACGCACCATGGCGTGTTCAAACAAAATAAGTTTGAGCAAGATAATTCCAAAAAGCCAGTTTTTCAGCGTTTTTTTACAGGGGAGTAGATGCTGGAAAATAGTAAAAAAGCTTGAAGTTTGGTGTCTAGAATGAGCATATGAAATAAAACCGATGTTGTTTAATCATAACATTAGCCATGATATATTATTATTCCATAGAACCAACATACCCCCCGAATGATTACAGGGTTGAATAATCTAATTAGCGAATCCAAATTGGATATAAGTCTTGGTGTGTAGCTTCCGCCAACATGGCTCCGTAAGAAAGATCATATAGGTTTATGTAACGGATTAAGACAACGTCTTCTCGCTAGTTTGCCCTTTTTAATTACCCTGAACATTCCATGAAGTATTTTCTATTATGAAATTATGAAAAGTAAACCAGATCCAAGACAAGGGCATTATCATGAAAACATAGCATCCCGCACATACCTAGATGAAAACCCCACCCAGTTGGATAATCAGCCATTTGCAGCATGATCCGGTGTCTCTTATAAATAGAAGATTAGTCCTCGACTTTGCAAAGACATAACAGGTCCTTCGGATCGTTGCGCCTGTAATTCCAAAGGCCAATCTTTGGTCACTATGACATTTAAAAGTACACGTAAATTGCATAAAAAAGGAAGAGACATTCAAGCAAATATACCCAATCATAGTAGAAGTGCAAATAAAAATACATATAACAATACAGAGGTCTCAGCCAAGAGCTGAGTCAATCATGGACCTGTTGCGACGCAGCCTGGAGCATGATCTCTCCTCCCTGTTGACGCGAAAGCATTGGTTCGAGTGAATTAAAATTCCCTACAGTGGGCACAGCAACAAGGAAGTAGAATCCTAGCTCCGTCAAACGTTAGGTCAATGAGACAATCACACAACACCAAGTGAAAATATAAATCAGTCCCCGCCTCAGATCATCAAATTATCTTCCATTGACAGCCATACATGTGCCGCACAACACACCTGAGAGTGTAACCAGGTTGACATCCGTCACCTACCATATACTCAAGAACAAACAATGCATAACAGCGAAGCAAGGGTCTAAGACCTAAATGGTTCATTATTTCAGACCTATACGAGCGTAAAAAGGAGCAAGAGTGCCACGCTGTATGCAGTCCAACAGTATTTTGTGGTTGATTCTTCCCACCTCTTTTATAAGCAATGTAAAAGGAAACTAGCCACAGCGATAACCAGCTGAAACGGAGAAGAGTCATACAGCCTGGCCCGCGCATATGACTCATGCAAGTGAGACTTTCTGACATTCGTACATGGTTTTGGCCACCCCAGAAAACACTGGGTTAGTAAAAACAAAATTTCTTCATCGAAAGGAATCCAAATAGAGGACAAACCGTGTGGTTAAAAAGGACATGTTCCAGACAATTATACAAAATGTTCAGAAACATTATACAAACAGTTATCTCTTGACTGAGGCCGAAAAAATAGGTAATTCCACCAGATTTGATGGTACAAATAGAAGCATGGTTGGGTAACCCAAAGAGGATACATACAGGAGACTTCAATAAATTAGACAAAAGAAGAGAGTAGCAATTCATTGGGACTGGTGGCTCCTGTTAACTATCATCAAAAGCAAATCAGCCGTTTGCGCTACACATTGAAAGTAAGTACGACACATAACACAGGACCCATGATGGGACGCAAAAGCAGATTTAAAAAAAAAAAAAAAACAAGAATCCCAACAGTAGAGATTCAAACATGATCAGAACACATAATTGTTATGATGCTAAACAAATTGACAACATTGGCAGAAGGGCCAATTCCAAAATCATTAATGATACAGTGGGCTTAGGACATCGTGAAACAGCCTGTTTTTCCAACCAATTTTTAGGTTGAATATAAATCAGTATAAAAGACTACATTAAACCAAAAGAACTTGCCAGATAGGCCAGATAACTTGGTACAAAAGTCCCCATGATTAACACAAAAGTAATTCAGTAGCTCAAATAAACCAAACAGCGATCAATGCCCAACCCCCTATCCTCGAAATTAAACATTACAGATGCAGAGCAGAAAAGCCAAACACTCCGATCTTTCAACTCCAAGTATGGATAGGGGGTAAAGCCAACATGGCATAAAAATTAAATAGGAAAAGGCTAACAAACCAAAAACAATGTGATAGGAATGCCACTAACAAAATTTCCATAGGATATATGGTCAAATGAGTAGAAGGACTAGTCCATACGATCAAAAACTCAATAAAAACATTGAAGGAAAAGGAAAACATTTCAGTTCCAATTAACGTGAATTTCTGCCCACATATATGACATCCAATACCCACAGCTAAGAGAAACGGAAAAAACGAAAAGGAGGAAAGGATGCGTACCTGAAATTCACGACCATAAGGATTGATCCAAATTGGCCCCAGTCTGTGGAAAACCCAATTCTATATCTAGTATGAAAAGCGGCCAAGGAAATCACTGTAGTCCAAGTCATGGAAAGCTGTTGGCGAGCCAAAAAGAACAGGACCCCGTGAGCTGAGAACACACGCATAGTCGGCTTTGAGTAGAGCCAAAGGCAACCAATGAGTGAGAGCTATTTCGATTATGAAATCTTTATTTGGGGGCAAGCAAGCTCGAGAACGGAGCTTCTCTCTCTTTCCATCTATAGAGCTACAATCTCTCACAGAGAATTCGCAATGTTAGTTGTCGACAACTACAAGACCTCAAATAAAAATACAGAATATGTTGGGTTAGAATGGCCCAAAATTATTCGCAATGCAGTTTCCTATATCTAGGCGTGTGTGGGAATCATATTGACCAAACTTAGACCCCACTTTTTCATAGGCACGGGACAGGGTTTTTTTTTTTTTTTCTTTTTTGTTGGGTGGTGGAAATGAAATTGAGCTCTAGACCCAGAGGTGGACCAGAAAGTGCCGTGGGTAACCTATTGGACCATGGCTGCATCTTTACTGCAGCTTGGGCCATGTCTTACTCGGTTGATCTTCGGACATACTGTTAAGCATTTTATATTCTAATTGATGGATCTATCTGGATGAATTATAGGCTTCAACACTTATTTTTCTTCTCTTTGATTGTGGGAGTTTTCATTTCATATTCTATATATTGGCGTTTTGATCCAAGCATTTTGTAAGCAATTGTAAACAATTTGAGCGCCTCTCTTTAGCACCGTCTATCAATGGCGTTATCTCCATTTTCTATTCCATATTTTATTAGAAGTGAATGTTAAAATATCTTAGTTGTATTTGATCGTTGTGAATGGCAGGCTGTGAGATCTATGTCTCTCCTGTATTTGTCTCGTGTTGCAGCTCTCGAGATATATTTGGTACTTCACCTATATAATGAATTTTGTGCTTGCGGTACTGCCGTGGTTTTCTCCCGATTTAAATTTTCAGGTAAAATCTGTGAGTCAGTGTTTTGATCTTGATTTTTTAATATTCTCCCCAATGTCCACATCTTTTCACGCTCTGCAATATACTACACGGATTTTTTATAATCATTTTTTTCCTAACAAAATGGAAGGAAAGGTACAATACTTTTGGGATTTCAAGAGGATACTCATCGGAAAAAGACGAAAACAAAAAAAAAAAGTGGACAGAAGACACTAAACTGGCTCTTATTAACACCCTCTACTAGAAGGTGATCAAAGTCATCTTTATTCCCCGCCGCCATATACTTACCATATCTATTTCTATTTGATTGAATAGACACTTATCAATGACGTCGTAACACATTTATACCACAAGAACCTTTGTCATTAGGAAGCAAATCTATAGCCAATTTAGGAGCAGCCATTGGGACACCTCCTAACCCTAAAGAAAACATTTTAATTAGCAACATGAGGCATATATGTAAATATTATTGATAGATACTCCAAAAAATGGTTCCAAAAACCAAATCTGGAGACTTATATACCTTTACACGATTGGACACGTTTAAACCTTCCAATTTTTGTAATGGACCAGCCAATTACTCGTACTTAGCTCCTAAACATTCTCATTCTTTTCATAAAAAAAAAAAAAAAAAGCATTTTGAAGGCACCTTCAGGCGCTCAAGCAAACACAAAACCGAGCTCATGACCTTTTGCTCTTAAGTTCTCAGTCGTAGCCATCTCACTCATCCACTTGGACGCCAGCGCACCAATAGTCAGCCTCCAAGCCTAACGCACCGCCCGGGAAACCCGCTGCTGAACCAGCTGCCTTTGAGCTTCTATTCTTGTCGATTCTTCAATGTTCAACATCTCAGATTTTTAGTGGCTCTCGCTCTGCCCAGACGGCCCCAGGACCCAGACAGTAGTGCCTCTCCCCACGCCTTATTCCGACATGCCGGCCGGCCACAGAAACACACGGTGTGCTTCTAGCAGGCCTCTATCGACACAGGCTAGCCGCTTGCCACTTCCGGACGTATGTTAGGTTGCGAACAACTTGAACAGTTACATTAATTAATTTTTTCTTGACTACTTCTAATTCTGGTTCTCAGCTTATGGTATGTCGAGGAAATTGTTTGCTTATCGGACTGTTCATTTGTAATGATTGTTATCTTGATAATTAGGTTATATGCTCATTTCTCTTAGGGATGCAAAAATAACTTACGACCTAGAGCCCACAAACCCGCAAGTGGGTATGAGTGGGGTGGTGAAAATGGGTCGGGGAGGGTGGATGTGGACAGATATGCTAAAATAGATTCGGGTATTAGAAGGAATGGTGTAGGTCTACCTATACATGCCAATTTTATTACAATCCCGTTCATATTGGCCCCATATAAATCCTTATAACTCAGCGTTTAAAGTTATAATTTGTTATGTATGCTTGAGATTTTGGTTTATTTGCTTTGAGTGTAGGATAATTCAAGATTTCACATTGGAATTTTGTGGAGAAAATGTAACTATCAAGTGTTAATTGATTGCTTGATTGGACAACTTTTAGTTGTATCGAAGTGATATGATATGTTATTGGAAACCTGGTATTAATGTTATATATTGGCCATTGATGTCAAATAGGGATATAACAGGGGTTTTATTTTTTTATCAATATGCATCGGAATAAAACACAATTACATGCTATGCCCAATATGTACGAATATGGGTACAACTTTACAACATCCTGGTAGATATAAGTATAGGTATGGGTACATTAATTTTGAAAATGAATATGAGTTATGGGACAGTTAAACCCGCCTCACGCCCATTGCTGCCCCTAATTGCCCATTGGTAAAAGCTACAATTGTCAGAATTTAGTGATTGGTTGCTGATATTTGCAACTCCTAGCTAAGATTGTCTCTATCTTTTTCGTTTAGGGGCGGATACCCAAAAAATTCTAGTGAGTTATTTGAAGTTCTATATCCAATATTAGGGTGGACACCATTAAAATAGGCCCAAAAAATATAGATTTTAAATACTGAGGCCTGACTGTAAACTTGAAAGCCCCGCATAAAATCGAAGTGGGATGTCAGCCCAGTACTTAGCTCATCGGCATCCAAAAACTGTTTCTTTAATTAAAAAATAAAATTACCAAAATTACTCTTACCAAAGGGGCAGGCTCTCTCGGTGAGGTTATCCTGTGTTCTGCCGCCTCAAGCTGTCCATCTCCAAACCCTTGGACCGCTCAGCCTCCCTCGGTCCCATAAACCGCTCTCGTGCTCAGAACTAACCCTGCCCCACACACCTCAACCACAAACGGGCTACGTCTAAAACCGAACCGTTTCGACGCGGCACGGAGCCAGCTATCGGCAGTCCACCAAGCCACCACCAGACGCCGACGAATGCCTCAGGGGGCCCAGGCACTAGCACACTACACACACCCACCGGAAGTGTCGAGCGGCAGCGAGCAGGTTAGATTTTCAGTTTGGTCGAGTTAATTTTGCCAAATTCTAAAATTTTCTGTTTTTCTGGTGAAAAATTCCTTTTTTTGGGTAATTTGTTCATGCCCAGATTTGAATGTTGAATACTTTGATTGGTCTGCTAGACAAATTAGATTATGTCAGATTTAAATGGAAAGTCAGGTTTTAGTTTGTTCATGAATCATGATTAAATGATTAGATTGTGTCATTAATTGTGATATTTATAAGTTTGAAAATAGGTTTGTCAGTTCATTATAAGTGCTTGGTAGCTTGCAACTTGGCTTAATTGCTTGTTATAATATTATGCCATTGGTCCATCTCTTTATTTGAAATAATGTATTTGTTGTTTAATAAGTGAGCTTAATTTCTAAGTTTTTGTTCTTTTTTTATTTTAGTGTACATGATCGATCAATTCCATTTTAAGATATAAAACGAAACACTGATGAAAATGTTCGTAGTGTGGACATCCCATTTGAAACCTAGATCCGCCACTGTCTTTTCATCTAAGAATTTGATATATTAGTATGTGACACACGTGGTTGTAATGCATTGCTTGATTTCATAGCTAAGATTGTCTATCTCTTTTTTTTTTTTTTTTGTTTCAATTTAATATTCTAGATAGCCCACTCTCAATTAAAAGTCTAAATCCGCATTATCTCCCCTGCACTTCCAAACAGGAAACATACTCTTCCGATGGACATAAGAGTGGGGTAGGGGTTTGGTTGGGGGGCTTAGAAGTTAGAAACTATGGATCAGACATCAACCACATCATCGGCCTTGAGCTGATGGGCCTTCCCTGTGCAGGCTGGGCTTCCGGCACCTCACCAATCTCGGGACAGCCCTTTGTCCCCCCAAAACACCCAAAAAAAACCCCTCCCAAAAAAGGGAAATTCAAAAAGACCGAGGGGTGGGGCCCATGAGAAGAAGGTTCATAGAATCATAGTCGTTTTTTTTTTTTTTTTTTTTTTGGGGGGGGGGTCTAGGGCAAAGTGGCCATAGAACCATATCAGAGTTGATGGAAGCGTATTAGAGGTGAGGGACAGTGATAAAGGTGGCCGTGAGCATCCGGACACGTGGCTGCTGTGGTTTAGACATTGGCGACTCTGGAGACTTGTCTTTGCATTTATTAAAAAAAAAACGAAAAAGAAAAAGCAATAAAGGGGTAAAGTGGGACGAATCGTTAATCCAACGGTCCACAGAAGAGGGAACAATCAAGAAACACAAATATTGGCTGGGCGTGACTGTGACGTCTCCCTCTCTCTGTAATCCAATTTTCTGGTTGAGATATTTGGACAAGCCTACTTTCCCTATGCCGTCACATTCAAAAGTTTATTGAATGACCAAAAAACTTATTTTAAATATATTCTGTTTTCATTTTTTTTCATAACGAGCAAACAATATTGTAAGTTTCAAAATTAAGAAAACGTTCAAATAGACTATTACAAATAGGTAAAAAAATGAAAAAGACAACATAAGTCAGAGATTCAAGAAAACGTGGGTTACACAGGCACATAAGTCTTATGGATAAAGACAAGTGGCAAGTTTTTTTTTGTTTTAGAAGGAGAGATTAAATGTAATTAATACGGTACTCTATTAGTCCTTTAGGGCCTCTCCCCTTGGAATAGCATATGAACGCTCAGACAATATGACATTAAGGCAAGTGCTCTTGGGCAATTATTGATGATGTTGAACTGGTCGTTTTGATATATTTTTGCAATAGTACAAGAGTTTACGCTCTAGAGAATAATTATGTATATTATTGAAGTCACCTTGTTCTTTAGATGATAAAATCTACACACACATAATTTAAGGAGAAATTCAAATATTATCGTCAATTTTTAATTTTTCAGCTCAATTTTTTGATTTAAGTTTTTGGCGAGCCTAATTTACAGTAGGTTACTGTAAAAATAAAAAAAATTGTGGTAATATTGTTTTTGTTACAGTTAAAAACTCGGACCAGCAACAATAACAAACAATAACGATAATAATACTAATAAGGGTTATATGTCAGAATATAACTGGAACAGGATCCAGATTTCTCCTTTTTTTTAATTTTCTTGAGGGGTACAGTGGGCAAGATGAATATGACAGCATTCTAAGTTTTAATTCACCTTGTCTATTGCTAATAACTCTCCTGACGGAAATAAATAAATAAATATATAAATAAAAATGACGGTGACCGCCATGGCATGTATGGAGGAGGTTTCCCTTTGCCCCGTATTATTTCCGATACACTACTATACTATTAGGACTTATTATTATTATATTTATTACTACTTTGAATAATTATTAAGAAGACTGCTAGAGCTTGCAGTATTAGTGTTTTTGCCTTGTTTTCATTAGGGTTGTCAACGTCATGGTCATCGTCACCGTCAGCTCTTCTGTTTGTCCTTGGACCGCTTTTGAGTTGAGGTGGTGGTGTTTGATTCCGTCCAACCTTGGGGATTTTTTTGGGGGAAAAAAAAATTTTGGGGGGAATTTTTTTTTTTTTGGATCCTCAACTGTAGTTTCAGCCTCCTTCCAATTTGAACCGTCTACGTTTCATGCTTGTTGGCCTTTCATATCAGGAACTCAGCTAGATAAGCTGATTATTATCATGACAATAATCTGTTTTTTTAAATTTCAAACACAAAAAAAAACAGGAGAACCCCCCTATCTGATATTCTTCTTCCATGAAATTAATCTAGTTTTCATGATGAACTTGGTGCATAGGGTGTTGAGTTTGGTGGACACAAGGACCATCTCCAAACAACACAATCATGGTATGTTATGTTCTTTTTGTATGTGTCTCTTCCTTTTTTGTTTTTTTTTTTCCTTCGGATCGGTAAACTAGTCAGACCCATTGGCTCAGTTTAGATTAGCAAAAATAGGACTAGGAAAGCCCAGGCCTATTTATGTATAAGGCCTGGGACGGACCGGTCTATTGGGCCTCAAGCATTTTGCTCTTGATAAGGGAGAATAACATATAACGTTTAATTGATTAAGTTTAATGATGAATTTATTGGATTAGAGATTGATAGTATTATTGATTTAATATTTGTTCAGGCTTTGCCTGCTGGTTTGATTGATGATAAGAAGGGGATTAAGTGGAGGATACTAAACTACTACGACTACTACTAATAATGGATGGTGTTATATCTTATGGGAGGATTGGGAAGAAGAACAAAGATGAGGGGCAGGACAGGAGTGGAGTTGGTCTTGGGACCCCCTTGGCTAATGCCCATGTTGAAGGGGAATTACTTCAATACCTTGCTATGTTCATGGGGGCTTACAAGAAGCGAATTACTATGTTCTGTATCGATGCATGGGAGATAGATGCCTTGTTGCCCTTATGTTTAACCCGCCACCGCGAATCACGTGTTTTCAGGTTATTCCGCAATTCCTATCGTTTGCGTTTTACTTCATAGGAGGAGACACAAAAGGCGATATGAGTAGAACAATAGGTCGGATCAAAAAATTTAAATATTTTAAGATACCATCGGCCCGGAATTACATTTAATGTCAGCAATTTCGTATTTTCTACAAAAGTAGCTAAAAGAGTGATTTTTGATTTAAAATTTGGTCAAATATTTGTGGAGAAATGAAAATGGGTGAATGGGAATTGCAATAAGAAGGTCATCTTACCACAATGTGGTGAGGGCGAATGAGATACAGAGGTACATAGACATTATCAGGCATCCAGACATTAATAATAAACAGTGCAAAGATTGTGTCTTGAATGAGCGGCACAACCAAGGCCAGGCAAGGGAGTCACCAAAACACTTGTTGAAAATTTGTTGCGTATCTCTTGATTCATCAGATTTCTGTCTCTGGCCGCAAGGTAACAATCATCTCCCTGTTGTCATACTCTGCCTAGGTGTGTATGTATGTCTGTAGTTTGCAAGATCTCAACTATATTTTTTTTTTTGGTTTTTTTCTTTTTTTGGTTTGAGGTTGGGTTCAATGAAAATTACCATGGTGTAGGTCTCTTAATTTTACTACTTGCATTGCTAATGAACAGCTAGAGAATCAAGAAAGGAGACAGTTAACCTACCTTCTCATTGAGGCCAGTCAAGGCACCAAAACGAGATGATCACGCGCAAAACTGTTTGGGTACCAGGCTCTGAATCAGACGAATCATCTACGCCCAAGAAAATACAGAAAATGATGTTGTCGACAACAATTTGATCGTTAACGGCTACCACACATTTCTTCCCTTGCAAGGGCCGAGGAGAGGGGGTTTTAATATACATGAATGAATCTGCAGGGACGTACAAGTCGCTACTAGGTCAGGGGAATGAGGCACTACACCTTACCCACCATCTCGCCTTTCGACATCCTCCCATCATTAATCACTACAATGCCAGGGGAGAAAGTTACTCCTCGTCGAGCTCCGTTTGATTGATAACTTCTCTTAGTGTGTGATCTTTCTTCATATTATGCGTAATGATAATATTTGCAACATTGTCCAGGATAGCCTACGTGGCATGTCATATTAGTGTAATATGCCCTAATGTACATATTAGTAGTTTTCAGGGATACTAGGAGAGTTGTTTTTTTTAATTTTAATCTCTACTAAAATTGTATCCATAGGAGTAATCGCAATACCTAATGTATTGCTCTAATCTATGGTCCCTAGTATAAAGGTATAGCATGTAATATAAAGCGTAGGCACTGCGCTAGATAGATAGAACTGTCCATGTTAGTAATCGAAATCAATGGTGGATCATCGCTATGTACAAATTATGGCCGAACATGTGAGATCTACAATAGATTTGAATTTAATACAAAGTTTGTATTTTTTGTTCCTTTTATAAATGTACTAGTTTAAAGTGTTTGCTAAGTGCATGCGTACGGCAAAAACTTCTGTTTTGGGTGTAAGTACTACGATTAACACAAAGCGTCATTGTTTTCGGAATTTTTTTTCTTCATCATGTGTCACCTTCCTTGCAACCATCAAACATGTGAAACCATAATTAATTGGAAATTTAATTACTGCAAAAACAAAAACTAGTAGAATATAAATTAATATGTCCTAACCTTTAACCATCCAACGTTAATAATTCCATAGAAGAATAAATGAAAAAGTTGCATTGATAGATTGATTAATGGCTTATGTCTTTACATTTTTTAGGTGCAAATACAATATGATGTAATGTCATTAATAGTGGAGTATCTACTTTTTCTACAATTTATTAGATCAAAGCAACATAAGTCATGTCGAGGTGAAATGATTCATTTTTCCTCTAATACGTGGATACTAGGAACCAAGAAACTGAAATGGCATAAGAAACGCAAAAAAACTAAATTTTGCCATTGCACCGATAAATATTCGCATCTAAAATCTTTCGAAGTGAAGCATCCACATTTCAGACACATCGCGTTGTTAACTAGAGGAGAAATGTAGATACTAGGAAACGCAAAAAATGAAATGTTGCCATTTCACGACAAAAGGTTCGTGTCGGAAAGGTTTGCGAAGTTGAGCTATCCACATTTTTATCCATTATCGCACCACAACCCGAAATCGCATTTTGGATCTACTCAGAACAAAAAAAAATAAGTCAGAAGGTGAACTCTTTGCGCAGCTTCCCTCGTTGCTTCCAAACTCGGGTAATTGCACTTCGCTGTGATATGGGGGGGGGGGGGAGGGAGGACAATGATAAACACAAGCATTAAATTTAAATACATTTCACATATATAAACAATTTACCCAGGTCGCTTCTCACACCTCGCTGAGAGCAAACCCCAATAAATTGCCACGCCAAAAAGGTACTTACTATGCTAATAAGAAGGCAGGAAGCCTTCCCCCAAAATAAATACTAGAGAGGCATCACACGAAACTTTCACAAAAAGCCAGATTAATAGATGCTGGGCGGGCACTACACAACTCAGGTGGGGAGTGAGGGCTAAGTTAGTTTTAAGTTTCACCTAAACCAGATCGATACACTGCAAGAGGCACGGTTCGGAATTTGGGTGGTTTTAACCGAAAGGAAGTAAGGTATCAACATGGCAGCCAGAAGCCAATATGACTGCTAAATATTAATGCCCTGAAGATTCCCTCTATATTCTCGCCCAAGCTTCTGCTCGTCTATATTCAATATCAGCATCCGAGCAGGAAAGGACCCGTATGGTATGTCCTGTTGTTTCGAATTTCCCGGAGTCAGAGAAATATATCTTCTTCATCTGTAAGGGTTAAAATTGCTCCGGTGTGTACTTGGACCAGAAACATCCCAAGCGTGTGACCATTGTATTATCATCTGATCAACCATGAAAGCCTTGTTAAAATACCAGTGCATCATCTGGTAATTGGTCAGCTCACCACATCAGACCATTGCAGTTGGTAAGACTCTGCTTAGAACAGAGGGATTCCTTAGAGCACTTTCCAGGGGAAAGGCTCACAGGCCCAGAGTGCTGGTGGGGGGAGGGGGAGAAAGCTGTGAGAGGGGAAAGAAACTCTACAGCAATTACGGCGATACGAGCCCACGAGGAGGCTCAATGAGATGAGCAGATCACTCCTTACCTTTTCCTTGTTTTTTAAATTTTTTAAGAATTTTTCTTTTCTCTTTAATTCTAAAAATAAAGTTGTCTGTTATAGAGTGGGTGCCTGAATACTATTTATTTGGTGCGTCAAAAGGCGTGAGCCTTGCGTTGAGAGAGAGAGGACTGGTGAGACAAAAAAAAATTACTCATAAAACTAATGTGGCAGAGGTAGGCCCCCAATAAGTGAGCCAAAAAAAACGCCTCACATTGGGGGAATGCTCTTAGTTATGTCTAAAAGAAACAGCTGTGACATGCCAAGAATCTTTACGTTCTACTATATTTTCGCGCTTTCACATTAGCCAGTTAAACAACTCTCGATCCAGAGCTCATCAATAAGAAGTTTGTTTTCCCACAATATGCATGGGTAATAAAGGGAAGCTACTACTAGCTTCAGGCACTAATGCTACATGTTAACCATCATCAATTGGTCATTCCTCACTCCCAATAAAAAGGAAGCAAGGCCACTAGGGATTGAACTCAGATGGTGCCTGTTTGTTCCTGTAACCAAACCGGCACCACCAGGGCACAGGCTAGCATGCCTAACACGATATAACACAACAATGCATAATCAGGTTGAAATTACAGACAGAACACCAAACTATGATCCCAAATCAGTAAGCTTTGGACTACTTAGCACGAAGACAGTCAAAAACCATGTTTTCTCGATAATATAAATTGTCTCTAGCCAAAATGAAAAGATTATTGATGTGTGGCCCAACCTCAGTGTGATTGCCAGCTCCAATGTCATACAGACCCCCAGTGCCAAAGTGCTTCCACTTAGTCCCTTGAAGAACAAGAACACAAAATCAATCACCAAACAAGAAGCCATACATGTGAAGGCAAAGCAGCACTGGCAAAACCAAACACCTTGGCACAGACCAATGCCTAGCTTGAGCAAGGGGAAAGATTTAAATCTTAGGTTGCATATTAGATAAATAATCTTCATTTGAGATAAACTAGATTCCTTTCTACGGTATCCGTTGGCAAATACAGAAGTGTGGCAATTAACTGAACAGAAAGTCAAGAAAAACATGGTAACGGGTGTAAACGCAAAATCGATTGAAGAATTAGAGTTCAAACAGTAGATTTCCAGAACGCCATCAGCAGGTATATTTTCATATGTAAACTTATCCTTCATACTTTTCCACCTCTCCCAGCAACTTTTCACTACTCCCCCCCCCCCCCTCAAACAGACAACAAAAATCCAACCACCCAGACTAAGCACTGAAACAAACCATCAACTTAAAAGCAACTAAAATCAAATCTTCCAGGACAACTAGAAAACTTTCTCCCCTAATGGCCAGTATCTGCATAGAACACATCGATCTGTGTCCTCTCAGTGTGGACATTACCCTCTGAATGGCAACCGCTATGAGTTTGCCTATCAATCATGAGTTGACACTCCTACTTTATCCAATGCTACGTACATGAAAATTAGGGACACCAGCCAACCACCGGTCACAGAAAAAGAGCATGGTCGGTCCAAATAATCCTCCAACCTCTGATGTCCGAATTTATTATTCCACATCACCAAACAGAAAGTGCTTCTAAGGAGTTTTGTCTTACAACATTCAAAAACATTTTGGCCGCAGCTTTTCTCCAAGACATAACATGCCGGTTTCAAGAAACTTTCACTTAATAACTTACTTGTTTGATGGCAAATAATAGTCTTTCTAATTTTGGCTCATACTTACACATCCAATGCTAGCCCGCTATAAAAAATATCAGGATCATAAAAAACACATAGTGTATGAATCATAACCAACTATTTAAGGCCAGGTTTATGGCCAGGTTCAATATACTGCTGAACCAAATCCAGATTGTAGCCTATCAAATGAAGCTTAATCTTTGTTGATACCTGACAGCATTCTGTCATTGTTGTCCTGTGCCCTAATACATCTCAATTCCACTTCAACATAAATCAGGTGAGTCCAGGAACCATAGATCTGGAAATGGAACGTAATTGAAGAAAGGGGGGGCTTCAGGGCCTCTTACTCATTAGAGCAAGGAGGCAATATGATGGATTGCATGACATTTTCAGCATGGAGTCAGACAACTAGTCTTTCATTTGTCATAATGACTGGAGGAAGGGAGATGAGAGAAGCAAGCAGATTTTTGAGCTAAGTCAAGATCATTAAAAGGTTATGCCTGGAGAAAGGGAGATTGAGAGAAGCACAGTAGATTTTTGAGCTAAGTTCAAGCTCATAAAGTTTGCTTGGTGGCAATTCGGTTCGGCTGGCTTGGGCTTGGCTTGGCTTGGCTGGAAGTTGCACAGACCAATACTCAATCACCAGTACCTTGCTTGCCTCAAGCCAAATAAAAATTCAGGTGTACCCAATCTGCTTTTTTTTTGGGCCCGGGGGGGGCCTCAAGGGCACCAAGTCATTAAAGCAAACAAGAACAAACAAAATTCACATATTCAAAAGAAACTACCTATCAAACTTTCACCACTTAAAAGAGCATGCCAGGACCCCAACTAGTTTCCACACGCTGAGGCATGTGTTGATATAACAGATTCATTCCAAGAATTCTAAAGAAGATAAGGTTTGCTTTCATTCTTTGTTAGCTGAAGCATTATATATGGCCACTTATTCATATTTATATTTATATATCCCATTTGGAATATATATACTGTCGAAATATACACAGTTACCACTATACTGATGCACAATATATTCATAAATATATTACAGGAGTCCTAGGAATTTGGAACTTCACGCTCAGATGGATTGGATGTACCCATCCCTGGAGATACCTTTGCCATTAAGACTGACCTGGAATTTGTGGATTTGTATGCGGGTGGAAATTGTTTGCCGACTTTTTGGCCTGGATCGACCATATCCCCATCTCCCAATAATGTTTGTTTCTTATTAGCTGAGGCTGTTAGAGGTGGCAGGGCATCAAGTGAAAGAGTCATCCACAGCATCAGAGATTTCCACTATTGAGCAAGTGTGATCATTCGCAGCGCTAAACCAAAGGATGGCCCTGTTATGCTCATTTCTTCCACATCTTGCTTGTTATTCTTGTTTTGATTGTTCTGATTTACAGTCCCGCATTAGGGTGAATCTGAGCCTTGAAAATACTTAATCTCCCACAGAATGTGGTTGGTCCAGATAGAATTGTGCGAAAGTTGCCACGCGGCAGAAAAAACTTAGAATACCGAGAGTTGGAGCCTTAGCTGCAACACGTCCCTGATCACTTCTTGGTATTTGTAGGTTATGAGAAGAGAAGGATTCCCATGGAGAAGGAAGGGAGCCCTCGCAGGAAAGGAAGATAGACGTTCACCGGAGATCCTTGAAAAAGGTGATTAAGACTAGCAGGACTTTCAGCGTGGAAAAAGGGATATGTTATTTGAGATCATTTGAGCCCCATAGGGGTCTTCCAGCACATTCTTAGATCTGCTGATGATGAACAGAAATTGACAAAGGAACATCTGTGAGGAGGAGGGAGGTGTTAGATGAGCCAACTCAGGGGGAGGAGTTAATAGGAGCGGTTGATGGACTCAGTCTGTGAAGGTTAGAGAAAAACAGGGGGTGTAACCAACTGCGTTCATTGGCCATCATGGCCCAGTGCGAAACATAGTCGAGGACGGGACCCCCAGGTGAATTGGCAGACAATGACAAGTGACAACTAGGTGATTGAGCCTAGAAAGGAAGTGCAGAATTTGTGAGGATGCAGGGAAGAAGGGGGAAGCTAGAAGATGTGGAGGTAGAAGTATTTTGGTTAGCTAGTCCAACACCTGAGACCATTCGCTTGGGTTGACTGCACCACTTCCTTCTGGTGTACAGCTGCTGGTAACAATACGCCCTAGCACTCTTCTGAACTCCAAACAGGAGAATCCACCCCAACATCCTCACCATTTCTTCCGCTGAGCAGAAAATGGAGGTATCAACATTGAGAACAAGCAAATCATTCACAAACAAACATAAATTCATATGATATGAAAACTACATAGTTCGACGTAATGAAATGATAAATCAACCAGTAGATGCAAATGGTAATGAATAAATCAATAAGTATTTAGTGCGTTCACAAAATGTTCAATGGAAGTAAAGAGAAAAATGTGTTAGCTAGCAAGTCAGACAGAAAACATGCAAAGGCAACTCACAAGATAAAACAAATTAAATATAAACAAAAACGAAGAGAAAAAGTGAAACTCTACGTGGCATCCTCAAGATCTTTCACTTTTTTTTTCATATGGAAAGGACTATCATTTAACACCAGAAAATGATAGAGAAATAGCTAATTTAGTAATAAAGGAGTGAAAAGCCCCATGACAGAAGTGATAGGAGGAATAAATTCATCACTGTCAACCAAACTCAGACCACTAAAATGTGATGCTGATGTAATGGAAAGGCAAAGCGAATGAATCAAAAACTCAGTACCGCAAAGAGATGTTATGCTTATGAAATTGAAAAATAGCCCTACATACTGGAAAGGAGGATGGCTATGGTAGAACAAAGGATGAGGGATTCATAAATCCAGGCAAACCTATGATTTAGGAGTAACAAAACAACCACTGAATGTTATGCCTTTCTCCCTTTCCAAGTTTACGCATCATGGTTAAGCCCACATAACCTGGTTGTTCTCAAAACTTATCCAAATACAGGGTGGCCTGCCTAATGAGAACTCTGTAAACTCAGTAAATTTCTCCTTTTTTTATTTTATTTTTTTTGTATGAATTCAAACTATGTTGAGAAAGGAATAGAGAAAACAAAGTCATCAAAAATGAGAATGAAAAAAAAAAAAAAAAGTATTGCCTACATTAAAATCTCAATTAACATGTCATTTTGTATGAAAAAGAGCCCATTAATAACAAAAGCACTATCAAATTACACAATAGTGATAGATCCACCACCTTTTGGCCATGTATGTCTAATTGAATGATAGGCATGTAAAGGCTGCATGAAACCAGTCATGGAATGCTTTCTTTGGCGGAGGGTGGATGAGGAAGTAGGCGATCCACCCAATCAACTGAGCCTAACAATGCTTTATGCCCGATACCATCAAGCATACCTATTATGACAACGATGTCACAAAACAACCACGGATGATCATTTCTGCGACGCAGTACCTCATCTCTTTCGCTCAAATTGAATATGAACTACCCAAGACAAGTTCAAATAATGCTTATAAATTATAATGCTCCAATCATCATCAACCGTAAGTCAAAACCACATCTTGCTACCTATAGGCAAGTAACCATCCGATTCCGACCAGCAAAGCTCCACCGACTTCAACATAAACCAGAAACTGACCCTAATATAGCAACATAATGATCCTTCCCGCACCATTCTTCTGGAATTCTATATCCCAGAAGCAGCTCAGTTAAGTATGCTTTCATAGTATTAAACAGTCTGACGAGAAGTTAGTTAAAAAGACCAAACAAATTAAAAAAAGCGCTATCAATGGAACGAAAGCTTTTAAAATCAGAATTAGGCAGCAAAAAGGACACCATAACTCTTTGTCCCACTCCAAATTCAACTTGCACTATCACACGTAAATTGAAGAGTACTCAAATATTTCCTACAAACTACACCAAAACCCAGATCAGAGTATGTATAACAGACAATCGTTAAGGCTGCATAAAGATGCCACACTAAAACTTTATAACCATTTTCATTAATTAAACTACAAATGAGAAGATAATGGAAACTTGCTGAGGAAATAATTGGATCCTTTCACCTACCCAAAATCACTCCTTGGAGTTTTTTTTTGAGGGGGGTGTTTGGGAAAAAAAAGGACGTGAAAGAAAAAAGAAAACCCTCTTACCTAACAAAACAAAACGCAAAGGGTCCAATCGACAAGAAAATCGAATATGAGCATGAATTGTGCAAAGAGGCAGATCACGTTACACAGCACCGGGCAATGCAATCGCAATGGCCACACTGTGGTTATCAGATCTAAAAGAAAAGCATATCTTTCCCCCTTTTTCGGATTTGAGTGAGGAACAGCCAACAAATTTTTCTTCCAAAAAAAAAAAAAAAAACAATTATACCCGTTCTTTGCTGTGGAATCCGATTTGCCTCAGACCATTGCAGCATTCCACAGCTGAATATTTGTGGTGCTGAGTTTTAGGGCTCAACGGCGCAGGTGGATCAAGAATTCGCGAGAACAAATGGGAACCCATAAAATTACATTTCTGTTCCCAGTGGAAATGAACTTCAACACCCAACAATAACTGAAATCAGAGTTGGATGTGAAGAAGAAATAGAGCCGAAAAGCTGAAGCGAAAAATTGAGAGAAAAGGGGAGTCGGTGCTATGGTGAATTTACAGTTACTCCCCAGAGAGAGGATAGAGAGAGAGAGCGAGGAGACTGCGGATGATTGGAGGTACCACCCAGCGTTAAAAGATGTAGATCTGTAACTATTAACTACAGAGGAGATGATGCATTTCAATTTATCATTGTATTGGTTTAAAAAAAAAAAAAAAAAAGAAGAAGAAGATAACGTACACATTGTGCTTTTTTGGGAGGGGGGGATATAAGATAACGCACACAATTTTTAACTCAACAAAAAAGAGATTTGTAATTAATCTGTATTACCCCCTTAGAAACCCAAAAAACAAAACATTTATATTTACTATTCGCCTTTTTCTTTAAAGTTAGCTATATACTATATATAAAAATGATGATGATGCATATGGGATTGACATGTGGATAGTTTAGGTGGCGTTGAAGATGAGATTGCGCGTTGTTATTGGTTTACTTTATCTTTCGTTTACCGATAAAAATTTTTGTGTAATTCTTTCATATTAAAAGGGGACATTATTATATGCATTTATATGCACGAAAATGTTGATTTTATTATTTTAAAAAAATTATTTATAACCAACTTTCTTTATTTTTATATTAGTGAAACTACTGAACTGAAATTAAGGAGTTTTTTTAAGACAAGATTTTTCTTTTGATGCAATTTACATGAGGGTACAACAAGAGTGAGATTCAATGGGTGATATTTTTCAGCGAAATTTTTATGTTGAGGTGGCAAAGTGTTATTGTTGATTTTTTTTCTTTTTTTAATTCAAGATTTATACTTATATTTGTGAATTTAAAATTAAAAAATATTTTAACATTTAAATATTTTCTTGACATTTTATTCGGAGCTTTTAGTTCATTAAATTTTTAAATTGGTTTGACCATAATAAACTTCTAAAATGTATGAGTTACAATTATTGTTAATGCCTTCATCAATGCTTTATGATTTGAAACAAATATTGGTTAACTGGCTTTTAAGTCCTTGAAATTATGCAAAAGAAGAATTGTTTGCAAGACCTTTAAAAGAGCAAGTCACGCAACATTTCTATATGTTTGTATATTATATTAGTAAAATACAATTTCATAGAGAGATATTGGTTGACAATCATATGTTTATAACTTATATCTTGAGTATTGAGTAAGAGGTTGGTTAAAGGCCCTTTTCTACTCCATCGAGAGGACCCACAATTACAATCAAATTGTTGTCAAATTAAAATTTTAAATACACTATCAATCTGTATTTTCTCCATCATTACTCTCTAATTCTTTTCATTTTTTATTGGGCTACCCTTTAAATTTTCATTATATTTCAAACAATTGACTTGTATATCTGATTTTTTTTTTTCATGTTTTACTTCTCACCCTTTTGGATTTTCATACCAAAAGTTTTTACTTTTGAAAATTTTAATTATCGATAAAAGCCTGTTATTTAAATATAGCATTAAAATACTCAAAATGTTATAACTATAATGCGAACTTTTTAAAGATTTATTATATGTTCATGATTAACATATTATACATCTGCACGAGCTTATAATTTTGAGTAATCCAATATTTATAGAAGAAATTTCTAAATAAGTGAGATAATTTATTTATTTATTTTTGGTTCAAATTAGCCACAAAGACAGTATGGGGAGGGATAATCGAACTTAAATAAGTAATCTAACCCTCAATAAATAAGCAAGGTAATAAAATACTAAACTCTTTTTTGTATCGTAGGCCTAGATTGTTGCAACATATAAAATAGAGAGGTTAAATTGCTCTCGTTTTGCGCACATTGTCTTATGGGATTTATCTTATTTTTACTATTTTCATGGTTCTTTTTATTTTTATTTTTTAAATATTATTCACTTATTTTTATTAGTCAAGAAATTACCTAACATATATATATCAAAGTGATAAACGAGAAAAAAATAAAAGTAAATAAATATATAAGAGGAATCACACATACACATTTATCAAAAAAGTAAACTCAAACAATCCCTGCATCGCTGGGGTATTAGCCCTAATATTATGTATAAAAAGGCTCATATAGTAAGTGAGCTTTTTATTTAAAACATCAGAGAAGGAAATATCAAATAATAAAAAACTTTTTCTCTTATGAATCCGCATTGTGGTTTTTGAAAGAAAAAATTGGAATGTGAAAATTAAATATGGGAAGTCAACTATAATCCTTAGCACAAGACCTATCAGGTACAGAGACTAGGACCAGTGAGTTCAAAACTATAAACCAAAGTTATAATATCGTACCGTGTTTTTTTACTTCAACGTAAACATACGGCTTTGTTACCGGGCTCGTACCGTTTTGAATTTCAAAACATTGAAATTTTAGTGTATTATTAGGCAGTATTTGACCAAAAATACTGTGCTGCTGGTGTTTGATAGACAACAAGCGTATCGGCCATTATTGACTGATACACCTACCAAGACCATTATTTGACTGTAAACTCAATGTTTTATCTTTTTATGAATAACGCTATTTCTAAAAATTAACCATGTTTTGAAAAACTATAGTGAAAGCTTCATTTTAAATATATGATATAATTTGGGTATTAATTAAGCGTTCAAACTAATAATAAAAATTTACAATAAGGGTCGGTTCTTTTGGTGGGTAAATTGGGTGGGTAAAATGGTGAAGTGGGTTGAATATGTGTTGAATTTTTTATATGATAAAAAGTGAATTAGTTAAAATAGTGAAGTGAGTGAAACAAGTTAAAAGGGTTGTGTTGAAATAGGTTGAGATTAATATTTTAAAATTTATCACGGAAAAGAGACAGATAGAATGTTACATGTTTTATAACCATCATGTGTATGGAATAATAAACAAGAAGAGAAGTAAAACAAAAAAAAAAAAGAAACAAAAGAGAAGACCATATGACGCAACACAAAGGAAAGACAACGGTGAAAAGAAAACGGAGAAAACGAGGGAGCAAGACCCGGGGGGAGGGGGGGCAACGGGCAACGGCCTGCAGTGGTCCAGAGAGCCTCGATATGCTTATCTCTTGGGGTTATGCAAAAGAAGCGACGGATGAATGCGGTAAAGTCCAAACACAAAAGGCTGGTCCCAGGACCATCGCCAGTCCTTTTTTTTTTCTTTTTTTAATTTGCGTGCGGACATTTCCAGTTAGGCCCTTCGTATTTTTAACTTATAATTTACAAACTTTTTACAATCCTGATAATTCTTATAATTTTTTATATCTTAATTAAATTTTACGTTTAAAAACTTCTTTACATTTCATGTTATTTCCTTAAATCTCTTATATTATTTTTATAACATTTAATTGTCATATAGTTTTTATTATATTGAACAGTATATATATAGATCCTTTTATACGTTAACTATGGAAAAAATCCTTACAATTTTTCCGCAATATAATATTGTATAAACATTAAAGATAGAGTAACAGCTCTATACGGGCAGAGATGCGTGGTAGAGATAAGGCTGCTACTATGGATATCCTTCAAACCCCACGAAAGGGGGACCTACCTGGGACAGGTAGCTTGGTGGTCTGTAAAACATAGAAGTTAACAATGTGATACACTTGAGTTTCAACATCAACAGATGCGCCATTATAAATTAAAATAAGTCAACATCGTTTTAAAATTATAATAAAAAAGATTATGTTTGAATTTTGACATGAATATATATGAGATAGTCAAATTATAGGTGACGAAAATATTCAACTATTTCGTCAAAAGTTTATCAGGCAACTGGTTGCTATCATCATACCCTAGAACAAGGCTAAATTCAATTTCAAAATATTTAATTTAATTAGGATTTTATTTTAAAAAAGTTCTAATCAATTTGTTGAGAAATTTCTTTTTTTTTTAAGTTTGCTATAGGAGGTGAAACTAGTGTTAACTACAAAAAAAACTACTGCAAGTGTGAAAATATTGTTTCTACAATTATTTGTAGCTTTACTTATCTTGTTGTTATTTAATAACTTGTTTAAAAATTTATTTCAATAATTATGTTATTTCAATATATATTCTTATTATCCAAAATGATAAGTGTAGAAAAAATATTTTGTCCCTGTAATATTAAATAAATTATTGTTTAGTGAGGTTATAAAATTTATTTCATCTACCTAAGTGATACACATAATTTATTTTCATGAATAATTTTTTCATAACCTTCTGCATTAAAGACCCCAATGATAATATAATATTTAAAAAAATACTATACAGCCTTTAATATGAAAACACTCCCATTCTATCTATCCTTACTGTTGCTTACAGCTTCTTTACATCTTCTTACAGCTCTATATCTGTAATATTCTTCACTTTATTATAGTTCTTTATAGCTTCTTATAACTCCTCATATTGTCATATAGGCTACAAACGGGATCTGTTTGGAGAGAAATAAAAAACACATGCCTTAGTCCTTTATATATGGTTGATCATGGCTCGAGTTATCATTAGTCATAAAAAGGTAGAATATTTTCCAATCAGTAATTTTTTTTCATTTATAAGAAACTCAAACTCTGAAACATTGATTGAATAAAAATAAGTGGCAACTTACTTGAACCAACTTATGTTAGTAAAAAAAGGAACAAAGTCTTGCATACACTGTTATATTTTATTGATTTTTTTTTTAAAGCAGTCTCGTTAAAAGGATTTATACATGCTAATAATTGTGAAACTGGGATATTTATATCATGTTCAAAGTTTCTTTTTTACAAGAATATGATGTAATTAGGGGTATTACACAAGAATACTCATACATTTAGACTCAGTAGTAAGTGCCACTATACATATGACTTAGTATTGTTTAGATCTCAAGAACTGATTTGAGATGTTTTAGGCATGTAATGTAACAAATGATCACAATGTTGTGAAAGTACCATGTTTAAAATGCAATATATTTTAAGTATATGCAATTATAAAATGTGTAAAATTAATGCCTTGCAATTGCTTCCAAGCTAGAGCATATGCAAAAATTAGTCTTGGTATATAAAACAGTAATAGGTAGTAGTATAGTTCAACGATGCCTGTTCACAATTAGTTGTATTATTGTCCAATATCTCAAAAGTACAACATATCATAGTCAAAAATCATCTTTTTAATAGTTATATGTCATAACTTCGTTTCAGGTCAGATGTATAATACTTGTGACATGTTTTTATGTAGACTTGATATGTCTTATTGCGACACTTCACACCTCTTTTCGCAGTCCAACGGTTAAAAAGAATTTGGAAGTTGCATTTTCGTAAATGACAATATGTTAAACTTCATCAACGTTCAAACTTGCTCATACTCAATTTTTTGTAGAACTTCATAATTATGTCCCTAAAAGTGAAATGGATCGAGCGGTGAGATTCAATTGCTGAAAATATATATACATCCAGACCTACCATCGTATTCCGAAATGAATCCTTTAATTTCATTAATCCATCATACGGAGGAAGCATGTGCAAAATGTGTATCATACCACAAGCCCGCACAAATGATATTCAACCTTCGAAAAACTTCCCACCATCCAAATCACACAACAATAGTTGCGATGGATCATATGAAGGAAACGACTGTATGGATTCATCAAACTCAATGTTTGATGAATCGAAATCATCACAAAGGAGTATTAGAAAGATACATTATTCATCAAGGGATAGTACTTTCTATGCAAACAACATTCACTGTGGAGGCATGACGCTTTCTTTTCAAGTGGAAATGTTATTTATAGTTCACATAAACAATTTTCCATTTTCTTTACGTTAGTTCCAATCCGTTTTGTAATTCTTTAGTCTTTTAACAATTATTGCTATTATACGTACATCAACTATTTTGAGGCCTCCATCCGAACTCTCCAAATTTTCCAATTCTTCAAGTCCCTTCACACTTATAGTCGAACAGAACAAGCCCTTAAAATATGTAGGAATAGGATTGTGAAAAAGTGAACTTGGCTACAAGTATCCCATATGCTCACGCCCAAGGCCTGTAGCAAAAAAGAGTTTCGATAAATTAAGTATAACATGGGTGGAGAAAGGTTGCGTCTGTCATCATCATCATCGTAGTAGTAGTTAGTTAATAATAATTAATAAACATCATAATATAATAATCAATATAATAGTATTATTATTATTATTATTATAGAAATATAACCAAATAAATCATGTGAGTAATAATGCTTAAAATTAATCTCAAACAATCAAATATGAATCCCAATATCAACAACTAGAAAAAAAAATATCATCAATAAGTGAAGTCAAAATAAAAAAGAATTTTCATACGAGGATGAAGGCAGTAGTAAATAATAATGGAGAGATGCAGAGAATAACAATCACAAATTTTTCCACGAAAGGTACAAGTAACAATCATATAGCAAATCCATGAAAAATTATGGATTTTATCATGTTGGGTGCTACTAGTAAACAGTGGTGTCATACGTGAAGACATTGATACTTACCATTTGCACTGAATATAACTAGAATCTATAAACTATCCTATAGAAAATTTCTGTAGGAATTGATGACTCTTAAGGCCTTGTTTTATTGTGCGTTTTTTTAGGATTAGCTAGAGTTTAAAATCTCTTTACGACTTTTTGCATCTCCTTACAGCCTAAATCCTTAAACATAATTCTTACATCTTCTTACAATCCATATAGATTTTCTCTGACATTCAACAATCCTGTACATCTGTATTGCATATTGTTACAGCTCCTTATATATTTTTACAGCTCCTTACATTTTTTTGTAGCTCCTTCGCCGGTTCTGACACCTTCCTTACAGCGCCTACAACTTACAGTTCTATCTGATCGCGAAATAGAACAAGCCCTTATTCTAATCCAACATTTAGTAATTCTTGTTTCAGTACAAACAAACATATAATTTACAAATTTCCACTTATTTCTCATTCTCGTTTTCAAATTCCTCGTGTAGGCATTGAGAAAATAAGAAACATTACAAAGAATTGTAAGAAACAATGGCTGTAAGACTGCATATGAAGCTTGCTTGTAAAGTAAACCATCGGCAAGTAATGTATGCAGCTGACAATATTGTGTAATTATTTGTTATTTAAGGCTATTTGTCCAAGGAAGCACTATAATAATCTTATAAGGAGGTGCCAAGAGTTTAGAACTAGTACGACAAATTAACTAAAGTCGGATGTCTTATGCATGCAATGAAGCCTAGAAAAGTGCTATCAAATATGTTTAAAAATGTGATATTAAGTAATGCTGCTTGTTATCAACATGTTATTGTGCTGTCTTGAATAATGCAGATTTCTAACCAAGGTGACAGTGACTATAATGCCACTCTTTAAGGACAACTAGGGTAGATCTGTGCTTTCGCCTATGGTGATGAGTTAACATTACATTTTGAAAAATTTATAAAAATAGAATGAGTAAAAAATTTTTTATTAATTGAAGCCATTTAGTCAGTAAAAAAAAAACTAACAAAATAGAAGTAAAGAGTTGGAATATCATAACCTTAACCAAACAAAAAAAAAGGAGGAAAAAAAATTCAGTTCCCTTACTTAATTAGAAATAATAATCAGTTAAAATTTTATGAAAGAACAATAGAGATATTTGAGTCATTTGTAAAATATAGAAAATCTTTTTTAATTCAACATTGTAAAGATCTTTCAATTTAGAAAATATAAGACAAAATCTTTTTTAATTCAGACTAAATTACTTTAGATACGATTCGAGTTTTACATTTTAATTTAATCATTGCGTAATGACCTGTCAAGCACTGTATAGATAAAAATCAATACACTAAGAAGTAAAACCGTGAATTGGTGAATTAACTTTATTACATAAAGAAAACCAATGATAATTGTATGATTAGTATAGTATATGATGAATAAATGTGAATTTAATAATCATGGCTAAGATCATTACTAGGTGTCAAAAAATCTATTTTTTTATGTAAAACTACGAACGATGATAACATACAAATGTCATCATCTGTTAAAACTCATTCAGTTTATATCTAGATATATATATATATATATATAATAGATATAAAGATATATATATATATATAAGATATATATATCTATAATATATATATGATGATTTTTGTATTTCAATCGGTTAATATGAGTGTGATGGCACATTAAATGTACGAGCAAGATATTAAATTGCCCTTCAAATACTAATATATTGATAAACTCTCTTTTCAAAATAGAGGAGGGGCTAAGTGCGTCATATACAAAATTGAATTTGTTATGGTAAAACAATGGCTGATTGATTTATCCTTTTATTTTAATATGAAAATATAAACATTAATCATGATATGTGATGTTTGTTTAATGTTTTTTCAATTGGTACCGTATTTTGGAGGAATCACTCAAATATTTATATGTACGTCATATGTCTCAGCAGAACTGAGTACTCGGTCCAGTTTCATGGAATCAAAATCGATCCCGGTTGTTACTGGTTCTAAGAAACTAGAATCGGTCCCGGTTGAAGTCAGGTCCAAGGTTTTCAAAACTAATCCTTGAACCGGTCGGGATCAGGTATAAAATCGGGCACCTAATTTCTAAATTTTTCATATTGTGTTTTTATTTTATTTCATTTAACTTTTAGACCTGTGAGTTGTGAGCCTATGACTAAGATGAGTCCCTACTTTCACAATTTCAATAGCTTGCACTCTTAAAGTAGTAAACAAGAAGTCCAAATACGTGTTACAAAAGTTAAGTTTGCGGGATTCTGGGGATTGGGAATAAAAAGAAATACATCATACATACCAAGTTTCAACAAATTACAAGTTTTGGCTACAATCATAATTGAAAACATGATTTATTTTTTTAAGCTTGAATAGTAGTGGATCGAAATAAAAATGCTTTTCTAAACTTTTCTTGCTTCCTTCTTATAGAGTAATAGATAGTATTACATTTGCCATAATTGAATCAACCTATTTGTAGTTTTGCAATTTAGAAGTAACACTGCTATATCAAACCCTCTACACCCTATTTGACAACAGAACTTTTAGAACATTGAACATGAATTTGAATTTGAACTCATATAGTCACGTATATTGATTTCACTCTAATAAAATTTCATTCCAAACTCTAACTAGAGTTAAACACAGCTGATTCAACACAGTTACTGATCTGAAGCCGGCACGAAATTGGGCGAGCTTGGGTTCAGATTTGCGATCCGTTTAATTAAAATGGTTGAAACTTTTAACCCATTTAACTACATGAATTTGTTCAGGTTGAGGTTCTCGATGCCCCAAAAAAAAGTTATATAACCCGTTTAGTTAAATTAAATATATCAGTCTGATGGGCCACGATTTACCTGTTTGCACTTTTATTTGACAATCAAGAACATAAAAATTCAAAAGTATATAGAAAAATGTGAATTGTAATGAATTGGGTGAACTTGAAAAAGTAATTGATTGATATGTTATGTAAACTTAATTTTTTTGATACTATATGATTATGTATTAATTTAAAGTTAAATGAGTAAATTGATAATGAAGTAACTTAAACTTGACTCGCTTACCTTAAACAGGTTAAACAAATCAAAATCATGTCAATCCGTTTAAAAATTAAATAAGTATAGGTCAATATTTTCTAACCCGTTTAGCAACCATGGTAGGTTCATTTTCAACTTATTTGAATTTAATAAGAACACGAATCTAATCCGACCTAACATATTTTACCGGTTCTACTTGCTTTAACCATATGCCATAATACCGTATCCTTACCCAAAAAGTCTTACTATAATATAAAGACTGAGGTATCGGGTACATTAAGTCACACATTCGATTCCTCTATCTTCTATTGTATTATGATTATATTGTACTAGTTTAGGCCCGTGCTTTTGCACGGAGTATGATCAAGTGGACATTTTCAAGGTATGTAGGGAAATAGTAAATAGAAAGCTGTTGTGGACATAATTAATGTTGTAATTACACTGATAGAATGCAAAATTTCAATGAATAAGCAATTCTGAATCAATTTCGTCGATAACTAATCGGTCACTCGGACAGAAACTATATGGTTATAGAAAATGTGTATATAAATATGAGGGAGAAATTACATAATAAGCTTGTTACGAAGCATGGCACAATGGAGGATGATAATACAATATATGACGCCAATTACGATCAATCCACCTCCTCCTCTTGTACCTGCAAAGGAAATGAATATGTAGTGATTATTTGATTGAGAATAATATAATTGTCAGTTACATATACGCATTATCTACCTGGTGTAACTAACATTAGTTTTTCATATGTAATGAATCTCTTCCTCCCAATTGACTGGCACAATAAGAACGATGGGGGATTGTACTTCGTGGGGACGTGGAGGCTCTAAAATGAAAATCCAAGGTTGACTTACATATGGCATTAAAAGGTATGAGATTCTAACTGTTGACACTTGTAGAATTTCCAGATCTGTGTCCGTTAATGGTGGATTGTTGTTTTAGAACGACGGCTTTGGTACTTTGGGGATGCGTAATTTCTTATCCTTTGTGAATGTTTTAAAAGTTGTTTCTTTCATATGAAATGGCTAGCCATGATTTGAAGATCTCCGTTGCTGGGTGGTTTTGCAAACACCCGGACCGACGCCAAGTTCCCGGATCTCACTTGCCCGCTTATGTTGGTTTGTGCTCTATGTTGCTCTATTTTTTATCAGTGATTTAGGCATTTTGTCATCTGGGTTCTGTATTCTTGTCATGAAGGTGCTGTGTTGGTGATTATTTTGAGAACGGTCGTGGTGGGGTTTTGAATCCACTGGTTGAATATGCATTTGCTATGATTGTGTAGGATTTTGTTGCGAAAAGGTGTGAAATTTGCTATTGGGAAGGAATAGATGAGTTATGTTTCATGTGTTTGTTCTTTAATGTATTATGTCGAAATGCATTTGTATTATTATCTGTTTTTTATTGTGCACACATGATGCTGCAGTGGTAGATTTTCCAGATCTGTGTGCTGGAATTGTAGTTTAGGGGTTTTTCAACTATGGAGATGCTAGTTGTTGGGTGGGATAATTTATCATCCTTTGTATTATGTGCTTAAGGCTGGCATTGTTCTTCTGGTTTTACACAGTATGAGATTTTAGGGGTTAACAGTTTTCGATTTTCCAGATCTGTGTGATGTAATGGTAGATTAGGGTTTTGCAACTACGGATTTGCTACTTGGGGGGTGGGGTAATTTATTATCTGTTGTCAATGTCTTCGAAGTTGTTGCTTTGGTATGAAGGGGGTGACTTTCATTTGTAGATAGGGGTTGATGGGTGCTCTTGCAAACGCTGTAAGGGACACCAAGTTCGTGAAACTCATATATCCTCCAATCCTTAATTTTTAGTTTGCATATATATTCAACTGAATGCATTTCTTCTACTTAGCATATATATTCAACTGAAGGTTGTTGCTATCGTTAGTGGAAATTGTTTGTCAATGCTTTCAAAGGTATTGCCTAGTTCGTAGTATTATGTAAATATGTACTCAGGTTAAGGTGGTTGTTTTCCTTGTTGACCTTATATGTTTCACTCTATCTATCCCTTTTTTTTTTTTTTTATCCAATCCTTAAATTTTAGTTAAGTGTTGTATGCTTTTTCTCCCCTGGGCTTTGTCTTCTTATCTGTTTGAGTTAAACATACGCTTGCATTCTGAGCTGTCATTTGCGTGCGATGGTAGCTTATTCTGGCAGCCGGTCAGTTGAAGGTTGGTGCTCTCTCGCTTTGTTTTAGTTCAATGTAGTAGGCATGTTCTCAGGTAGGTTTTGTCTTCTTCTCTTACATGTGCTGTATTGCCCATTATTTTCAGAACTGTAGTCTTAGGTGTTGTCCCCATTTTATGTCTGCTATGAAAAGGTTTGAAATTTGATATTTGGAAGGAGTAGATGAGTGATGTTTTGTGTGTTCCTCCTTTAAACCCAAATGTGTTGGAATTATTGTCTCGTTTCCATGGTTTATACAATGTTTGCTTTGGTTTAGTGGGTTCATTTTGAGGGCAGATCTTATGATCACAGTCTGAAGTGTTTTGGAGTGGGTTGTAATGGTAGTTTAGGAGGTTGGGACAATGTTTTGGCCTATGTTTTGTAATGCCCAAATGAGGAATTCGGTTTCCACCACATTTGCAATGTCGTCTGGAAAAGACATTACCACCCAGTTCTATGTCGGCGAAAGCCGAGTCAAGCACCGTTACCCACGCTGCCAACGCCCCACTCAGGTGGAGTCGGAGGCGCGTGGATGTACACACTGCAGGTTACTTGGTTTGTTCGGATTTTCCTGCGACAGATGGGTGGTTCCGTGGTGTGGGAAGGCCAAGGAGGAAGAAGGCAGTTTACCAACTCCTTCGTCGGCGGCGCATGTACGCGCCACCCCTCCGCGGCGTCTCTGATGGGATGGTATGTTTCTAACCCTTTCCAACATTTAATCTTGTCAAAATTATTGTGTATGGGTGCGTTTTGTTGATTAGGTGTTACTTGATATGCTGTAAGTTTCTATGGGACTGATTTGAGCTCTGGGTTGAAGGTTTTCAATTTTTACAGTATGTACTTGGGTGCCAGCGGTCGCATCATTGTCATTTTAATCACATATTTTTGGAGGTGAAATGCAATTAGGTATGATGTTTTTTGAAGATTCCTACCTCCTGTGATTTCCGAAATTAAAATATTGAAGGTTTGTGTGCGCAGATATTGTCATGGGGTTTTGGCTGGATATTTGGTAGGTTATTTTGTTGCATCGACTAACCTAGAAATAATATTATAAATTTCTGAGCATAGTTTAAGTTTGGTAATTTTTTTTTCCTCATATATGATCAGTTTGCATCCCGGGTTCAACATGGTGACTGCATCTCTGCTCCCTTGCATACATAAACAGTTGGAGGTTATTGCTGTCCTTTTTGATGGTATTTTGTCTTTGAAAGGTATTGCCTAGTATGAAGCATGGTGATTTTTTTCCACATATTATCAGTTTGCATATTATCAGTTTGCCTAGTTTGCCTAGTTTGAAGCATGGTGTCTTTTAAAGGTATTGCCTAGTTTGCATATTATCCGTTTGCCTAGTTTGCATATTATCAGTTTGCTTATTATCAGTTTGCATAGTTTGCCTAGTTTGCCTAGTTTGAAGCATGGTGTCCTTGAAAGGTATTGCCTAGTTTGCATATTATCCGTTTGCATCGTATGGGCTGAAGGTTCTTGCTTTCCTTTTTTATAGTTTAGGATTGGTACATTTATAGTTCCCATATGTGCACATGCATCATCTTTGATAATACTTTGTAGGTGTAATCACTTGAATGTTCAAATAATTCTTGCAAATGTGGTATAACATAGAAGATGAGAACAAAAAAATAAAGTAATTGTAGTCAGCGTATTTCTGTGGCAAATTAAAATGTAAGGTCATGTAAGGTGTTGCCTTATATCATGACATACCTGTAGTTGGATGCTTAAAATCTTCAGCCAAATCACATGTAAAAGGTTCAATGCCTCCATCTGCAATAGCATTGCCGGTTAGAAATTAATGGAAGATGCTTGGCTGTAGGTTGTGTTCCTTTTTGTTAATTTAAGTCCGGTAATGTTTTAGTTTTCACATACTATCTGCTTTGCATCCTAGCGTGAGCATGGTGACTTCATTTCTTCTAGTGTGCACATATATCGTCTTTGATTATACTTTGCATGTGTAATCACTTGAATGTTCAGAATATTCTTGCAAATGTGGCATAACATAGAAGATAAGAACAGTTGAATAAATTTGTCGTAGCCAGCATATTTCGGTGGCAAATTAAAATGTAAGGTCATGTAAGGTGTTGCCTAATATCATCACATACCTGTAATTGGATGTTCAAAATCTTCAACCAAATCACATGTAAAAGGCTCAATGCCTCAATCTGCAATAGCATTGCCGGTTTCAAATTAATGGAAGATGCATGGTCATCATGACCTTCGATGAATATCGGTTTAGAACAAAACAACAGGAAAAATGAAGAAATCTAGAGAATAAGGTTTAAAAACTGAATGTGTAATGAACGGTGCATTTTTGGTAGTCTCCTTAATATGAATTAGCAATGGTTGCTGTGATGTTAGAAATGATGTGCTGAACATGAATGTGTAAAGAATAAAGATAAATCACGTATGCATTGGAAGATTGTACCCGGTATACTCTCTGTGTGTGTATAAAGATGAATCACGTACGCATTGGAAGATTGTACCTGGTATACTCTCTGAGTGTGTTTTGAGCTATGGTTCCTGTCCGTTGGTTGTGATTCTGCATTGCTGTGTTCTTCAGGGCGATGAGGATGCCTGGGTGTGGGGTTTTTTTGGGGGGGTGGGTGTTGGTGTAAAGGATGAGTTAGATGTAAATGGGGGCAGTTATGCATCAGATGTGAACGTGAGGGGTCATGGGAAGAAGGAGTTCCACAATTTTAGGGGGTTGGCTGAGATTTTGTTCCCCACTTCCCTCGGGGTAATGGATCATGTCGGTATTCTAAATTTGAAAATGATTTTTGGCGGGAGTTCACCAGATGATGGGGATTGTCAATTCCTGCAATTCTAAGGCTTTACCCATTTTTACACTTAAATAATAAAGATTGCTTAGTTTGCATGTTATCCGTTTGCCTAGTTTGCATATTATCGGTTTGCTTATTATCGGTTTGCCTAGTTTACCTAGTTTGATGCATGGTGTCTTTGAAAGATATTGCCTAGTTTGCATTTTATCCGTTTGCATATTTGATAATTTAAGTTTGGTAAGTTTTAATAATTCACATATTATCAGTTTGCATCACATGGGCTGAAGGCTCTTGCTTTCCTTTTTTATAGGTTAGGATTGGTACATTTATAGTTCTCATATGTGCACATGCATCATCTTTGATAATACTTTGCATGTGTAATCACTTGAATGTTCAAATAATTCTTGCAAATGTGGTATAACATAGAAGATGAGAACAAAAAAATAAAGTAATTGTAGTCAGCGTATTTCTATGGCAAATTAAAATGTAAGGTCATGTAAGGTGTTGCCTTATATCATGACATACATGTAATTGGATCCTCAAAATCTTCAGCCAAATCACGTGTAAAAGGTTCAATGCCTCAATCTGCAATAGCATTGCCGGTTAGAAATTAATGGAAGATGCTTGGCTGTAGGCTATGTTCCTTTTCGTTAATTTAAGTCCGATAATGTTTTGGTTTTCATATATTATCAGCTTTGCATCTTGCCATGACCTTGGTGGCTTCATTTCTTCTAGTGTGATTATACTTTGCATGTATAATCACTTGAATGTTCAGAAGATTCTTGCAAATGTGGTATAACATAGAAGATGAGAACAGTTGAATAAATTTATCGTAGTCAGTGTATTTCTGTGGCAAATTAAAATGTAATGTCATGTAAGGTGCTACCTTATATCATGACATACCTGTAGTTAGATGCTCAAAATCTTCAGCCAAATCACGTGTAACAGGTTCCATGCCTCAATCTGCAATAGCATTGCCGGTTAGAAATTAATGAAAGATGCTTGGCTGCAGGTTGTGTTCCTTTTCGTTAATGTAAGTCCGGTGATGTTTTAGTTTTCATATATTATCTGCTTTGCATCATAGCGTGAGCATGGTGAGTTCATTTCTTCTAGTGTGCACATATATCATCTTTGATTATACTTTGCATGTCTAATCAGTTGAATGTTTAGAATATTCTTGCAAATGTGGTATAACATAGATGAGAACAAATGAATAAAGTAATTGTAGTCAGTGTATTTCTGTGGCATACCTGTAATTAGATGTTCAAAATCTTCAGCCAAATCACGTGTAAAAGGTTCAATGCCTCAATCTGCAATAGCATTGCCGGTTTCAAATTAATGGAAGATGCATGGTCATCATGACCTTCAATGAATATCGGTTTAGAACAAAACAACAGGAAAAATGAAAAAATCTATAGAATAAGGTTTAAAAATTGAATGTGTAATGAACGGTGCATTTTTGGTAGTCACCTTAATACGAATTAGCAATGGCTGCTGCGATGTTAGAAATGATGTGCTGAACATGAATGTGTAAAGAATAAAGATGAATCACGTATGCATTGAAAGATTGTACCTGGTATACTCTCTGTGTGTGTATAAAGATGAATCACGTATGCATTGGAAGATTGTAAATGGTATACTCTCTGAGTGTGTTTTGAGCTATGGTTCCTGTCCGTTGGTTGTGATTCTACATTACTGTGTTCTTCAGGGCACTGAGGACGCGTGGGTGTGGGGTTTTTTTGGGGGGGTGGGTGTTGGTGTAAATGATGAGTTAGATGTAAATGGGGGTAGTTATGCTTCAGATGTGAACGTGAGGGGTCATAGGAAGAAGGAGTTCCACAATGTCAGGGGGTTGGTTGAGATTTTGTTCCGCACTTCCCTCGGGATAATGGATCATGTCAGCATTCTAAATTTGAAAATGATTTCTGGCGGGAGTTTACCAGATGATGAGGATTGTCAATTCCTGCAATTCTAAGGCTTTACCCATTTTTTACACTTAAATAATAAAAATTGCTTAGTTTGCATGTTATATGTTTGCCTAGTTTGCATATTATCAGTTTGCCTAGTTTACCTAGTTTGAAGCATGGTGTCTTTGAAAGGTATTGCCCAGTTTACATTTTATCCGTTTGCATATTTGATAATTTAAGTTTGGTAAGTTTTAATAATTCACATATTATCAGTTTGCATCACATGGGCTGAAGGTTCTTGCTTTCCTTTTTTATAGTTTAAGATTGGTACATTTATAGTTCTCATATGTGCACATGCATCATCTTTGATAATACTTTGTAGGTGTAATCACTTGAATGTTCAAATAATTCTTGCAAATGTGGTATAACATAGAAGATGAGAACAAAAAAAAAAAGTAATTGTAGTCAGCGTATTTCTGTGGCAAATTAAAATGTAAGGTCATGTAAGGTGTTGCCTTATATCATGACATACATGTAATTGGATCCTCAAAATCTTCAGCCAAATCACGTGTAAAAGGTTCAATGCCTCAATCTGCAATAACATTGCCGGTTAGAAATTAATGGAAGATGCTTGGCTGTAGGCTGTGTTCCTTTTCGTTAATTTAAGTCCGGTAATGTTTTGGTTTTCATATATTATCAGCTTTGCATCCTACCATGACCATGGTGGCTTCATTTCTTCTAGTGTGCACGTATATCATCTTTGATTATACTTTGCATGTATAATCACTTGAATGTTCAGAATATTCTTGCAAATGTGGTATAACATAGAAGATGAGAATAGTTGAATAAATTTATCGTAGTCAGTGTATTTCTGTGGCAAATTAAAAAGTAATGTCATGTAAGGTGCTACATTATATCATGACATACCTGTAGTTGGATGCTCAAAATATTCAGCCACCTCAATCTGCAATAGCATTGCCGGTTAGAAATTAATGGAAGATGCTTGGCTGTAGGTTGTGTTCCTTTTCGTTAATGTAAGTCCGGTAATGTTTTAGTTTTCATATATTATCTGCTTTGCATCCTAGCGTAAGCATGGTGAGTTCATTTCTTCCAGTGTGCACATATATCATCTTTGATTATACTTTGCATGTATAATCACTTGAATGTTCAGAATATTCTTGCAAATGTGGTATAGCATAGATGAGAACAAATGAATAAAGTAATTGTAGTCAGTGTATTTTTGTGGCATACCTGTAATTGAATGTTCAAAATCTTCAGCCAAATCATGTGTAAAAGGTTCAATGCCTCAATCTGCAATAGCATTGCCGGTTTCAAATTAATGGAAGATGCATGGTCATCATGACCTTCAATGAATATCGCTTTAGAACAAAACAACAGGAAAAATGAAGAAATCTACAGAATAAGGTTTAAAAATTGAAGGTGTAATGAACGGTGCATTTTTGGTAGTCTCCTTAATATGAATTAACAATGGTTGCTGCGATGTTAGAAATGATGTGCTGAACATGAATGTGTAAAGAATAAAGATGAATCACGTATGCATTGGAAGATTGTACCTGGTATACTCTCTGAGTGTGTTTTGAGCTATGGTTCCTGTCCGTTGGTTGTGATTCTGCACTGCTGTGTTCTTCAGGGCGCTGAGGAAGTGTGGGTGTGGGGTTTTTTTTGGGGGGGTGGGTGTTGGTGTAAAGGATGAGTTAGATGTAAATGGGGACAGTTATGCATCAGATGTGAACGTGAGGGGTCATGGGAAGAAGGAGTTCCACAATTTTAGGGGTTTGGCTGAGATTTTGTTCCCCACTTCCCCCGGGGTAATGGATTATGTCAGCATTCTAAATTTGAAAGTGATTCTGGCGGGAGTTCACCAGATGATGGGGATTGTCAATTCCTGCAATTCTAAGGCTTTATCCATTTTTATACTTAAATAATAAAGATTTTTATACTTAAATGATGAAGATTGCTTTTGTGGTCTCTATAGATTAAAAAAAAAAGAAAAAGGAAAGAAAACCGTATCCTTCATCCGGTGGAGTTTGAATGTCAAAAGTTAAAACCCTAACCTCGTACATAAAAAATTCACTAACGTTCGCCAGAAAAAGAAGGAAGAAAAATTCGATTCGTTGAAGAGTAAGTTATGGCACAGTTTACCGTTTCGGTAGATGACAGCGCGTAAAGTAGCAGAGATTAGCGCGTAGATCAGCTCGGGGTAAAGGACAAAATATGCTAGCATAGCATTGCGTCGAATCCCTAGATGACTTTTAAGCTTTGGAATTGAAGGGTCACATCGTTCATGCTTTCGATCGAAATTTGGGATTTGATCAGCGTTAAGCAAAAGGGGGAAGCGGAAATTGCAGCTATAGTAGCGAGGATTCAATGGTGAAAGAGACCGAATACTATGACATTCTGGGTGTCAGCCCTACTGCAAGTGAAGCCGAGATCAAAAAAGCCTACTACATGAAGGTATATGCCTATCAAGCTCCATTCATTGTCGATTAAGTTGTGAAATGCGAGATTTGTGATTTGTGGCTGTTGCTTCTGAAATCAGACGATCTAGCAGAACCCAGTTGTTTTATCTGGGTTCATTTCTTTCAAATTGAGCTATTTTGGATTGTTGGTTGGCTACTTTTGTGGAGTGACTGCTTTGAAGTTGTTTTGAATTTGCGCTTGTTTCTGCTTAGATTGTTTTTTCTAAGTGAGAAATCACCAAGTAATGTTGGTTTATTGGTCTTAACACAGGTCTTTTTAGCTTTGGTTATTCATCTATCTACATGATAAGCTGAAGTGCTTAACTGGTTTTGCCCTAAATATTTTTGTTGTGGGGGTTTTGACTGATCCCTTTGTTTTTCGTTTTGTGTTTATCTTTCAGGCACGGCAGGTCCATCCTGACAAGAACCCCAACGATCCGCTTGCGGCTCAGAATTTTCAGGCAAGGTTACCCATCCTGATTAGCGTAATGATGTTTCGTGGTTATTTTCTTTAATCTTCTATACAAAAGAATTTATCAAGTACTGAGGCATTGTACTTTAGGGCAGCCTTATATTTTCAACTGTGTTTTGATAATTCTATTATGTTTAGGTGAGGTGAGGATGATGTATGAAAGGGAATTGGGAAAAAGGAGGAGAAGAAACAAAGTGGGGAGAGGTGATACAAGGGAAGGAACTGAGAATCATTGAAAACTAAATTGAACGGTGAAATAATATCTTAGAGCACTCTTTATTCAAGGTTGGTTGTCAAATTTGCGTTAACCCATCATATGGTCCCTGATGTGTAGAATCTAGCATTCATTCCACGTTTCAGAAAGTCACAAGAAACTATCCTCAATTCTTTTTTTGTAGAGTAGCCGCAGTCGATGATTTCCAATATAAGGTTCTATGGAATCTTCGATTTACCCTGCCTAGGTTTGACGTTAGATTATAGATTTGGATTTGGATGTAGAACCTGTTATCATTCTTTTGATAAGGAAAGAAGTAATATATCCAGAATAATAAGAGAAATCTTTAAGGAAGGATGCTGAATATGAATTCTATGAAGGCGCTAATTATAACCCAAAAAAAGGCTATCGAAAAATCAATTACATCAGTCGAAGAAATCTAATGGCATTATTATTGAGCAGAAATACTTCTACAAGTATTTAAACCAAATAATTCTTTCTTAGTCTCACTTATTAAATATTGTTCATGATTTGAGGGCATCTTAATTGGTTACGTAGGGAATAAATAACTAATAAGAATAAGAATCTCATAAACATAGGGATATTCGTAATTATCTTGACTTCTTCTGTTGTTCTTATGCTGTTGAAAGCTTCAACCATGATTAGGAGGGTAGATGATGTAAGAAGCGATAGTAGGTTATACTTGGAACTAAGAAATAGAAAATCTGATGCCTTTTAATGAAAGCAAATCTAAGAGCGTTGGATGTATTTTCTTGTGGAATGAACTTCAATGCACGCGGGAGCAATGAAGCCAATGATTTTTATTGTTGAACTGATTTGAAATGTTTTCTTCTCTGCACTGAACCGCAAGTGTCTTCCTCAGACTACTTTTGTTGCATGATATTGTGGTTCTTGTGCCCAGGCCCCAGCATATATGTTTTGTTTGGATTGGAAAGTGAAAACAATCTTTTGCCGAATTTTGTTTTGTCGGACTGATTTCTTGCACACTCTTATTGGTTACTTGTTTCCTTATCTGCAATCTCTTTTATGTTGATCATGCTTTCTTTTCATTGCAAATATAATCCATATCAGACAAATAGGAATAACTTTGAACGTGCCATGTTTACCTCACCTTTCAAAGATTCATGTCCTAGAGGTGACACTTATCATGGGAGCATTGACCTCAAGGACTTGAAGTGTCTCTGTAGCATCCTATTTAATGTGGTTTTGAATTTGTGTTCCGAGGTTATATGGGATTCTGAACCATGATATTCTCCTCTTCTAGATAGCCTTTATAGAGCAAAGATGGTGATAGACTTAGTATTGGATAAGGCCTGTGATGCATTTTCTTGAGATGTGATCTAATCTACCATTTGGTTGTTCTCAGTAATTATTCTCTGTAGGAAACCCTTTTGTTTCTTTTTCTATATGACGTTTTATGGGGAATGCTGCTTTTCTTCCTTCTTTGGTCTTTCTAGTGTTTCTTTTTGCTGGGCCTCTGTAGTGTGATCTTTTATAGCAAGGAGGTAATGGGTGGCTGATTTTGAGATTTTGTGGTTGGGAAAAAGTTCTGTGTGAGGTTGAATGGGTGGAAGAAACGGATTCATATTTGAAACAGATTCATATTTGCTTTCCTTGGGAAATGTAATGGGTTTGGATTACTCCTATATCTTGGTTTGACTGCGTTGTTCCATCCTGCATAATGGAGATATTGTTCAACTGATAGTGTTTCAATCTAAGCTGCTATTTGATGGCATGAATAATTTACTCAATGAAGAGTTTTTGAGGGGTATGAATTAAGGTAACAGTTGCTTTGTATGTTGACTAGTATACGACTGCATGCTACTTACCTCTGCATGCCCCTAGACTGCATCTTCCTCCCTTCCCTCTCTCTCCATTGATTTGTTGGATCAGTAGCTGGGTTTTTGATGGTACGATTTTGTGTTGCTCAAAATCTTTTTGGCTGAAGGGTATAGGGCTTTGTTCTTGGTGTGGATTTAGTTTTTGCTAAGACTGAATTGGAGAATCTATACGTCCCAGCGTGCTATTGAGCGTTGCTAGTGATCCACCTTTTTTGTAGTATGGTTTTGGAGGAGGTCTAATGTAATATTCATATACGGATTTTGTATTTTAAACTTATACCTAGGAGTTCTGCTTTTCAGGTCTTGGGAGAGGCCTACCAGGTTCTAAGTGATCCAACACAACGTCAGGCTTACGATGCTTATGGAAAATCTGGAATTTCTCCGTCAGTTCCTTAATTCTTCCTTCAATTCCGTCAGTCATTTATGCTAAATTTAATCTTCCTTCTTGCATGCATGCCTTGTTGAATACAACACTATAATCTGGACTGGAACATGATGATATCATATCCGTCACAATCATGTGACTCTTCATGTATACGTGTAGATAATTACTTCCTGTTGGATTTTATATTGTCATCTTTTGAGATGGGTTGATCTTAAATGGGTATCTTCTTAAACAGATATTCTTAGTACTTGTTATAAACAAATTAATTTGAAAAACATTTGCATTTCAGTGATGCAATCATAGATCCCGCTGCAATATTTGCCATGCTTTTCGGAAGTGAGCTTTTTGAAGAGTACATAGGCCAGTTAGCCATGGCTTCAATGGCTTCAATGGACATCTTCACGGATGGAGAAGACTTTGATGCAAAGAAATTGCAGGAGAAAATGAAGGTAGCTTATATTTTGCGTTATAGTTTTCCCACATTTTGACTATGTTTCTCCTTTTGCTGTTTTCAAGAATTTTTTATAAATAAATTTTAGTTGCCAGTGGTAACCCTTGCTTCCTTATTTCCTGTGACTGTTTTTCTTTTAGCAAAAGGTGTTGACATTGCAATGCATTGGGTCCTTAGTTTTATGAGGTGGGTGGGCACACTTTTATGCGAAAATGTGTAAAAAAAACTCCCAAAACATATCTTGTCCAAACAAGTTGGATCATTGCATCAAAAATGTGATTAGACATCAATATAACTATTGAAGTACCGTAGACAGTCTTAGATTTGATAATATGAAACCCTAGTTCCTCAAAATCGAAAATGAACTTGACAAAATATGAAATATAGACATCCAAAAACTTTTAAAGATAATAAAGGAGCCCATGCTCTAAGTAATGAAAGTCTCACATATACAAACAGAGAGGGGACCCATTTATAAACAATCCTTTGCTTAAATTAGAAAAAAGAAAAACATTCGCTTTGTCATTCATAGAATTAGAGGTCAGAGTGCCCTAATACTTGAGAGGTGCCTCCTGACAAAAAAAATACTCGGGAGTTGCCTTGACTCTTTTTTTCTTTTTTCTTTTTTTTGGGGGGGGGGGGAAGAGAGATGTCTGGAGCAAGGAGGGTAAGGTGAACTGAAAACAAGGAAGCGGAGGAATATAAGAAGAAAGAGGGGACTGAAATGTTGCCAGTGAATAGGGATGGCAATGGGGTAGGTTGGAGATAGGGATTAGGGAGCATACTTTCGATCCCTTTCCTGCGCATAGATCCATCATCCGTCACCCCATTGCCGTTGCCTGTTGGAACTTTTTCTCCATCCTTGCTCTTTTTAGCGTCGCGACTCTGATAAGAAGATAACCACAGATCTTGTAGGCAGCTTGCGTATGAAATAAAAAACCCACATTTTTTCTGGGGGAGGGGAGGGGTTCAAACCCATCATTGGCACCAAATTGAGAACAAACAATCGTGAACTGAGAATAGAAAACTGAGGTACCGGACAATAGATTCAAACATCAAGTGAGTACAAAACTTGACATAACATTGAGAAGAAAATATACTTGCAGCCAATTGCTCAATTGAGAATAGAAAATCCACTTCGACAATGATCATTTTGAGTGAAGAGGAGAGAGAATTGAAGGGCCAACTCTTTGGAGCACAACTCTTCCTTGATTGTTTGGTCCTCCATCTTTGTTCATGAAGCCTTCCCAGATGATGATAGTGTAGCTAGTTTGGCCCAACTCTTATAGCATGCTTGATTGGGCTTTTGTGAAGGATTACCAAGGATTCCTCCCTTGACATGGTTAGATGGAACCTCATATCAGTGGGAAATTCACTGTTAAATCTGTTTTCCTTCATATCTCTTTGTATCGTGGAATTTCATCTTCTTCATTTTCAGATTGTGGATTTCCTTGGAATGTCATTTGGAAGTCCCTGACACCTATTCAAAGCATCCTTTGTGTGGGAAGCTTCTCAAGGCGAGATTTTAGCTTGTGATAACTTGCAAAATATTGGTCAATAATTGCTTTATGTGCAAGAATGATTTGGTACAAACCATTATCCCTCCATTGCTCGATTGGTAGAAACCTTGGAAGTTAGCATTGAGTTGTTTGGGCCTTCTTTGGGTGATGCCTAATAATGTGAGGCATCTGTTATTGGCGTTAGGAAGGCTTTTGGGAAGGACCGAAGGAGGGTCAAGTATAAAGTTTTTCGAGCCATTCCCTACGCTATCTTTTGGTCGTTGTGGATGTAGAGAAATAGAGAGTTTTTAATAGGGTTGAAACCTCAATTGAGCGATTAAGAGGCAAATGACTCACGAGTCGAAAACTTATTTTTCTGGAAGTAGGAGGTTTGTTATTCTTCTTCGATCGACATAATCGATTTTGTGGATATTTGTGGGTTGTAATAGCTTTTGTGATATGTTTTCATCTGTCTTTTTAGATGTCTATATGTTATAACCACAGAAATTAATTTACTTATATTAATTAGTTTTTTTATGCCTGGAATTAAAATGTGCACCTTCTTTTGGGAAAGTTACAGGGAGGGTCATACTCATGTATATATAAGTTTCTTCACATCAAGGGGGAATCTCTAATTTGATTGAAATAGTGAGAATCTTAAACTTCCTTACTAAATAAAGTATAAATTTCATTGTTCGTATCCAAAGCACTTTAATTTCTTTGGTTTCATGATTATCATTATTTATTTGTCAAAGACTTCCATGGTTTCTTTTTAAGTAATGTCATGTTAATTATTGTGTGTGACAACGAATTGGTCGTTTTTATTATAGCAGTTTTCAGTACTTGGGTAGTCACTTTTATTTATGAAATTTACTCTTTTATTAATGTAGTCTTCTTCTTCTTCTTTTTCCAACATAATAAAACATTGTATATTGATTGTTATCTTGCATGGTCATTTATTATTTCCTACATGGCATCCTACTTGACAATCCTATTTGCCACTCGTACACAGTTTCCACCCAACTTTTACGTACACACACACACACACACACGCACATACGCATACATATACATACGCATACATATACATACACATACACACACACACACACACACACACACACACACACACACACACTGCCGCACCACACACTCACACACACACAGAGATAATATACATCTGATATACACACATGTATTATTACATGGTACATGTATAACTACATGTATATATGCATCCATATATATCGTGTATCTATATATATATATATCATTAGAGATATATATATATATATATATATAGATACAGTATATATGTATGCATAGATTACATTGTAAATATATATACATCTAGCTATCCTATATATGCTACATATACATGATATCATATCTATCTATATATTATCTATATATATATTATATAGATATAATATTATAGTATATATATACATATATCTATCGACACACACACCACACACACACACATATATATAATATATGCTCGCTGCGGCGCACACACACACACACACACACAATATTAGATATTACATATATGTACGCTACACCACACAGAGAAACCGCCACCCAATATACATATGTATACCACACACCCACACACACACACCACCCATGTATATAATATATAATCACACACACAACACCACTCATATAATATATATATATATATATATTATAATAATTTATATAATTTATATATTATTATTTATTATGCCTGGTACCCACACGCACACACACACACCCCACATAATAGTTACACCTACATATATATATACATACATATACACACACATACATATAAATATATATATATACACACACACACACACATATATATACATACATATATATATGCCATGGATTCAAAATGTGGCCGAACCGCGACGAAACGGCCGCGTTGGAAAGGTTTTGGAGTTGGGCGATCCGCGTTTTCATGCCGTGATAGCCGCGATATGGAACGCGATTGCCGTATTAGGGCGATTTTGCCGTACCGCGACCGAAACCGAAATCGCAACCGAAACCGCATTTTGAATCCTTGATATATGCACACGCGCGCGCACACACACACACACACACACACACACACACACATATATAGATGTATGTACGTGTATATGTATGTGTATATGTATGTATATATGTACATATATATGTATATATACATATTTGTATATGTATATGTGCATATGTATATGTATGTATATATGTACATATATATATATATATATATATATATATATATATATCTGTATATAGTGTGTTTGTGTATATACACGTTTGTACCACACACCACACACACACACACAACACACACGGACACACACATACCTACATATCCTACATATATACGTACATATGTAGGTATATACATACATCTACACCACACCAGATTATATCTCATATATATCCACACACACATATATGTATGTATAGATATATATGATGTGTTGTGTGTGTGTGTGTTTGTGTGTGCGCGCAAGCGTGCGCATATATATAGAATGATATATATATATAAATACCTACCTATATGTGTGTGTGTGTTAATTATATTATATTAATATATACTACATGTATGTATGTGTATATATATATATATATGTGTGTGTGTGTGTGTGTGGGTGTGGGTGTGGGTGTGCGCGCGCGCGCACGCACACACACACACATATATATATGTATGTGTGCGTGTGTGTCAGATGCATATATGCATGATGAATCACATGTACGTCCTTGTGTGCTCCTTGGTGCTGAACACATCCTTCAGGATTGGGGAGGAAGTTGATGCCAATGATACTTTGTAAGCTTGAGATGCCTTGGAAAGGAAGTCGTTAGCTTAACCAATGCTAAAAGTTTTCTCTTTTGCATGATATTACCAAAATCTCATAGAAGGCTTTTGAAATGTTTTACCTATTACTCACTAAAATAAAAAGATTGAAAATTTGACTATATTCTTTTGTCTCCCTATGTCATCAAACTATCCTAAAATTTTCTGCTGTTTTTGTGTAATCTGTTTTACTCTGTAGGTTCCTTTTGTTTTATTTTATTTTATTTTTTGGCTTATAAAAAATTACCCTTCATCTTCTTTCCTTTTGCACCTCAATTGTCATGGTATTTTTCATGCTCTAAGCTCTTCCACTTATTGATAAAAGAGCTTCTGACTTATGAATCTATGATAGGTTGTTCAAAAGGAGAGGGAAGAGAAACTTGCACAAATTCTAAAAGATCGACTCAATCAATATGTGAATGGAAGCAAAGAAAGTTTTTTAAGTCATGCTGGAGCTGAAGTCTCTAGACTTTCTAGCGCAGGTAAAATTTCTTCAATTATATGTACATGATACTGAACTGTCTCGTGTTCTTCTGTTTGCGCGTGTATTCACATCCTTTATAAGAATGTAGGATGAGTATCATTTAAGTAATTTTGTATAATTACTTTCAGTTAGTTCCTTAGTGTCCCGTTGAGAGGGTCAGATGTAGGAGCTTTACAGTGCATGGGTTTTTCACTAGTGCAGAGTTTGTTGCCCTGCTGTATTAAAATTAAGTTCCTATGGCTGTCTTAAGTGTCTTCCTGCTGGAAATGTATATCTGTTGCATTTCTTGTAATGTGAACTGCCATTTCTCTGCTCCAGCTCCTCCTAGTTGCTGTTATATAAGCCGCCAACCTTTCCAGCTATCTAGAAAGTTCAAGAACAGCTATGGCTTGTGAAAATTTCATTGGTTACTCCTAGATCCAAGTTCTATAGTTCATATTTAGCAGCCAATGGCTTATTGGATACTTCAGGTTACTGGTGCTGTCACAGTCAAATTTTTTTTTTTTTGGGGATCAGGAAAAGAGTAAATATATAACATTAACAAAAGGTTGGATGCAAAGTTAGCATCCTACAAAAGGCCATACACATCCCATATGCACACCATCCACAAAATCTAAGAGATCAAGAGAAGAGTAACAAAAGATCCCTTTGTCCTAAAAATAGAGACTTGATGAAATAATCTTTAAAACATTTTGAAGCGGCATCTCCACACCCCCAAAGACTCTCCTATTTCTTTCACGCCAAATGCTCCAAAAAATTGCATGGGGAAATAATCTGGCGTTCTTCTTTTTCGCTTTGATCGATTCTAAAACGGTCAACCAATATGATCTTGGTCAATGACTCACTGGTCAGGTCATGGAGCCTCCTCTTATTTCCTTTTTACATACTTTGTGAAGAGTTTGCTGCTTTGCTTCATTATCAAAGCATGGGGTACTCCAAGTTCTTCAAGGCCTTGTTTCTTCATTTTGAGGCTCCTGGAGCATTTGGCTAGGTGAGAATGCTTATTAGTATCTCAGTATATCCTTGTGAGTTGCCTCATTGGGCTCACAATGTTTGTCTAGCTTTCTTGTGGATCTTAACAGCAGCGTTTGTCTCAGTTGCGTTTCCACAGTGATATAGGGCCTTGTATTTTTCGTCGTAACTTTTCATCCGCCAACTAGGTTCAGATCTAGGCAAATTGAATGCTTTAATCAAGGCTGAAATTCAATATGATTGACAGAGTTCTTGATCATCTTCTAAATATTTTTTGCCCTTTTTGTTTTGATTTTTAATTGAATAATACTGAGTATAGACCTTTAACAAGTTCCGAATTTTGAGTAAACTGAAGAATGTTTCATGCAACAATTTCCTGAAGTAGCAGAAATTCACTTCTTCAAGAGTGATGTAAGTGCTGTCCCCCCCCCCTTTTGATGAGTAATCAAAAGTTGCATTAATAGACACCAAGGGAATGTCACCCATGTACAAAAGAAACAATTGTAAGAACATCATGCCCTCAAGCTCCATGCATAATATTATCTACAAAATCCAAAAAGGGCAAATGATGGAGACCATCATGACTGCTCTCATACCTCCCCTTCTTAGCTCAAGGAAGACCCCAACAAGCTCAAAGAGGCTAAAGAGTTTGCTATCCTCTGCAGAAAGATCGTGACTATGCCGGAGGAATTTATACATAGCCCCCTCACGCCATGCCCGGTTTTTGTCACTTGTTTACAACAACATGTAATGGACCCACATGCTGAAGGTCCTTACATTATTCAAGCCTAGAAACTTAGCTTTCTTTCAAGACCAACCACGTTCAATTTGGATATCATTTGGTTGGTAAAATCTAGCTCACAAGTATATGGTATCCGGGCACAGGGCAGTTTGGGCAGTCTGTACTCTTTGGGCCATAACTTTTGATTGGCTGGTCCAAACTTAGCAAACTTACATTCCCTGCAAAATAGACTTCCTGAGCGTTCCAACAAGCCTGAGAACATCGAATTTGGCCCAGTATTCTGAGAGATATGGTTCCTGGAAGTTGAGGTTGCTGCAAATGTGAATGCAATTATTGCAATCCATGTGAACTTGGTATTTTACTCTTCATGTCGGCTGCTACCCCCTCCAACTCCATGTGACTCTCTTCCTAGCAAGCTTTGAATGTGTGAGATAAAGGATTCATGCGTCCATTTGAGCTTCTACACCCTTTTCACACCAAACATCCAAGAGACACACCTTTTCACTCCTTGGTACATCCACATGAAGGGTTAGCTACAATGTACTTAGGTTTCTTTGTTTTCTGCACTTCTTTTTGATTTCTTTGTACCTTTTCATAATGTAAGGCCTTTAGTATAAATAGGCCATAGCTTGAGGTTGTAAGCATTCACTTCCAACTTGAAATACAAGTAATACAAAGCAAGCATTTGAGTGTTCTCTCAATTGTGTTCTAAAGCTTAGTTCTATATCTTGAGTGTGGCAACCTCAAGTGGTGTTCTAGGTCCCTTCCCTCATCTAGGTGGTGATTAACTTCTGTATCCTAGATTGAGTTAGGGGATTGTCCAAGTTATTTGGCTTGAGTGGCTCCAATTGGATTATCTCTAGTCAAATACTTGAACTATCTTTTTCTCATTTTTACTTTGTTCTTACCCCTCAAAAACCAAAAACACATCTTGTCTTGGTCATTTGTGCTCACTTATACATCATTTGGGAGAGCAATAAAAGAAATCTAAGGGAAAAGGCACCCTTTCCAAAACCCCTTCCCGTCCTTACTCCACTCAAAAACCTCCCTACTTTTCCCCCAAACCACAAAACTCTCCACAAACCAAAAGTGCCCCTCCCACCGCCCCTAACCCTTCCACAAAAGAATCCCCAAAGCCAAAAGACAAGATTCGCTGTTTCCGTTGTCAAGGCCTTGGGCATATTGCCTCCGAGTGCCCTAACAAACGGATTGTCTCTCTAGCCGAATACCAAGCCACCTTCGCGGAGCAACATGAAGAAGAAGGAGGAGAAGATTGTGAGTTGGAAAATGTGGAAGAAGGCCCTGATGAAGGAGAGCTACTTGTCATTCGAAGAGCATTGAGTGGATTTGCCACTCAAGATAATCTGGAACAGAGAGAGGCTATCTTTCATACAAGGTGCACAGTTGGAGGGAAGGTATGCTCCCTCATCATAGATGGAGGTAGTTGTGCAAATGTTGCCTCCAAGACTATGGTTGACAAGCTTAAACTTCAAGCCACTCCTCACCCTAAGCCTTACACCATCCAATGGTTGAATCAAGGCAAAGGTATACAAATCTCTCACCAATGTCTTGTCTCTCTCTCCATTGGAAAACATTACAAGGATGAGGTATGGTGTGATATAGTTCCCATGGATGCTTGTCACATCCTATTGGGAAGGCCTTGGTTGTTTGATAGAAGTGTCATCCATGATGGCCGGATGAACACTTATTCCTTCCAAAAAGACCAAAAGAAAATCACCCTCACCCCTCTCAAACCCACCTCCACTACAAAATCCAAAGACAATCCTCACTTGGATGTCTTTTTCACCACCCTCCTCAAATCCCAACATCATGAGTTTGAGACTTTCAAAGACTTGATTCTCCTACAAGATGAGCTAGAATCCCCATCTCCCTCACACCCTCTACTCACCCCTCTCCTACAAACCTTCCACCATGTGTTCCCTCAAGAAATTCCCCATGGCCTTCCTCCACCGAGATCCATACAACACAAGATTAACCTTATTCCAGGATCCGTTCTTCCCAATAAGCCGGCCTATCGAATGACTCCAAAAGAAACCCAAGAAATCCAAAGACAAGTGGATGATCTCTTGTCTAAGGGATTGATTTGAGAAAGCCTAAGCCCATGTGCCGTGCCTGCCCTCCTTGTACCCAAAAAGGATGGTAGCATGCGAATGTGTGTGGATAGCCGGGCCATCAATAAAATCACTATCAAGTACCGGTATCCTATTTCCCGGTTGGAAGACCTTCTTGATGAGTTTCATGGTGCCACCATCTTTTCTAAGATTGATCTTAGAAGTGGTTACTATCAAATCCGGATTTTCGAAAGAGATGAATGGAAAACCGCCTTTAAGACTAAAGGAGGTTTGTATGAATGGCTTGTCATGCTATTTGGGCTAACCAATGCCCCTAGTACTTTTATGAGGCTTATGAACCAAGTTCTAAAGCCCTTGATTGGTATATGTGTCGTCGTCTACTTTAACGACATATTGATCTATAGCAAAACTGAATAGAAGCATGCCCATCATCTCTATCAAGTTTTGAGCATCTTATCTCAAGAGAAGCTATATGGGAACTTAGAGAAGTGTCACTTCTTCACTTCTCAAGTTATATTTTTGGGCTACATTGTCTCCGCCCAAGGAATTCAAGTGGATGAAAGCAAGATCAAAGCCATTCAAGAGTGGCCTACTCCTACTTCTGTCACTCAAGTAAGGAGTTTTCACGGCCTAGCATTTTTTTATAGAAGATTTTTTCGTGATTTTAGCACCATAGTAGCCCCCATGACCGAGGTGCTAAAAGGCAAGGAATTTGTGTGGAGTGAACAAGCACAACATGCCTTTGAGGAGATCAAACAGAGACTCACAAGCGCTCCCGTTCTAGCCTTGCCAGACTTCTCCGAAATCTTTGAAGTTGAATGTGACGCATCTGGAGTTGGGATTGGAGCCGTACTATCCCAAGAGAAGAGGCCTATAGCTTTCTTTAGTGAAAAGCTAAATGAAGCCAAGAGGAAGTACTCCACCTACAACAAAGAGTTCTATGCCATCGTTCGTGCCTTGGAGTATTGGCGTCACTATCTCATAGGAGGTGAATTCCTCCTCCATTCCGACCATGAAGCACTAAAATATATCCAAGGTCAACACAAACTCAACCCAAGATATGCTAAGTAGGTAGAGTATCTTCAATCCTTCCATTTCATCATCCAACACAAGGCGGGAAAGCTTAACAAGGGGGCCGATGCACTTTCTCGTAGGTACTTACTTCTTTCTACCTTAAGTACCAAAGTTCTTGGCTTTGAAATTGTGAAAGAGTTGTATCCAACCGATGAGGACTTCAAAGACATCTTTGAGAAGTGTAACAAACACCCTCATGGATCATTTCACTTGGAAGAAGGTTTTATATTCAAGGACTCCCGTTTGTGCATTCCAAAATGTGGATTCCGGGAACTCCTTATTCAAGAACTTCATGGAGGAGCTCTATCCGGACACTTTGGAATAGAGAAGACTTGTGCTATGCTGAAAGAGCACTACTATTGGCCACATATGTCTAAAGATGTAGAACACTTTGTGAAAAGATGTTCTATATGTCAAATGGCCAAAAGCCATGTTCTCCCCCAAGGCTTGTACTCCCCTCTTCCCATTCCTCAGGCTCCTTGGGAGGATATAAGCCTAGACTTCTTCACAGGGTTGCCTAGAACTCAAAGGAACAAAGACTCCATTATGGTGGTGGTAGATCGATTTTCCAAGATGGCACATTTCATCTCTTGCCATACCACCAATGATGCCTCTTATATTGCCAACTTATGCTTTAAGGAGATTGTGAGACTTCATGGCATTCCTAAGAGCATGGTGTCTGACCGAGATAGCAAGTTCCTTAGCCACTTTTGGCTAACCTTATGGAGAAAGATGGGTACCCAACTCAAATTTAGCACTTCATGTCACCCACAAACTGACGGCCAAACGGAAGTCACCAATAAGACTTTGAGCACCTTGCTTAGAGTCCTTGTGAAGAAGAACATCAAGAGCTGGGATGATATGTTACCTTATGCCGAGTTTGCCTTCAATAGAGCTCCAAGTAAAGCAACTTATCTCTCTCCCTTCCAAGTCGTGTATGGCCACAATCCAAAGAGCCCTCTTGATCTTATCCCTATTCCAACTCCCACCAAGTTTAGAAGCCGAGAAAAGGGCCAAAGAAATCCAAGACCTACATGTCCAAGTTCGTGACAGCATTGCCAAAGCCAATGAGAGGGCCATGCACCATGCCAACAAGCACAACAGAGAGGTCCATTTTCAACCTGGAGATTTGGTGTGGATCCATTTGAGGAAGGAACGATTTCATTCCAAGCGAAAATCCAAGTTGATGCCTAGGTCGGATGGGCCATTCGAAATCATTGAGAAGGTCGGCCCTAATGCATATAAAGTAGACCTTCCCGGAGATTATGGAGTCTCGGCAACATTTAACGTCTCCGATCTTAGTCCCTACTTTGAAGATGAAACTCTTCCAAGTTTGAGGACAAACTCTCACCTACCCGGGGAGAATGATGGAGACCATTATGACCGCTCTCGTACCTCCCCTTCTCAGCTCAAGGAAGACCCTAACAAGCTCAAAGAGGCTAAAGAGTTTGCTATCCTCTACAGAAAGGCCGTGACTATGCCGGAGGAATTTATACATAGCCCCCTCACGCCATGCCCGATTTTTGTCACTTGTTTACAACAACATGTAATGGACCCACATGCTGAAGGTCCTTACATTATTCAAGCCTAGAAACTTAGCTTTCTTTCAAGACCAACCACGTTCAATTTGGATATCCTTTGGTTGGTAAAATCTAGCTCACAAGTATATGGTATCCGGGCGCAGGGCAATTTGGGTAGTCTGTACTCTTTGGACCATAACTTTTGATTGGCTGGTCCAAACTTAGCAAACTTACATTCCTTGGAAAATAGACTTCCTGATCTTTCCAACAAGCCCAAGAACATCGAATTTGGCCCAGTATTCTGAGAGATATGGCTCCTGGAAGTTGAAGCTGCTGCAAATGTGAATGCAATTATTGCAATCCATGTGAACTTGGTATTTTACTCTTCATGTCGGCTGCTACCCCCTCCAACTCCGTGTAACTCTCTTCCTAGCAAGTTTTGAATGTGTGAGATAAAGGATTCATGCATCCATTTGAGCTTCTACACCCTTTTCACATCAAACATCCAAGAGACACACCTGTTCACTCTTTGGTACATCCACATGAAGGGCTAGCTACAATGTACTTAGGTTTCTTTGTTTTCTGCACTTCTTTTTGTTTTCTTTGTACCTTTTCATAATGTAAGGCCTTTAGTATAAATAGGCCATAGCTTGAGGTTGTTAGGATTCACTTCTAACTTGAAATACAAGCAATACAAAGCAAGCATTTGAGTGTTCTCTCAATTGTGTTCTAAAGGCTAGTTCTATATCTTGAGTGTGGCAACCTCAAGTGGTGTTCTGGGTCCCTTCCCTCATCTAGGTGGTGATTAACTTCTGTATCCTAGATTGAGTTAGGGGATTGCCCAAGTTATTGGCTTGAGTGGCTCCAATTGGATTATCTCTAGTCAAATACTTGAACTATCCTTTTCTCATTTTTTACTTTGTTCTTACCCCTCAAAAACTAAAAACACATCTTGTCTTGGTCATTTGTGCTCACTTATACATCAGCAAATTTGTACCATCATTTAGAACATGACTCCAACTATACAAAGTCTTCAAAAAGTAGAGCTTGAAATCTTGAAAGAACATGTCTTTTCCATCAAAAATCGGTTGGTTCCTTTCCTTCAAGTAGTCCACCAAATAGCCATCGAGATCATCTTTGAAACCCCTAAAGCCCAACACTTCTTCATCCTTCTTCTCCAAGTCACCAATACATCTTTGACCATCAAAGGTTGAACCCAACTAACACCCATCAAGGAGGGAGCCAAATGCCAAAGCGAGGAGACCCAACGACAATGCACAAGGAGGTGGTGGACTGATTCTCCCTCCTCAAGGTACATAGAGCACCTACTTGGGCCATGAAAAATATCTTCCTTTGAGTAAGTCCTCCGTGGGAATTTTTTCTTTGGTGGTTGCCCAGAAACAAAAACAAAAAAAAGCTTTTGGAGGAGAGTTTGACCTCCAAATGCAATTTGCAGGAAAATCAGAACAACTCGACTGATCATGAAGAGTATTACAATAGCTCTTAATGGTGAAGGACCTAAAAAGTTCCTAAGGCCAAATAATCTCATTATTGCCTTGAGGCACTGCGTTCATATCGGAAGTAGAGCAAGAAGATTCCAAGCTCTTTCTTGTTCTCGATCATTAGGGCTTCTCAAAAGAGATAAGTTCCTGTGGCTCTGATCCCGATTTCAAGACTGCACTTCCTTCCCCGTTGCATCTTTGAAACGGGCCATTCTTTTAAAACAAAAAAAAAAAAAAAATCATGAAATTGGGTCTTAAGAGGACGATCACCACACCAAACATCATCTCAAAACAACACCCTAGCACCATTTCTAACCTTAAAATGTACCAAAGTTTTAAAGAGCTCTGAACCCGCTAATATAGATTTTCAACAACCCACCCCATGGGCGAAACGACTCTTCTGGCTCCACCACCCGAAACCATCCACCCCATACTTAGAAGTGATCGCCTTTCGCCAAAGCACATCCTCCTCTGTAGCAAACCTCAAAATCTATTTGGTTTTGAGAGAATCATTCATTTCACGAGGAGGCCTAATACCTAGCCCGCCCTCTTGCTTGGGACGACAAACTTCCGTCTAATTGACCCAATGAAGACCATTATTGGAGTCATTATTGGACTAAAGAAAGTCTCTCATTATTTTCTCTTTCTCTAAGTGACAAGTAATGCTAACAGGAATGGTAAACAAGGACATAAAATAGATGGGCAAACTCCAAAGAGTGCTTTTTCAATGAAGTTAATCTCCCCCCTCTAGACAACAATTTAGATTCCCACCCTGTAATCTCTTCCGAAACCTCTCCACCACTTGTTCCCAAACTGCTTTGCTCTTATAAGTGGTTCCTAGAGGAAGCCCAAGACAAGAAGGAAGACAATCAACACCACAATTGAAGACATGTGCTAAGTGAGTAAGCTCAGGCACGTCGCCAACGGGAATGAGAACACTTTAGATGAGTTAAACTTTGAGCCTCGACATCACTTCAAAAGGCACAAGGATACACCTCAAATAACCCAGATGACTTTCATTAGGCTTACAAAAAATCAATTTATCGTCAGCAAAGAGCAAGTGGGAAATCGCAACATCCTCCGAACAAGAGCTATAAATATGGATACCTTCTAAACATCCACTTCATTTGCTTTAAGTATCAACCCAAGTGCGGAGATTGTCCATTTTAATTAAAAGTGTGGATAAAAATAATTTATAAGCATGCCTTTTAACGTAAAGAGTTATCAAATGATATCAGAGATTCTATTTCTCTAAGGCTCTTCAACATTATGTCCTTGTAACTTCTGGAGAAACAATTTCTGAAAAACTGATTTTTGAGAAACTATATTCTGTTGATTGAAGCTAAGGAAAATGAACTCTTATTGTACTGCGGACGTTTGGGTATCATATGTGTGCAGATGTGTATGCATGCATGCATGTTAGGTTGCTTTTCTTGAGTTGTTTCCTTCTGGATGCATTCATGAACTGTATTGGATCTAATTTTCTGAGTCAGCCACTTCAATTATGCAGCATATGGTGTCGATATGTTGAACACCATTGGTTATATATATTCAAGGCAGGCAGCGAAAGAGCTCGGAAAGCAAGCAAGATATCTCGGTGTACCTTTTATAGCCGAGTGGTTCAGAAACAAAGGCCATTCGATCAAATCTCAAGTAACTGCTGCAACAGGTAATGAAATAGTGGCCTTGCTGCTCAAGTCTTGTCCCTTTATGCCCAAATATGTCTGTGCAATATGTCTCTGATTCTGAATTCCTACTGCTCATTGTTTAGAATTGTTATAAGTTCTTATCAAGAGGGAAAGAAACCTGGTTTAAGTGGAAAATTAACATCACAGAAATAGTGGATTTGGCATCCTGGGTCCCCACAGAATCATCTGATCAACTGATAGTCTTACAGAGGCTTTTGTTTTTGTCAAATGTCGACCAAACATCTCCTTTGTGGGAAATGGTTGCATGTTTCCATTTCTCCTCTGTATCTCCTTTGCCTTTTGGGATTTCTAATGGGGCGCTTGGGCTTTAAGAGTTCTTTCAAATTATGAACTTTCACTTGGTTTGTGACTCTCAAGTGAGCAAACCAGCTAGTAATGAAGGGTCACCTGATTTTCCCAAACGTGGAATTGTGGAAATAATACTTAGCTAACCACTATTATTTGTGATATTGAGTTGTAAGCAAAAGATAAATGGCTCAGAAACAAGTAGCGGACAATATCAAGGGAGGAAGTTATTAAGGAACTAGCTTAAAGGACAATGACGAGATCAGAAGTGAATGTCGCTTCATTCACTGTTCTTGAAATTAAATGTTTCTTCATTCACTGTTCTTGAAATTAGAATATTGTAATGAATTGCCTACCAAAATTTTCATAAACCTTATAAATGCGGGAAATAATAACAGAATCAATGCCTAATGAGGATCTTTGGCAAAAAGAAAGATTGTTGTCCTGGCTCTTGTGTATGGTAGACCAGTGATCAAAACATTTTGAAATGGTGGATTAATAAAAGTAATTAATGTGATAGAGAAGATGTTATAAGAAGTGAAAAACGAACAAAGTAATAGAGAGAGCAACTATTGAGAATAGAATAAAGTGGACTAGGGTTGTGGATGTCTTTTTTCTTCTCATTCCTTGTATAAATTTGTTATAAAAATTTATTATGGTCATGGAATTTATTTTTTAAGGTTGAATAATAACTAAAATATTAATAACTAAAATATTCTAATCTGGTGACATCATCTAACTCCTTTATATGAGTTCTTTTGAACTTAATTTTTAAGCATTTTTATGTAAAGTGTGCCTTGCATGCATGCATCTCTGTCTTAACCTCTTTGGAAGACAATATTTGCCTCAGTGTATCTAGCACCTTTAAAATTAAGGAACTCCTGTTGCTAACTGGATGGAGAAGACCTAATGTTAGCTTAAAGAAAAAGAAGAATAACTAAGAAAAAGAACAGGGAAAAAATGGAAATATCTTCTACTTCAGGCATCTGATGATGTCAAATCATGGATGCTCGGGAGAAGGCATGCAATGATTTCTGGTTCTGTGCGTCTTGTCAAGTGTGTTTTGCAACTATTCTGAAGGATGATCTGTAGGTTGCAGGGATGTTCACAAGACCCATAATTCATTGGTTGGTAGCCTTCATTCATCTAGAAGTTTGTTATTTTTGACTAGAACAAAATCCGATGGTATGATAAAATTTTGTTGTTGTCATCTAGTCTACAGTATAAGACCTTTCTTCAATGTTGTGGTGTATTGCCTTTTGTTCTCTTTTCTGTGTCAGCGTTTTCAATATTTGAGGTCCTTTTATGTTACATATTTACCACGTACAATTCATTGTGGAGGCATTCGGAGACCCCACCATCATTTACAAGGCACAAAATTTATGATTGACCAATCATGTTGGCTATCGTAGGTGCTCTTGCCTTGATCCAGCTACAGGAGGACATGAAACGACATCTTAGTTCAGAGGGAAACATGACTGAGGAAGAGCTTGAAAATTATATGCAATCTCACAAGAAAGTGATGATCGATTCTTTGTGGAAACTTAATGTTGCTGACATTGAAGCCACTCTTTCTCGTGTTTGTCAGATGGTTGGTCAATCACATCTAAAATCTTCATTGTTTGCTTATGTTAATTCATGTGAATGTTCTAAAAGTGACCCCGCTGACCTGAATTAGGTTCTTCAAGACAGCAGTGCCAAAAAAGAGGAGCTTCGTGCCAGAGCAAAGGGGTTGAAAATCCTTGGTAAAATATTTCAAGTATGTTTTCTTTAGCTTATTTCTTTGGCATTATCTCACATTATAGAATTTCTTTACCAAGTGCCTGCTTCACACTTCTTGCACCAAATGTATGCCCACAGCAGGCAAAGTCATCTTCTGCAAATGAGGCAGAAACACGAGACCCTCGGGTTCATAAATTAAATGGGAGTGAGTCAAGCAGTGATCCATTAACCTCAAAGACATCACCTAAGGATTGGGGAATGGAGGAGCCATCATACATTTCATTTGGCATGCAGGTATATTTCTGCATAATCTTCATATTTTGTCCAGCGGCAAATATTGTTCAAAAAAACTTACTGGAGGATTTGTTTTGGAACTTTTTTGCTGAGCAGAATCTGTGAACAATAGGGCTTTGTATTCATGTAAAGTTTTCTTGAGTGGTAGATGAATAAGAGAGGGTTGATCAATGTTGTCAAAGTTATGGATAATCTTGGTCATCAGTGTGTTTTATTCCTTGAAAACGGCTCTTTAACTTATCCGGAGACCTCATTTTGAGAAAATTACAATCATGATATTGGTAACGTATTGTGTTATTGTTGTGGTCTTTTGTGGCTGATGATGCCTTAGTTATTTTGATTTAACTTTTGTTTTAGCTCAACTATTTGATCCTTTCTGGACGATCCAAAAGTTGAGTAGCATGACCCCAAGTTGTATGAGGGGGCTTAAACTGGGATAAAATAAGCGGTTGGTGTGTTGTTAAATTGGTTGCTGGCATGGTGGCGTTGCTGAGCTGTCAGTGATTTTTAAGTGTCACATAGTGATGGACTATATGAGCTGGTTACTCATGTTATAAAGGCAAATCAATAATGACAAAATTTTCTCTTTCTTTTCTCGCTTCCTTTCTAAATTCCCATCTTTCTCCCTCCATTTCCCGTAATTCTTGTTGTAACGTTGCTTAGGTCAAAAGATTTGTGATCATAGATCCAATGATGGTACGTTTCCTTCTTAGTGGGCCTGCTTGGAGTTTCAAATATGATCGACACAGTGTGTATGCAATGTATGGAGGAGCACTTGAAGAAACTAGATATTCAGTTCAGTTTGAAAGCTTATTTTGTCAACTTGATGAGGTTCACAAAATCACAAGCAATGCTGGTAGTTATTGCAGTGATCATAGTAATTAATTAGGATGAGAAAAAGTGAAGTATTTTTCAACGTCAGATATTTGGTCCACTGTGATGTGCTTTAGTGATTGCAAGGCTTGTAGATAGGCTTCAAGCGTATTCAATGCAAAAACTAGAATACTGGACGTTTGATGGTAGGGTTCACGGATGATGTTACAAATGATGTATGTAACTGAAGGTTTGGGGTGAAAAACTGTTGGTTGTGATGTTCAATAAATTATGTGAGATGGCGATAGTAGGAGAAAACAGCACCACCGTCCAATGTGTGCCCCACTTTGGCGGCATAACTTACCCGTGCAAGCATAGAAACCAATCTCCACTAACATATGGGAAGTGAGGGACTTAGTGCTTTACTTTGATTGTTGTCAGAATCCTACCATATTTTCTGGGTTCACGGTTCTTAAAAATATATTAAATCCATGGTGAACAAAATTGTGGACAGGTCAAGTTGTGAGAAGCTATCATTGAAGCCTACTTATAGAGTGAGAGGGTTCTTCTCGGAACATATGACTGAGGCCCAGAGCTGAACTAAGCAAGCCCAGTGGAAGCAGGATGACTAAAAACCTGAAATGGACCTTGAGTTGTGCCACCGATGCAATCAGTCGTACTGTCCTGGTCTTATGTACACCAAAGACACTAAATACTCAGCTGCCTTCTAGTTTGAGAAAATCTAAACCTGAGTGTGTTGACCCTACCCACAAGGAGGAAATCCATAGAAAGTAGTGCCAAGATGAAGACAACAAAGGAGTCTGAGGTGTAGGTCTATGCCTCATCTCCTAATAGCATTGTTAGTATTATAGGGATATGGGAGTGAAATTGAAAGAAGCCAATTGAGTGGATTGTCTTGGGATTCTCTATTTTCAGACACCAGAGTGGCTAAAGAGGATCATTTTGCAATAGTCAATATTGCAGCCTTTTCTTGGAAAGTATCCAATTATTTCGTTAATTAAGTTTTATCAGCAAATGCAAGACTAATTTCATTCTGCCTTAAGGTCCTAAGCCTTATTTTGGGGGGAAATGCATAAATTTGTACAATTTTATGCCATTCAATTGTGATGGTTTGAGGCAATCCTCTAAGGATAGGCAATATATTGCCATGTTTGGCAAATGACTGCTAGCAATTTGTAGTAGTAGTACTTGTTAGCTTTTTGTATTAGCTATTTGCATTTGCTGTTTCTGTAAAAAAAGAAATGTTTGATACATTAGCTATATTTAGAGAAAACGCTAATCTCAAAACGCTATTGGTTTGAAGCTTTTTGAGAATTAGCTTTTTGAACAATTAATTGTTTGACCGAGTCAACTAGCTAATTTTGCTCAAAAAATCTCTTTTTTTGATAAAAAGCTCTTTATGAAACTAATAGCTCCCATTAAATTTAGAGCGGGCGGCAAAAGAGGAATGAGCAGAAGCATGAGTGGTAGGCAACTTAGGAATTCTTCAAGGGAGAGAATACCCAAGCTAGTAGGTCATGTTGCTTACTTTTAAACCAATTGATCGTGTCATTTTTTTCCCTTGATAAGAAAAAACGATATGTGTTATAATGGAATAGACAACTTAAAAGGAACCGGCATTGATCAGGTATCCCAAAGTGACGCTATTTTTTTTTCTGAGCCATTCCTCATGCTATCGTTTGGTTATTGTGGATGCAGAGAAATAGGAGAGTTTTCAATGCGGTGGAAACCTCTTTAGAGCATTTAATGGATAAGTGGCTTAAGAATCTTTTCTTTTGGGGGGACGGTTTTTGTTGCTTGCCATTTGAAGTCATTGGTTTTGTGGATAACTTATTCTTGGGTTGTAATTAGCTTTTGTGGGATGCTAACTTAGCATCCTTGCTTGTAAATTCCCTCTCTTTTTAATATATTACCTTTTTCTTACTGAGAAAAAAGGTCTTATCAACAAAATCAATCATATTAATTGCATAGGATTAAAATATGTTCTTTTCCTACAAGTATGATGTCTTAAGCCATTTGTCTTTTATATACTTTCAAGGGAAGGTTCAACACCATCAAAAACTCTCTTAGTTCTCCACTCGGGTCATCGGGAAGTAGTGTGAAGAAAGGCTTTAATGCCTTTATGTTTGACTTTAATTCCAATGGAGCCCTCCCAAGTCATCAACTGATGCTTAACAAAATTGGCCATAACTAGCTTAAAAAAGCCCGCCTAAGGCATGCCTAGGCATGCCTCAATGTGAGGCTACCAGGTCAGCGCCTCAGAGGGGATGAAGTGCGCCTTACGGATGCAAGGCTATATCTTTCCCCTTTTTCTTCTTTTTCTTAGTCTTCCTTTACCTTTGTTCTTCTTTTCCTTCCTTGGGAGCCAAAAGGTGCACTACACTTGTACCGTTGTATGATAAGTGTGTGCATTGGGGAACTTTGACGATAAGATAACATATCTTAAGGTTATTTATGGTGTTAGTAGTTATGTTGATGTTTAATCACTTTCGTAATGCATTTATCTAACTTTTTTTCGCAAAATATGCTTTGTGAAATGTGAAAGAAATTTATAAACTTTTGCATAGAAGTGCGCCTCGCATTCATGATGCGTGCGCCTTCACCTCGCGCCTTGCTCCTTGCAGTATGGGACCCTATGCGCTTCAGTGTGCCTCGCGCTTTTTAAAACTATGGGCCATAACCTAAGTATATCCTAGATGACTTGGCATTGTCTCCCAAAGAGCTCTAGCAAATGAGCAAGTAATCTCTTTTGTACATGAAGAATTTAGTAACCCAGATTTTATTCCCCCTCTTGTAAATAGTTACAGGTCAAAATATGGCCTGTCTGACCTTGTGTCGTACAATTCCATTAGAGTTGCAGTCTTCCAAATGATGTTCCACAGGAGATCATTATTTGGTAGTGGAGGGTTTGGGTGCTAAGAGGACTTACCTTTGATGAGAAAGACTTACTAGAAAATCATACTTTCCTAAAATTTCCTAATGGCCTAGAGATTCCATCTAACCTTGCCTGGAGGGGTGGCTGTTATGGACACGATAGTGAGCATGGTGAAGAAACGAGCAACACAATCGTTCTTTTGGAAGCTATCATCAGCAAAAGTTGGGGAGAAAACACCCGCATTCAAATCTTGTTTATAATAAGCAGAAACATGAGCTTCTTTGTCTCCCACAAGTGCATATTTAAGGGAAGCAATTTCTTCAAGAAATCTCATCATACCATCTATTGTGCCTGGAAGAGATTGAGGAGCCATCACCAACCTCACAGGCAATATGAAAGTAAAATTGATCCCAACCTTTCTCTTTTCTTTTTTTTTTTGGGGGATGAGGAAAAGGTAACATTCTATATATAATGATCAAAAGATCGGATGCACAGTTAAGGCATTTTGTGGTTTTGAATCAACGGATCATCTGTTGCTCATTGTCAATTCGCTGGGACGCTTTGGGAACATGCTTTTAGTTGCTTGGGCATCTCTTGGGTTGCTTCTAATCATTAGGAAGTATGAACCATCTTTTAGCTTGGGCTTTCTTTGGTAGCAAAGTGATGGGGGAGGAGGGCATGGTGGTGTTTCGTGTGATTTTTTGGAGTATTTGGAGGAAAAGACACAGAAGAGTTTTTCGGGGTGTTGAAACTGCTCTGCTGCACTTGAAAGACTATTTCTTCAAGGTTCTATTTGTGGGATAATGGGAAGCTTTGGTATGCTTCTTTCGATTGGGTTGATTTTGTAGATAGTTTGTATTTTGGATGTATACAATCTTTTGTGGGATGCTAACTGTGCATTTGATCATTTGATCTTTTGTATTCATTAAAAAAAAAAAAAAAAAGGAAAAAGATCCACAGCTAGCAATCCTACAAAAGGCTATATGCATCCAAAATACAAAATTGATCCCAGCCTTTTATGATGAAATTCCAAAGGCTAATGCCATATGTACTGTTATTCTTATTTGGAGATTCAATTAAAGCCCTCCAACCAGATTTTGCGCTGATCACTTTGCTTGAAAGCTTATCCTTGTCGTTCATGAACCTCCATAACCACTTGTCAAAACGAGTCTCTAACACCTAAGCCACCTTTGGTATAGGTTGCTTGACAACATCCGCATTCATAAGATGATACTTGAAAACATGGCGAAAATGTCCACACAGAAAACTCCTTTGAATTGCTTACGTCTTTCTAGCAACAGAGGAAGGGATAAGGGGAAAAAAAAGGAGTGTATACTGCAGAGGACACTTTTAATGAGGATCTATCCCCCCCCAGCATGCACTTGGCTTTCTATCTGGAAAACCTTTTGTCAAACCTCTTAATAACTAGTTCCGGAATGGTGGACTTCTGCATGAACTTTGCAGCTAGAGGAAGCCTTACGTAGAATGATGGAAGAGAGTCCAACCAAATGCCTGCAAGCAGTTGGATATATTGACCTCCCTTTCGGCAAAATATAATTCTCCGATAAATTATATCCCCAAGCCACAGTACCATTCAATGCAATGAAGGTTGATAATCTTCTCTCACTTGTTAATTGTTATCAGAAAAGATGACAGGGTCATCCACAAAAAGGAGATGTTCAATATTTATGAGGCTGTAGTTTCTTGCCTTTGATCTAGGTTCGTGAACATGTTGATGGTTTTCTGTGGTCTTAGTAGGTACTATAAAGTTCATGGCTCCTTTTGGCCTCATTTAGTGGGCATTGACTGGCCTTGAAAAGCATACTGTGCACTTGGGCGCTTTCCTCTTCACAAGGCTATGACCTAGGCTCTTGTGTTGGCTTTTTGGCCTGATTGCTAGCCAAGTTGTCAGTGACCAACCACAAAGAATGTCGTCCATTGAAGTATTTCTTTTCAGCAATTGCTTATGGTTCTCTGTGCTTGCCTCTACTCGCACCTTTGCTGTACCCCTTTGTCCTTCTCACGCTTTCCCCGTCTGTCTTCGGGGTTGGTTTCTAAAAGTCTAGGTTAAAGTCTCATTTGTCTTAGCCTTTGTTCCTTCTTGGACTGAAGGCTATCACTAAGGCGGTATCTATACGACTGAAGGAATCAATTTCCTTTCTTAACAGGGTCTTTGGTTCTAGGGCCTAAGATACTTGCTTGCACCTAACTGAAATATGTAGCCAATTAGGTGGGTGCTCCCAGGTGGAGATACTACCTGCAGCTTGTTGGATTTATAATCAGCAGCTATATGAAGCCTGTGTGGAAAATTGCAGCTCACATTCAAGTGGTTTCTTCACCACGTCACTAGGCTAATCATTCTATTATTTTTCACGAAAAGGGTTAGGTAACTCCAACAAATCTTTTGTGAGTTGTGACCCAGCTTATAATATCTAGGCGACATAGCACTACTTAGCGCTTTCCAAATAATGTCTAAGAGATGCTCATATCTGAGACAATCTTCATTTAGATATTGAGGTGAATATTGAATATCCGATCATGTGAAATGAGAAGCATGAATTCATCGTTCGGTAATGTTCGTCAGTCAATTCCAGAGCAAGAATTTCCTGTCTCGTGAGGCCTTCATGAATGCTTTACCTGCTAGCTCCTGCCAACCTCCATCCTCCCCCCACCCCAAAAAAAGAAAAAGCACTGTAAGAAACCTTTGCCCGTTAATATTTCACATTTTGTGCCTTGATTTATTTTATTGTATCCAGAACTCTGTTGTCGACTTTTTTCAGTCAAATTCTGAGCTTTGAGGCAATTGTTACATTGAGGTGGCAGCCATAAATGGGTAGTAGACCTTTCCTTCTTTTTTTTCCCCTTTTTTTGGGGTGGGGAGGTGGGGAGGGGGTTGTTAGGGATTGTAGGAAAACACAAAACAACACAACACCACCATCACCACACAGTATAGATCCTATACATGGAAGATCCAGATGCAGGAGATTTTAGCCCTATAGTAAAAAATATTGACTCTGAAAGGCCTGTGAAAAGGGGGGGGGGGCGAGTATGCCAAGTTTGCTCTCTCAAATTGAGATAAAAGGGGGCGGGACTCGTGGAGAAGAGGAAGAGAGATATAGAGATATAACTTTGGAACAAATAATGTAATTTTTGCCATAAATCAGCGATGGATTTCCTTGATTTGTACCGTCAAAAAGAAAATATTGATGCGTTCTTTTCAAGCATTTGGTTGGTTACAAATTTAATCCAGTTTGCCCGAATGTTTTTTGTTCTCACTTTTGTTGTAAAGTTTCTTATGTAATGTATGTGTTACAATTGAAAATGAGCTGTTCGCATATTGTTGCTTATTGAACAATTTTCAAAATATTAGGCGTTTACACTGTATCTCTTGCAGAGTCCATATGTGGAGGCTCCCCACTTTGCTGGCACCCCTGTTGTTTGCGATTTTCCGTTACCAACTGCCCCTCCTGGTGTTCAAAGAAGTCATCCAATGTGAGAACAATGATGACAGTTTGATTTTTGTTGATCTGCTTGTATCCACATGTGAGAAGAGTGATGGCAGTTTGATTTGTTCTCCATCTGCTTTCTTTGATAAGGTTGAGGGTGGGGAAGAAGTTGGGTTTGATGTCTGTATGTTAATGTTTGTATCATCATCCATTTAAAGAATATATATGTATCTTCTTGTATGATTATTAGGTAATATCAGGGAGTGGGTTGTACATTGATTGGGATGGGATGGGATTTGCTTCTTAAGAGAAAGAAGTGGTTCAGTGAGCAGCTACTTCAGTATGATGATTGCACCTAATGCACTACTTTTGGGGGGCAGCATGTGTTCTGTAACTTATTGTGATACTCCTACTATGTTAGCCACTACAGTATATTAATTGCTGGCTAATGCACCGCTCTGTGGGGGGCAAGATGTATTCTGTAACTTATGGTGATACTGTATTTTGTGATTGCACAATCATTGGACTTCTTCCCCCCCCCCCCCAAAAAAAAAAAAATCTGCAATTTGGCTTTGCTGTGACACTTTGATATGCCAAATTTTTTGCTTATTCTGTTCGCAGCGCCACTTTGTCGTGAGGCCTTTTTCTTTCTTTTTTCCCCACATTCCATTGTTTTTTTTTTTTTTGTGATTAACTGTATTACTATATATGTTTTTTTTTTTCCCTCCAAAACTGAAGAAATCAGTTTGGAAGGAATTAAATAAGGTTGAAGATCAGTGTCAATCTTCCAAAAGAAAGGAACTTGTGGGAAAGGCTAGGGGAGAAGACAATCATGCTGCTGAGAACTTGGAAAGCTCATTTGTAAAATCCACCTTTGAACCTTCGGTTCTTAGGCCCGTTAACTTATCTTGGTCATGCGTCTGCAAAGATGCAACAGTTGGTACTCCAGGTGTTGCTGTAATAATGAGGTCGCTAATGTGGATATGGTGCATCTAGGCACCCAAGGCATTAGGTTTTTAGATTCTTAATCTATTTTAAAATCTACGACATGTATGCAGGGTGGGTTTGATTTTTTCCCTGCAGAATCTTTGGTTAATTTCTCACGTTTGAATGACTCGATAACAGACCATCTACTCGTTTTGTCTTTTTCTAAGTAGTGTAAGAAAAAGCATGGTCTTCAATTGTGCTAGACATCCTATTGATTGCTGTGGTGAGGACAATCCCTAGAGTATTTGTGTTCTCAACCCATAAGTTGGATCATTGAATGCGTTCAGCAAATAGATGTATTGGTCCAAGGGGAATTGTCAAAACTTATTAACAACGTGTACATCTAAGGCTCCTTTTGGACCTTGGAAAATTTGGTGGAAATAAAAAAATTTGAAAAAGTTATTTTTTTATTGTGTTTGGTTTAGAGAAAATTACAAAGAAAAAATATATGGAGGAAAGTTAGGTAGAAAAGTGCTAGAAATAAGTGATAAAATTTTCC